>CM057816.1:60786258-61273758 GCA_030067965.1 Latrodectus elegans
TAATCTTAAAATTAATGCATTATACACACCTCTAATATAGACTCTAGTAATTTTTAAATAATAATTAAATAAGTTATTGGATGATTAAAATCTAATTATATATGGTAAACAACTGCTATTAAACACTGCAAAAATTGTTATTTATATACATCTAAATAGACTTTTAATACTTCTAATGTAAATATTAGGCTGAGGAATAAGTTCGCAGAGTTTTTACAAAGGATTTTTATTTAAACAAAAAACAATAACCATATCAACAAGTTAATTATATATTTGCCGCAGCTGTTTACAACCTCTTAACACTTCTCGACCCATTTGTTGATGCCGTTCCCCCAAAAATCGCCTGGTCTGATGTCAAAGCAGTTGTTGAGCCAGTTTTTAAGGACCTCTTGGTGCACTAAGAAATGCTCGAAAAAAATCCCACAGTCAATAAGGAGTTCTACATTGTCCAGCTACACCCCGTGAACAAGGCTATTGGACTGAAAAGACCTGATCGACATGGTCAAACCATACTCCTTCACGACAACGCCTGGCACCATGTTGCACAAGTCGTAAAAGCCCCACTCCAAGAGCTCGAATGGGTGGTCCTGCAGCACCCGCCGTATTCTCCGGACCTTGCACAAATCGATTACCATCTTTTCCGCTCCTTGTCAAACCATACGAAGGGCGTTACCTTCAATAACAAAGAGATACTTAAAAACTCTTTAAACGATTTCTTTGACACCAGATCAGGCGATTTTTGGTGGAACAACATCAACAAATTGGTCAAGAGGAGGGAAAGAGGCTGTAAACAAGAACGGCGAATATGTAATTGATTAACTGATTGACAAAATTATTGTTTTTCGCTTAAATAAAAGTCTTTGGTAAAAACGCAACGAACTTACTTCCCTACCAAATATAATACTTGGTTAGTATATGAGTATCAGTTAACACAATGTTTATTGACAAATATTAAAGTAGGAGAAAACTCGCAACGCCGACATTCGGAATATCTGACAGGTGGTGCCACTGGAGAACAGGAAGTCGATTATGAAAGATTTTGGAACAAATTAAAAAATTGGTGGGTTACATGTGTGTGGTGGGGGTTAGGCGGAGAACCGATTTAGGATTGTGAAAATTTTCAGGTTATATGGATCGTCATTCGTAATTGCTTGAATTTCTGTATTATTGATGTTGTAGATTTTGCCGTAAGACACTAAAGGTCAGATATTTAATATAACTCGTGAAAGTTAGCATTTCCAAATTATTTATACCATTAGCATTCAGCTGGATGGGTGTTCTGAAAATTCAAAATACTTTTCGGAAGATCATAGAAGATAGTTGACCTATATTTAAATCAAGGCCATTTTCACTGTTTAGATATCTGTGGTTATTTTTCGCACGCGATGATTAATTCGACTGGGACTTTTTCTGTTTGAAGAAGGAAGCCAAACCACCACAATTATACATCTATTATGTAGGAGTTAAAACTACGAACTGTTGCCAATATAGACTAAAAAAAATTTAAATAGTTATTTATTTTGGATTAGGGTGATACGTTTCTGACTACTTATGTCGTTGTTGCTAAACGTAGGCAACATCGTGTTTACGAGTTTTATTTTTATCAACAGGTAAGTACTTGTGCTGATATCTCCCTTCCATGCCACATTTGTGAAAGGATATAAATCCTACGGGATTTTTAATGTGCATAGGAAGTTGTCTACAACAACACGATACCATTTGGCCTCTCAGGTAACGAACCCGTTACCTTCCAGGTGGCGGATCTACACTATCCCCACCAAATTACCACAGCTATATTCATTTTATCAAAGGAATAGTTTCTGATGAAGTATGTTTAGAAATATTGCCCATTCATTTTTTTTTTTTTTTTTTTTTTTTTTTTTTTACTCTAAGACAATCGGGAAAAGAAATCCATTTTCAGAATAAACACATATCGCTTATTAATAAAATTGGGAAACTTTAAATCTCAAACTGATATAGAGTTAAAATGTTTGTTTTCTTTTTATAAAATTCCAACCGGCTGTTCATTTCAGATGGAAAAAACAGCTAAATACAACCAATCGCCTTGTAATCTTGAGCCACAGTTAAGTGATGAAATGGACACCTGGGCTGGTACCATGACTGCTACATGCGTAAAATGCTTAATAATCTTTAGAAATTTTAAAAATGGACAGTAATATATAACATGAAATATTAAAATGTGTTTAATCTTTAAAAAAAAATTAAGGAATTAATCAAATGTTGCATTGAAGAAGGAACTTTTTTCGCTTCAAGAGCGAAAGCGTTATTTTCCGCTTTTGAAGTATGGGTAGATTAGGGAAAATATCTACGAAGAAGGGACACTCCAGTTCTTTATATATTGACACAGTGTATCTTTTTTTAAAAAAAAAATAAATAAATAAATGACATTATTTTCCTTTTCAACTTTTGGAAAATTATTGTTTTGATCATTTCTGCGTATATGTTTAGATTTTTCTCAATAAGCTACCGTTTGGAAATGCATTGGAATCTGTGGATGCAAGGATAGCAACAGAATATAACCGCAATATTCAATAACTTCTTAAATAAATGAACTTTTCAAGCATTTCACAGCCCATTCGATTTATTTTTAGCTGATCTATTGTTTAGACCTTATTCCTCTCGTGATATGTTTTCGAATAAGGATAACTAAATAATAAATATCGTTATTTTTATCCAAAATTTAGTCACATATTTCCCATTGGAAGTCACAGCCGGCAAGTGTCCCATTAATTGTTGTTGCACCATCATGTTTCCCAGTACTTAGCCCTGAGTTGGGATCTACCATGTAAAAAACACAGTCAGACGGAGTCTTGATGATTTTGTCATAAGAATCAATTAGAAGACCCCCAACACTAGGCATGCCATCGTCACAGGTATCATTTCACTTGGAGGACACTGTGGCTACGGCCAATTTTAAAGACCTCTAGTCACCTTTACCTAACACAACGGAACTTTAGTTGAAACGAGATTTGAACTCACTACCTTCCGATAATGAGAGTAACGCTCTAGCCAACCAGGCCACCGCTTTCAGTGTCGCCTTTGTTATAAATGAAGCCAGTCTCTAACGAAAGAGACTGAAAAGAAAAAAATAAGAATTATTTGTTGCCAAAAATCTCTCACTTTATGACACTTAAGTTACATCTATGTATGAGTGAAACCTAAATGCTTAGCATCCTATCCTTCAGATCAGCAGTTCGTAAGTGCGATTCCCAGATTGAGCGTGGATGCTTATAATGATTCGGCATAGTCTTCAAGCTAAAAAATTTGATTGAATGAACCTTCCAGCTCAACAGTGAGACAAACAAACAAAAGCTCAGAAAACGGAAAAATAAAAATTACGTTTAGTTTTTCTTTCCCCAAATGTTCGAATAGGAAATTAAATTTTACTGGAGATCTACTTCAAGATCCATGAAATAGAAGCAGAAAGAGAGAATGAATTGATCTGATGAAAAATTTATCTTCCGTACTTGAAATGAAAACTAGTTTGGATGCCAACTCAGTCTCTAATTCGATTCTTGAAAATTTTGTTTATTTTCACCTTGTTATACGCTCTATTTAAGAACTAATTTCTTTAATTGCATTATAAAATAAATTTGTTTATATTAACTTCACTTTCATCAGTCATTTTTGCGTTAAAATCACTTTCAAAAAACAAAATTTGAGAAGATTAAGGTTAATGATTTATTTATTTATTATTATTTGTAACTGAGAAACATTGGCCAAATGTGTAAGGCAGTGGCATAGTTTTTACCTAGGTCAAATTAAAAATTTTGCAGTCAACGTTATCAAAGTTTAGATTACAGGAATTAAGTGAGGTAATCATGCTCCTAAATTAATAATGAAGCTTTACTAGGTAAATTTTAAAATCCAATCTCCAAGATCGTTATGACTTTCGGACAGAGTAACATTCTATAGAGAGGCAGGTCTCAGGTTCATTATGTGGGAGTTTTTCAAATTTTTTCCTTTACGATACGCCATTACAGCATACCATTTATGAAAATTACTGTAGAAGATGATAATACATGATACGGATGTTCAAAAACGTATATAGAAATATTTGTCGCCTGACAGGCTGTCCGCTAGGGGGATGTCAAACACATGATTCAGAAATATTAGTCATTTGTTTACTAATAGGGCACAAGTGAGTATTACTTAATATACTTTCTGAAAGCTGGTCTCTGTTATAACACTTTTTAAACATTTACCATCTCTCTGTAATTTTTTATTTATTTATTATTATTATTATTATTATTATTATTGAAATTGGCCAAGTTTAAGTATTTCAAAGCATCTTCTCCGACAAACGTGTAGGCAATGGAGTAAATCCATTCGACAAAAATTATTATTTTTCGTGTGGAAAACAGCTTGAGTGTATATGCAATATTTTACACAATAAAAAAAAATAAAATTGTCGTAACAGTAATCCTTTAAAATTTTAACACAAAGATAAATCAAGCAATTATTTTAAAAGTGCGTTTCATACAATATGTGATCTTTAAAAATAAGCTGAATAATATAATAAAAGGACATGTTGTTTTCAGTTTCAAACGAAAAATTATAATTAATATTAAAAGTTATAAAAAATATTTTCCTGAAGGGAAATTTTCTTTGGTATGCAAGTATTATCATCAAAAAACTCAAAAGCTATTAGCTGTAATGAAATTAAAAAATATATGTGTACATAAAAAAATGCAATTAATATTCATGTTTTCTTTAAATTGATTTGTTAGAAATATTTGCCAGTGTAAGTTTAATCTTCGATGTTTTTAAAAATTCTGAAAATATGAGTGAAGGCTTAAAGGCTATTTTTCTATAGTATGTTTAATAAAATTTGCTATTATGGAAACATATCTTTTTTCCGAATAAGTCTTTGAAACTCTTTTTATCTTATAAAACTTGCTGCTTTGTGGAGAACTATGTCACTATAAACCGGAAGGTAGCGAGTTTGATACTTGATACATACGAAGAGCATTGAGAGGAGAGAGCTCTTGTGCTCATTACTAAACTAAAAGTGACTCGACAGCCCAAAAGGGGGCCATGGCCTTCAGTGACTATATCGGTCTTCGTGACTGAGGGTTTTGTGGTGAAAAACGTATTAGCCGGTTAGATGGTCAACCAAACTTGATTCCCCCAGTGTTTAGTTCCCAAGCATGCTTGGTACTCAGTTTTATCAATCCATGGTTGTTGTTGTTTTGTGCCAGATAGGCTGACAATATAGGGTACGCTGCTCCATTTTTCCAAATGAACCATATTTTGGCGTGGTGACCGACTTTCTCAGTACACACATGCCATAGGAACCCGTTTATAGGGTAGGCAACCATTCACAACGCATTTATACAAAGAAAGAACAAAGACAGGAGAGACAGAGAAAGAAAGTACATCCATATCAAGAACTGGGATTCGAACCCAGTACCTTCCTATCCGCAGTCAGGCATTCTGACCACTAGACAGGGTAAGCGGCTATCGATCCACTAAAAAGATAAAAGGCTAAGTCAACCTTTCCCAGCTCGGGGATCAAATTTCAGACCTCTGGAGCGTGAAACATTAAAAATTCTACATATTATTAAGTCTTTGCACTGGTGTAATATATTGAGGAAGGTAACCTTTCATGTGCCTACATGGTTAGTTGACCGAAACTGAAAATAATGTGTATAATGTTTGTTTTAGTTTGTTTATGATTGAAGGTTTTCAGCTGAGATAGTGACAAGGCCACATTTAGCTCAAATTTAAGAAAAATTAATTTTTATTATCTGAGAATTTAAACTTAATGCGTAATTATATTTTAATTCGATTATTTAAATTATCATATTTCTCAGTTTTTTCATAATATGATTGCAATAGAGTTGGCTATTTTAGCAGCTTAAAAAAAAAAGTAATAATAAGGAGCCGGAATGTCTTGGTAGGAAAACGCATCTTTTTCGAGGCCAAAAGTAGTGAGTTCATTCCCTAACCCAAACGAAGACTGTAGAACTGAGAGAGCCTACGCATGATAAGCGTTCTGGTAGGTGACCTCGTCATTTGGCCGTGGTTCAAAATTGCGTGTGGTTGGCTGTATTTCGCAGATCTGGTCAGTATCAAAAAACAACTGAAAATGTATTATGTAAACAAAATGCTATTGATTTGTTTGATGCAAATAAATAAATTTTGAAAGATGCTTTACTAAATGTTTCCATATTTATCCATTGATTGAAAAACTAAGAAAAAAAAATTTAGGTCTAAAAATTAAGCTACGCACAACGCTTAGCTGATTCTCCAATTTATACTGCAAAAGAAATCTATACACTTCCTCAGATTTCATGTTCTCTCTACTAACAATACTGTCTTCAGCAATTTTTAATACCATTCACAGATACAATTAAACTCAGTTTAGTGACTATTGAAACCACGAATAATTTGTGACATTAATGGCGCAGTCGCATGTTGCCTTAAATTAAGAAGAAGAACCTCTATTTACCCTTAATTCGGCGTTTATATGCAAATTTAAATATCGCGTTTTTAAGCGTTTGGACCTTTTTCTTTTTGTGTATATTGCACATGATTTTGAATTTAATGAATCTTAAATAAGGCTGCATATTCTTAGACATTAATTTTTAAAATGCTATTTGTATTTGTACGTAAATAAATGCGAATAATTCGAGAAATGCGTCGTATGAATATAATTATATATTGTAGTTCATAATAAATGTGATTATAATGTTGTCAACCCTAGACAAGATGTGAAGATAAAATTTCGTCCATAAATAAATTCCTTTGTATTTTAGAATGGAAAAAAAAATTGTAATATGTCTAACTTAATAATTCAGCGTGATTACACGGGAATATATTAAGTTGGGGAATAAGTTCGTAGCGTTTTTACCAAAGACTTTTATTTAAACAAATAACAATAATTATATACAATAGTATTATAAACAAATAACAATATCAATTATATATTTGTCGTTGCTATTTACAACCTCTTCCCACCTCTCGAACCATTTGTTGATGCCGTTTCACCAAAAGCCGTCTAGTCTGGTGTAAAAGAAGTTGTTGAGCCAGTTTTTAAAGACCTCTTTGTTATCGAAGGTAACGCCTTTCATATGGTGTGACAAGGAGTGGAAAAGATAGTAATAGGTCTGTACAAGGTCCGGTGAATACGGTGGATAGTGAAGAACCTCCCATTACAGCTCTTGGAGTGCGGCTTTGATGACGTGTGCAACATGGGGCCTGGCGTTGTCGTGAAGGAATATGGTTTGACCATGTCGCTTAGGTCTTTTCAGTCGAATAGCTTCATTCACGTGGTGTTGCTGGACAATATAGAGCTTCTTGTTGACTGTGGCATTCTTTTCGAGCATTTCCCAGTGCACTAAGACGTCCTTAAAAACTAGCTCAACAACTGCTTTGACACCAAACCAGGCGATTTTTGATCAACAAATTGGTCAAGAGGTGGGAAGAGGTTCTAAACAGCAACGACGAATATATAATTGATTAACTTATTGATATAAATTACTGTTTTTTGTTTAAATAAAAGTCTTTGGTAAAAACGCTACGAACTTATTCCCCAACATAATGATTTTTAAATCCTATTCCTAAAACATTAATCTCGGCATTAGTTAGCATTCTTCTGTATTTGCACTAGTTTTAAGTGATTGTCTCAGTCTAATTAGCCCTCGTGTAAGAATGTTTTGACCGTTGACTGACAAATAAAACCAAATATCTACTAAGTAAAAGTAAAATAGAAAGATTGTTTCCATATACATATCGAATTCATAACAAATTGAAAATTGTAAGCTTGGGTTTGCGAGCTTGAAAAAAAAAAAATGAAATTACAGTTTTAAGAAGGATTAAATTTTAATGCAATTTTGTGTATACATAAAATAACACTGAATAAAACAGCTGGTCTAAGATTTAATTATTTTTAATTGTATGCCTATGATTACATATATTTATGTCAGTAAACTATTTGTTCAGTAAACAGGTGTTCATCGAATTTTTGTCTAGTGCTTAATTAATGTATGAAATGGCATGAAACTTAAATTAGCTTGTTGACTTCCATGTAATTTAAAACATAGGTACCTTTTTCATCTCGAAATTACAATTAAATCGCTTGTAAGTAATTTCAAAAACTAAATAACACTGATTTGAATTCTTTGCGAAGTTACCCATTCCATGAAGAATTCCAATTCAGAATTCTGCTCTCTTCAATAAGATAGGCCTGTGTTTCTTTCGCCCTTACGAAATTATTGGCTATTCGTAAAGGCTATAAGATGAAGAAAAAAATATCTATGGTATCAGATCTTCTTTCTTTTAGATTTCCCCTATATTTTTTAAATGATTATAAATTTCCTGTTTTTGTAAAATGCCTTTTACCTACTGCATTTTTTTAATTTATAAAAATTTAAAAATTTATCCCTCCTAAAATTCGAATTTTTTTCATAGACAATTATATATTCCATTAAGTCTCACTAATCAAAAGAGAATCTTTTTTCATTTTTCCAATATTTCGCCGATGGTAAATGTAGTAGAACGCGAATAAAATATCCTGAAATCAATATTAGATAATTTTATAGTTAAAAGATTTTTTGAAACGCTTATAACACCATATTCGATATATTTTCAACTGATTTATGCTTAAGGCCTTAATATTTAGCAATGCAAAATAGCTCTTTAAACAAAGGTAAGCCAATAGTAAATATCATTTTTTTTTTACCAAATCGCGATCTTTTCTCAAAAACTAGATAAAAATTATGGAGTGGAATATATAAACACTATGTATACATAAATTTGAAATTTAAATAAAAATTTTAACTTCGTTCACTTTCTTTTCGAATTTAAAAATTGTTTTTAACTATATTTCAGTTAAGCATTTTTAACATTATGAGTGATTTATTTATGCAGCTATTTTACTTATTTATCCATTGATTTTATAAGTATAATTTAACTTATTTAAAATACTGTGTTATGAAGAAATTTCCACGAGTCGAAAGCTTTTTATTTAAATTTGATAAAATGTCAGGATTTTTCGCCAAGTCGCCAGGTATTCCAATCTATTTCAGATTTATCATTAAGTAATTCAATACTATAAGTCAAGCTTATATTCCCTCACACAAACCCCACCCCAAACATCAACACAATTTGGAATCCATTGAATGGCACAGTATAACTATTAGTATAAGTCTGTATACTAATACAGAAAAAAGAGGAAAATCATATCTCTTTATATTTGAAAAGGAAGAGCAAAGACAAGATAAGCGTGACTGATTTAACATAAAGCCCCGAGAAATTTTACTAGCCTTTAGCTCACCTTGAAAAATTTCAACACTCATACCACCTTACAATACAAATCGCGCTTCTTCTGCTGTCATCACGGACACAATATGGACATGATACAGCGTGGCGAATTTCTATATCTTTAAAGGGGTGGAGAGTGAAGACAAGAGAAATGTGATAGATTTGTGTTTAAAGCACCGAATACTTTTTCTGCCCTTCAACTGAAACCCATAGAAATTTCAAAACTCATACCATTTAAAATACAGATCCCAAAACTTAGCGAAAAGTTTTAAATCTTCTTTTACTGTCATCACTGGCATAGTGTGGACATGAAAGAGAGAAAGGGTATAGATTTAAAAGAATATAAATTGATGACAGGAAAAAATATGACATTATCTATAAGAAAGTAGTGATCTTTTTGCCACATATTATTTGGAATTCATGTAAATAATCAAAACGTATCCGAAGTGTGAGATTCCTATTAACTCCCCACTAAAGGAATTTTCCATTTCAAATACGAGCCGCCATTCAGAAAAGAATCTTCAATCTCTTTTCCATCTGTCTTCACTCGTAGGGCGTGGAGGAGAAGGAGTGGGATCAAGTTTCTATTGTTGTAAAAGGGTAGAGATTGAGGGTAGTGAAAATGTGACAGAATCGCACATAAATTTCAACAAGAAAATTGTGGGGAAGGAGCATTTCGCCAACAAAAGCATCACTGCATGGTGCTTTGCAGCCAAATACGAGTTCTGGAGCACCTGAAACCAAGTGGGAATACTGGGAAATTTGGATGAGTTACACAAGTAAGTTCGCACTTTTTACTATCCGTTGTTCTTAGGAAATGCCTATTTATTATTTTTTTTTCAAACTCGAAAAAACAGTTATGTGCAAATATATGTTTAATTAGCGTATTTATTCCTCTACAATCGTTTTTGAAAGCATTGTTTAGTACGATCGACAGTTTTAAAATGGATTCAAAACTGCGACAAACAACCATACCAAGAAACCCATGGAGAGCAGAGAGCTAACTCGCGTGTCGACCATATCACTTGACCGTAGGTAAGAATTAACAAGTGGTATGGCTATCTTTAAGGATTTCGGATGCCGAAAGAGATATCCTGAATACGACTTTATAGTTATGCATTTTGTATCATAAATCAACTCTATGTAACGTTACTAAAAAACAATAACTAATTGAAAAATGTGGAGAAATACCCTTTCCCATTTAATAAAAACCAGGTGACAACTGAATGTTTAGCACATTAATTTTCAGTTTAGCAGTTCACCCTTTCGACTCTTTCTTTGTATGTAAATATGAGTAGAAATACATTATACAGAGTGACGAACCAAACGATTAATTAATATTTTTTTTTAACTTTTATTATCGATTATTTCATCCTTTTCCCCATTAACCTTAACTGCAAGTTGTATTGTGTGTAATAAATTTCAAGTCCGTTTGTTGCATTTCATTTCTATTTCCAGGCTTTGATTAAAAGGATTTTTTCAAAAAGTAATCAATCTATAACAATTTCTTTATTGACATAAGCACTAAATATCAGATGATAATTAAATATAAAAAATATATATATATATATATGTTAAATTCCACTCAGTTTGTTATATTTAAATAATCGTATTTAAATTTTTGAATTTATATTATTTGAGTATCCGAAAATTTACAAAAAAGTATCACAAAATTTTTACCTTTAATGTAACTTCCGATAAGTAAAAATTAAAAATAGTTTAAATTTAAAGTTGATTAAACAATGCATAAAAACGATGCAAAAAAGCAATGGCTAAAACACTTTTCAGTATGCATCCAAAAATTTTAGAACAAAGCATATAGTAAATCATTGTCTGTTGTTCCCAGATATAATGATTAATAGATGTTCTCAAATCCCGAAGACGTGGTTTAAGATGCTATTTTCTTAATAACTGGCAGATGGTAACCAGACCAATATCATCAATAACATTTACCAGAAGTAAATAGTCCATCATTTCTTGAAATGAAAGACCTAGTAACTTACAGGAAAGAATTAAGCCTGGTTCATAATTGGGCAGAACTAATCGTTGCAAATATTCAAGATTATAAAAAGTAAATATAAAGATGCCGTAGTGAAACGAGAGGATTTACAATAGTAACTAAAGGATTATTTACTCTTAAAATTGGCATTTAATAAGAATTGGCTGAAAATCACTAAAATTAGAATTAAAAATATTCGCATACTGGAAGAATTATTTAAAAAAAAAATTAAAAAATTTTTTTCTATTACCGATGTTAGATTCCTCGCCAAAAGCTTCCTATGAAAGCGCCATTTTTCTTTATCGGCATTTTTCTTTATCGTAAAGCTAATTTCAATTGAATTTGTATCATAGATATAAAAATCTTCAATATTTCGGCGATTATTTCTCTCTCGAGTTTTCTGCTAATTATTGCTGATTTAGTGATATTTAAATCTGTTTCCAGTAATAGGAAACAACAGAAATTAGTAATTTGAAAATAAAATTTAATTTATTAAGAAATCATGGTAGATGAATAAATTATTATTGTAAATTAATCTGATAATTTCCTCTGTAGTAAATTATTAGTTGGCATATATAAAGCTAGAATTGGCTGATAATTGTCAAAAGACAAATTGAAAATGATCATTTATTATACTCAAATGGAAAGGTACTTCTTATAAAAAATTGTTTTTGACTTTCTTCTTTACGGACTTGGTATTCGAAATGAATAAAAAAAAAATACAAAAGCTTACATACTAACAAATAAATTCATGCACTGTGACCAATTAATTTTCAAACACAAAAATAATTGACTTTCAAGTATATATATATAATTATTTTTAATTTTAATTGATCAATCATCAAAAACAATTTCAATTGCATAAAGATAAAACGAGGAATTCTTGAAATTTAAAATATTTTTCTTATTTTGTAAATCACAAGAAATCGCATACCTCCTTTTACTAAAAAAAAATATCAAAACAAAGCGAATTTTCGTGAAAATCTAAATTTTTCTGTAGGGATCTTTTATTAAAAAAGCTGCACAAACACAGAGAAATTTGGCTGATTATTTAAAGACCAATAGTAATTGTATATTTTCAATTACATTAATTTACTATATAGAATATCAATATAATTAGTTACAAAATTATTAAGGAACTTTGGAAATATAACAAGTTACGTACGTGTGCGTATTAAACATTATAATAATAAATTTTTAAAATTTAATTTTTCCTATTTAATAATAAATGTTATTTTATCATCATATCTATTTAATCATGTTTACCGTCAAACAGGTTCTGAAAAAATTAATTTCATGTATATCTGATTTAAAATTAACAAAAATTTCAAATTCAGTGAACATTTGGATTTATATTCATTTGGCAGAAAGCATTTTCTTTCTTATGATTCTACGAAGTTCAACAAATTCGCCCCTAAATGAATCGCCAAAATGTGAGTGAATTTGAAACAATTGTATCCACTAAAGTTTAAGAGTCCAACGGCATTTCCCACAATAATCGAATCACCCTCTTTTCCTGGAAAATGCTTCACGCTTGCAACTAATACAATTAAATCTAGAGCATGTTTTGAAAGTGATAGATTTATATGCATCAATCTAAATGTATCATTTTAGTAAAACTCTTCGTACAAATGAAAATATTTGTTCATCTTAGCAGAAAAGTTAAATTTGGTTTAGTTTGCCATACAAGAAATGCCCAGTATTAAATGTGAAAGATTTTTCATCAGTACAGAAACAGTAAAATTGAAAATATAAATATTAAAAGAGGATTTTCGCTTAAAGTTTTCCAAATTTAAATATATATATATATATATATATATATATATATATATATATATATATATATATATATATATATTATTTAGCATATAGATAGATAGATAGATACATAGATAGATGAATAAAATATAATTAAATCTTAAAAATTTAGACTAGTACAATTCATTGTTATAATATTATTTATTATTTAATTATTTTTCACATTAACAGAAAATTAGGTACTTGAAATAATCAATTTAAGTTACCCAATTTTCATAAGTCAAAGTTGAAGTCAAATAAAAAGCAACTATGGAATTAAAAACAAGATTTAAGAAACAGTTTGTGTGTAAAAAATAATACACAAGATGTGTAAAAAAAATAATATACAATAATAAATTCTGACAGTAAATAATATAGCCATAAAAGTTCACATAGGAAATTGTAAAAAAATTAATTATTTCCAGAAAATTAAACCGGTTTTAAATTTGAGATTATTTTGTAAATTCATTGCATTATTTTCGCAATAGTTAAGAAATAATAATGTATATGTATTTCAGGAACTCAAGATAACTATTATTCAAAACCTTGATAATAGTACTAATATTCAAGTTTTTTTTAAAGGGGGGGATTTATTTATTATTATGTTATTCAATAATTATTTTTTTATGAAAAAATATTAAATTAGATTTTATCACATCTCTAAATGAAATAAAATTTTATTAAATAGAATTTGCAAATGAAACAAATTATTATTACTAAAATCGAATGTGTATATTTTAGCAATACACATTTGGCCTCGTAATTTGTGTGTGTGTATACCTTTTCATTATAATATATACTAATAATACCTTTAATGAATAAGGATAACAAACTGTAGTTTATTATTATTCAGCATATTTCACGTTGAATATATTTATTCTACAAAGATAGATTCTACCTTATAGAAAAATATCAAGATTTTAAAATTTTAATTTTTCTGTTTCTTGTTTTCCTTTTTCTCTCTCTCTTTTTTTTGATCTATTAAATAATACGTTAATAAACATGTCATTTCTTTTAATTTTTTACTTATTACATATATTTTTTTTATTAAAATAAATTCTTAAAGCATTAGCAATATTTTTCTAATTTCGATAGGCCACCAGGACAATTTCGACAGGAAGACGAATCTTCTCGCCAGTATTTACTTCAGATTTTACCGACATTCATCAATTGGTCATGGGGGGTGGTTTCCTTTGGGTAAACATGTTGAACCTGAAACATGGTGATTCGGTTTCCCACCAATTATTTGAGAAAGTCTTGTTGGGAAATCTATATAAAGCAATATTATAGTTCTTATTAAAACATTTCTTTCACTAGCATATATATATATATCACTTGATAACTACTCTAATTATTAAAATTTTATTTCATATTCACTCATCATCAAATGATATTATACTGTTCGTTCGTATGTTCTAGGGCAATTCGTATGCTTCGAGTCTCGTTTCACTCAAAACTCTTTCCAAACAATTACTATAAAACTAAATAAATTGATTATTTAAAATGGCTGTTATTTTAGTGAGTCTTTCTTTAATGAAGAGATATTGTTATATGGAGTTTTTTCTCCATTAATATAGTACAGGGTTGGCGAACCTGTACTATTACAGATAACACGCGTGCCACAAATTGGCATGTTTCAAAATATTGATGGCATGTACAAAAACAAAATTATACCTTTATAAGTTATCCTTTTTGGTAGAAATGAATCGAAAATTATTAATCTACACTTAATTTATGATTTATGATATAAATTTGTAGAACTGAAAACCTATCTTAGTATGTTAACTAGAACCGTCAAATTATACATTTTATTATTAAAATATATCGCATGAATTCTCTCAAAGTATATAAAAATGCGCATTAGATAAAATATTTTGCGTATTCAGTTTCATCTTCTAATGTTAAATAAAATTGTCTTTCATAAAATAATAATTATTAAAATAATTTCTAATAAATAATTGTATTTCATAAGAGTATACAATAATTAATGAATGCACAAGAAAAAGATAATGAGATATAAATGCGTAATTTCTTTTCTTCATTATAGCTGTATACTAATTTCATTTCCAAGATAATTTATTTATCAAAATATTCAGTTAAAACAAAGTCTGAAGAATTTATCAAAGAAGGAATCAATACAAAATTATCAAACGAATACTCATTTGAATTAAGTATAAGATGATGGTATTCTAAGAAAGCAAAGAATTTTTATAAAATAAATTTAAAATGTGATTTCTATAAAAATGATTACTGAAAAAATATAATATAAATTTTTCCTTCTCAAATTTATCTATATTTTTTATGCAATCTCAAGGAAACATTTTTGGTGAATTCACGTACACAAATCTATAAAGCGTTGAAAAGCTTTGCAATTTGATGTATATAAGAAGTTATATTTTGTATTACTATCTATCTCTGTCGTCTCTTTTCTTTTTCCCCAATTTTTATTGTTTAAAATATTATAATTTTTATAATGAAATTTATTAAGTTAATAAACATTGAACTTTGAAAACATTAAAAACTTGATAAAATCCGATACTTAAATAGTTAGCTATTGAAAGAAATTTTATATAAGTAATATATATTCCAAAAGAAATAATTATTTTTCTAATAATTTACATACTTTACTATCCCCAAAACTCAAATTTTAAATATCTTCTAAAAAGTAATACTTTAGAAAAATTTATTTGCTAACCATTTACATTTATGCAATAAGGGACAAAAGCACTATTTTTAAGCATTAAGAATGCTGAAAATGAAATTAATAATCCCATCAACAGTGTTTCAAGAAGACGAGCGGGGTTTATATCCCTTTGTTATTTAACCTTCTGCAAATATTGCCCCTGTCTTTTTTTTATGGTCATAAAATAGGGTGATGGTAAAATATTTCTTCACGCTAAACATTTCAGGTGGTATTTTGACTTGAATGAAAGCTTTCTGACAATTTTCTTCTGAACAGCAATCATATTTTAGAAATCACAGGCAGAACATAGGAAGACATTAAAGATCACAGAAGAGCGATTTCTTTAGCTGGCCTTCAAGTCGTCAACATCAGATTCTACTCTCAACAATGGCAATGCTTATATGTGGTAAGGATTTTTCGGTTTCATTCGGGTTTCATTTTTGCTATTCTTGTCATAAATATTCAATAACGTGTAATGGCCAGTCTAAAACCCAAAGATTATTGTAGGGATTTCTTAAAGTATCCACTGTTCACCGTATATTATCAAAAAACTATACCTAGTGGCATGACAGCTCATATGAAGGCCTAGTCCTACAGTGCCCGTATCTGTTTTCGTGACGGAGGCAACTGGAATGCAAACCATATGTCCTGGTTAGGGGGTCAGCCTAGTGCTTAGTTCCCAAGCATGCTTGTTACCCAATTTTATCGAGATTCAGGAGGGATGAAAGGCTGAGTGGATCTCATCCAGCTCGAGGATCAAACCTCAGACATGTGCCTTGGGAAACTGAAGCGCTACCACTACTCCACCGGGCTTTTATTATGTATTATTGCCTTCAGGAACTTATTTTAATTGTCATTGGGTCGTATCTACATATCACAGGGGAAAAAATCTGTTAAACATCTAGGAACCCATTTCGAATTGCTAAGTAGGCGCAAAGCAGATAAGCAATATAAATCTCATATTGTTCAACAGCAACTGGTATCGAATCTAATATCTTCCATTCTGGAAAATGCAGTCCTTCCGCTTACCCATGATTTTTTTACTTAGTTGAAAATGAATATTTTTAAAAATATATATAATACATGTAAGAAAATATTTAAATTTTGAAGCCTATAGCTGTACCTTTTGCATTGGCAACAGATTCAACAGCTACGGCTCCCAAATTTTAAATATTTTAAATGTAGCTCAGTATAAGTATCTTATGTTACTAAGTCATAGATTATACATGAATGTGCTAATTAGATTCTGATGATAGGATTTATATAAAAATTTCACTAAAATACAATAGTATATTTTACATTAATGGGAAAATTATAAGATTTCATATTATATTCTGAAATAGATCAGTTCAGATAAATTTTTTGTTCTTATTTGCACACAAAGATGAAAATTTTAGCTGTGAAAAACTGATATGGTATGGTTTTTTTTTTTTTTTTTTTTTTTTTTTTTTTTTTTTTTTAAATCTTTTTAAAATTTTTAAATGATTAGAATTTTATGAAGCAAAAATTACTAAATTAAATATATATCTGGGAAAAATTGAATTTATAGCAAATAATTCCTTTTTCTTATACACGCTAACTCAAAACTTACTAAAAAATGAATTCGATTTTCAGTAAAATTAATAAATAAATGATATAATTATTTTGTTTACTCATAATAATTATTAGGATCAATTTCTTTAAATTATAGTTTTACAGTGAACAATAAACAAATTATGAGAAATTACAAAAAGGAAGGATAACAAGATGATATATTCATTGTATTTTCAAATTAAACGTACAGTTTAAATATAGGTATAATTGTAAATGAAATAAAAAATTTCAAAATGAAAATATATCAAAATATTTAAATAAAATAATTAATTGGGAATCAATTACAAACATGCACTCTGCATTCTATTATTTTAACGTCTTTTAGCTTTCAGTTAATTTGTAGGTTTTTGAAAATAAAATAATTGATGATATAAAGTTTTTCATAAATCGATTACTAATACGTAGACTGCGTTCTACTATTTAAATGTTAGTTAATTTATGAATTGACAAAAAGAAAATATTAAAAATAGTAAATATTTTGATATGAATATTTTATATGAATCGATTACAAACGCGTAGTTTGCTTAGATGTAGTTTATACGTAAATTAATTCACAAATCTATAAAAAAAATTACTAAAATAGCAAGAAATTTTTTTATATGACCTAATTACAAAACTGCATAATTTATAAATATAGTTTAAATGTAAGTTATAATTTGCAAACATAGAAATTAGAAAATACAAAAATAGAGCAAGTTTTTTTGACAGCGGCTTTGCGATTACAAACATGTAAATTGTATTCTACTATTTATATGTAATTTAGATGTAAGTTAATTTATAACATCACAAAAAGAAATTTTGAAACTTGAATAAGATTCATTATGATGTTTTGGCAGAAGGATGATTATGATATATTATGAATCAATAACAAACATGCAGACTTTGTACTACTTTTGAAATGTAGTTTATATGTAAATAAATATTCAAAATTGCAAAATAAATAAATATAGAGGTAAAAAATTCATTATGAAGAGTTTACTAACACGTTCTGTTATTTAAATATAGTTTGGGTTTAAATAAATGCAAAATTATAAAAAAAAATTACTGTATTATTTTTCTTACATATCGCACACAAATCCAAAGACTGATTTCTGCTGTAAATAAATTTGGAAAATTATCGTGGAACAATTATTGAAATGTGTGGAATGAAATTCGTTATGAATCTACTAAAAAGCAATCGATTATGTTCTGCATTTTAAGGGCTGTAATAATAACTATAACTGTGATTGATATTATATATTAAGCTATTTCTATCAATTTTATTACCTTTATGGAAGTAATTAAAGAAAATTTGTATTCTAAGCGCTTCTGAAACTCCTGAATCATAATTTGAGTTAACTTCCGAAATCCAAAACTAGAGAAAAGAGTCAGAAGCGTCAATTATATCCAACTAATCGTTTTTGCATTTGCATTCGATTTAAATATGAAAGCTGTCTCTAATAATATACTTTCTCCAAGTGCGTGCATTGCTTTCAATACAATAGCCCGAATTTAAAGTTATTATTTTAGTACACAATTTATTTCCATGTAACAGTCACGGGGAAAATAATAAAAACTTTTAACTTCCATGAATATGTAGGATTCTGCACAAAGAAAAAAGAATTTCAAACATTGAAGATGAAATTATTTGGGAAATATGAATTGACTGCTTCTTCACTTTGAAGTTATCGTTAAGATAAATGTTTTTAACAATCTGTAACTGGATTAATATAACACAGCATCCAAGAATGCTCTTTGCTGTTAAACTAAAAATGATTGAAATAAAATTCTAATTTATTCATTACATGATTTAGTTTCGTTACAATATCACATTTCTTTCGCCCTTTTGGAACAAATCACTGAATGTGGTGACGACATAATTCACGCGAGGAGAATAAACCACAGATAAATCAGGTAAACATTCTCTGTTTTTTACTGAGAACAACTGATTATGCACAACTGAAAATATTTTTGAGTGAATTCTCATTCTGATTCTGTTGTTGTTGTTACTAATGACACTTGGACAAGCCCAGCTCGCTATGCCTTAGCTATGCGAATTTAAGTCAAATGGGAACGTCTTTTGTTTTAATCAGCGCACCATGAAGATGAATCTACGACTTCTGCATTTCAAATCCTCAGATAGATGGCAGCACCAGAGGATCTAACTCCCTCAATTTTGGCATTGACCTGAAGGGGAATAAATTTCTCCAGACCATTGCACCCATGGTAACTGATCCACGACCGACCACAGGACTATCGATTCCACAGATTTAACGAGCACGTATATCGCATGTACTCGGTGGGTCTTTGGCGACATTGGGAATCGAACCCCACCCTTCATTCTTATGCTTAATTATTGTAAGTATTTAATTATAAACAATTCCAAATACTTTTAAATCTAACTATACATAGATTTTTTCTTCTCTTTATGTATTAGGTCATTAGGTCTACTTCAACTTTAAGAGGATGACCTTAATGTCATCTTAAAGTTGTAGTCAGAGATGAATATTAATGAAGCTTGAATTGAATAAAGCATCAGCCCGAGTGTAACTATATGCAAATTATCATTGTGAAGCGGATACAGGAGTTGGCTGCCCGAAAATGTGACCGAGATGTTCATCAAGCAACTTTCATTTATAGCGCTGTGTTTATGTACAAACACACTTTGTTAATGTACATCACTTGTAAGCAACTTAACATGTAAAAGTGTTTCTTTTATATTTAATTGATTAAAAATTCATTTTCTTTAAAAAATATGTAGCTGTTTTCTCCCATTTCTTATATACAATATTTGATTAAAATGAACCATTTTTTTAAAATGAAATTCAGTTAAGAATTTTGCTTATCCGAATGGAGTCCGATCTCAATTGATTCGGATAATTGGAGTTCTATTGTATCGTCGCGTGCGCGTATTTGAATAAACTTTGTTCTTTTTGTATAATTTTCTCACATAAATTAAATTCCAAAGGAAAAAAAAAAAATTTTTTTTCCTGCCCATGGAATAGCAAATCTACCCATGTAGAATCTTATCATCAAATATTCTGGATTTGAATATGAAAATGGCAGGGGAAGTATCGTGCTTTAATTTAAGGGCTCTAATAAGTAAAGTTTCGAAATTGCTTGCTTGGTTCTCTGTGGCAATTTTTTGCATACGGAATCAAACTGGACCAGAACTTATAGTTTAAAGTGGATTCCGAACTACTTCAAAAATCTATGCCTTAGCTGAAAATCTAAACTAGAAACTTGAATCTGTAAGCAATTAAATTTAACGAAGGATGCAATCAATATATGCAAGCAATTTCTACCCTTTTAGACTAATTCCGTTTGATATATTTGGAAATAAAATTTTTTTATTATATGTTTTGCTTATAGACTATAGAATTTTTGTGTTGTGTTAATTATTAGTGACAATATTTATGTTATTTCTTTAAAATCATGTGTTTCAAGGTTTTATTTATTTATTTTTTCAGAGCAGTATATTACTCTTTAAAATGTTAACTATTTTTAATTTCGTCCCGAATAAAATACGAAAATAACTTCTTTTTATTTATAATATCTCAACTCTATAATATTTTCAGGTAGGTATGGTTCTTAAATTAACTAGTAAAAAATTTTACACTGGTAAAAAAAAAAAAAAAAAAAAAAAAAAAAAAAAAATCCTAACATTGAAAAAATATTAAAAAAAATATTGGAGAATAATAAAATTTTGACAATACATCTGTCTTGGTAACATATTTAATTGTTTTAAATTTCAAAAGATAATGAGTACGAGAAGAACACGGGAAAGAGAAGAAAAGTGGTGAAAAGCAGGTACATAAATAATGGGTGACTGTTAAAATTTTGAATGCAAACATACATGCATTGTGCAGAACTAGTGCCAGATGTTAGTTTTCAAGCTGGTGTTCTATAGCTTTTGAAGTTAGTTAGTCTACTCAAGGAAATTTGATACTGATGGTAGATAACGCTTGAATTGTCATCAGATAAAATTTCATAAATGTTTGATTGGAGAAAAGAACTAATCTTGTAAACCAAGGAAACATTTTGATCATCTATAGAGTATCTTGGGTAACAACAGTGATATGATTAAGATCGTTATTCTGTCAAAAATACTACTCTGTTTTAAATAACAAAGACAATAGGTTGAATCGCCAAAATGAGATTCAGGCTTGCTGTCAGGTTGGCTGGAATAACCATCAGAATGCTTCTATTGTTTTAAGAAACTGCTTTCCGTACCATAAATCCAGATGTAGATCCAGTGTGTTTGGGCCACAGACTGGTTTGTTGCAGGGATTCTTTGGCTTCCTTTTAACCAATACACAAGCATCACTGTCAACAAGCAGTACCAACTTTACTCATAAAAATCCAACAGATCTCAATTTTTCCTTCAATGAGCCCTAGTTGACACTACAAGTATCAAATACACAGTGATTTGGAGACTTGAATACAAGCAATAGGCGTTTGGCTGGGGACTGTTCTTGTATTAACTGATATGTGACATTTCCTACTCTCATTGTGATGCCTACTGTATTTGGTATTTCTTTTGCAGATCCACTTCAATACTCGTGCACTCGGAATTCTGCGGCCTTCCGTAATTTCACGTGGGAGATTGCTCAAAAGCCTCTCTTTTGAAAATTGAAATTTTCCTTAACAATGCTGGCAACAATCGTGCACAGTATTAAGAGTACCCATTTCTTTCAGCCCTATTACACAGATTTTTATTCAAGAAAATTTTTAAAAAAAATCATGAATTTACAAATGAAATGGAAAAAAATCGATTTTTCATAGTCTCAAACAGATTTAGAAGTTTCGACTAAGTTGAATTTTTTTTCCTTTAGTTCTCTGAGCCAAATCCTGTTACTGATTCCCAGTGCTATAAAAAAAAACTATATGTATGATACACAACATAATATTATAATTGTATATTAAATATATTTTCATTAAAAAGAGTGGAGAAAACATTGTTAAGAAACACAATATTTTAAGTAAAATTGTTATATTACATTAATGAATATAATATAATATATAATACATATGCTAGAAAAGAACGGAAATTCATGAAAAAGAGAATCTAAAGATTTTAAATATAAGAAGTGTTTTATAAAGTATAGGACAGTGTGTTTCAGTTGGTTTCTCATTTAACGTTAATTTTTGTTAATGTGACAGTAATCTGATGGAAATAGGAGCGTTGAACTGTTAAACAGATGCACAAGTTTAAAATTGAAATTATGTACAATTATTGAACATTACTCTTAACTTCTATAAGTTGTAGAAAAGATATAAGAAAAATGACATACGAAAATTTTTTCCTTCCTGTTTATTTTTTGAGAAGTTCTTGAAATCTAAGTCCTGGAGAATATTTTTCTTAGGTGTTTTACACTTACATATGGAACAAATGGTGATTTTATTTAATAAGCCAGTAATAAAATAATCACATAAAAATTATAATAATAAAAACTATTACAAAATATTTTTATCTTCGAAACTATAAATTATCTCTTTGAATTTCTCTGTGTAAAGCTCTGGATATTTTTCGAAAATTCTCTTTCTCTATTTCTTTATACCAATTAAAAATGAGATCGTTTCTAAGCTTTAATAACAATCTTTACTGTAACTGGTTATTAAATTTATCATAATATTCAAAGTTTATAGACATACCGAATTCTTAATTAAATTTCACAAGAGGTAGATGCGAAGAAATGTTTTTCGTAAAAATGACATAAATATTGATTTAAATACTATTAAACTTACAGACGTTATACTGGCGACAATATAAATTAATGGCACTGTTATTTTCTTCCTTAGATGCAGAAAGAACCATGCAGTTATTTCACCATTCAGTAATAAATCACTCTAATAACAAACAAGTACTAGAAAGTAAAATTTGAGTATTAATTAGAAGGTATAATTAAATGCAAGCAGTTTTAACAAGAACCGACGGCTAAAAACGATAAAATTTACTAATAGGCTTATGTAATGAGTTTTATGTAGCTGAAAATTTCATAATTTATTTACATGGGTTTATAAAAGCGCTGAAAAGTAAGTTATGTTTACTTGTAGTAAATTTAATCCAGACTCGTTTCATTAAAATATCATTTTACTAATCAATAATTTTTTTCTTCCTGATTATTTTCAAACAGAAAATCTCAAATGGTCATTTTTTTGTTTGCTTGTCTATTGGGAAAACGTTACCGGTTGAATATTTTTATCTACCGAATTTTGCTAAACCTAGATAATTTTGAGTCGCAGTTAAACGACGTGGTCAGTATCTGAGCTGGGTTTCCTTCTTCACACCATCCCCAACTAGTAGAAAGACATTGGACTCTATGGAATTGTAAAGGCGCATAAACCTCTCAGTACAACAATTTTTTTTTAGTGGGTTTGATATAAAATCCGCTACTTCTCACACCCATCTAAAGAACGAAGACCTTCTCTACCAAGTCACCAAGGTCTATTGCTTTGTGATGTTAAACCACATTCAAGAGACGATAGCAGCACCAAATCCCCTCAACTTGTTTGAAGTAATAGAAAAGCTCTTCAAATATTCCATAAAGATCCATAAAGATTAATAAAGATCATATATATAAAATTTATTGTTCAATGGCAACCGGGATCAAACTTAGAACATTATATTCTGCTAAAATCAGTTTTATTATATTTGAACAAGATGAGTACAAATCTGTATTTTGATATTAAATTGTGGATAGCTTAAAAAGTTGATACTACTTTAAAATTTGCAGAAAACTATTTTTGACGTCAACTCTCTTTTTTTTAACTATAATATTACTACGAAAACACAGAAATTGCGTATCTTAGATTATACATCTAATCTTGCATTACAATAAAGTTCATTGCAATTCAATACAATCTTAGATTATACATCTAATCTTGGAGTACAAAATACATCACATAAAATAGACATATTTTTTCTTATATTTTTATAAAATAAATAAATGTTTCTTTATATCACTATTTCATGTAAATTTGCAATGAACGAAAGTCGATAAATAGATTAACAACCTGTGACAATCTAAGGAATACAGGCGCAAACTTTGATAAACTATGATATAAAGTAAGAAAAATTTGTGTAAGTATGGTAATTTTGTTTCGTAATCATGTAAAAAAAAAAATCGTGCATTGGAGGTGGTTCGAACCAAGTTGGCACTAGAATGGTTATCATCCTTGCCTTCAGTTCAGAAGCTCTTGAGCTCAATTTCCAGCATGTAAGTTTGAAGTAGTTTGGAATCCACACACTTTAAATTGCAAATCAATGTCCAATCAGCTCTTATATGCAGAAAATGGCTGTTGAATGACAAATAAATCAAGTCATCGATGTCATTGACATAAATTACTATTCTGGACATTCCTAGAATCTCCAGAATAAGTAAGTTATGCGAATGACATGGATGACTTGATTTATTCATGGTTTCAATTTTTCCAAACAGTGCATGTTTCTTAATAGACAATTTATGATATTGAGAAGAGATTAATTTTCATGCATACAATTTATCTGTTTTTATTATATATCCTTACAAACTTACACTATGAATAACAGCAGAAAAGTCCATATCCAATTTAACGCTGATTCCAGATTTTCGCTAATTTTCGTGAACCTGAAAGAGAAATATAATTTTGTGGAGATCCAGATATGAAATAATGAAGTATTTTTACTGAAAATCATGCAAAGAAAAATCTGGCATGAGAGCCGCAGATGGATCCTTATTTTCCATAGAG
Source organism: Latrodectus elegans (assembly GCA_030067965.1). Lineage (NCBI taxonomy): Eukaryota > Metazoa > Arthropoda > Arachnida > Araneae > Theridiidae > Latrodectus > Latrodectus elegans. The sequence goes on from CM057816.1 coordinate 60,811,329, forward strand.
TTGTATTCCTTGGTTCTAACTCGTTCTTGGGTAAGGTTGGTCCTAGTTTAGTTATCGTGAAAGTTTCAGGGTTTTTTGTTATTTTTTTCCCAAAAGAAGTCAATACATCAAAATTTTAGTCGTGTTTTTTTCATGTATTACAAATGGCTTAACCAAAAGAACCTTTTTATGGATTCGATTGTCACTTACCAGCTTGGTACCGTGCCAAACCCCCTGGTGGAATTCTCGCTATGAACTGCGACAGATGCGACCAGACAGCTCTCTCCCACTTTCTTAGTGTTCATCTAAGAAGCTTTGACTTCCTGGATTGTCAAATAGTCCTCCTGATTTTTCCGGAATATAATCTTAGGCTTCTCCATATTCTTAGATGTCTAGGGGTTTGACCTATTATATTTACCTACAGTAATCTATGACTTTTTCAGGTGAATAAACTCGTAGATCTCGTCCAGCAAAGGCTGAAGGCGGAGATTAACATCAACAAAAACAAATAGATTTCTACCTGTTTAATTTTATGTGAGTTTGATTTATTTGCCTCTCACTATTTTTTTACACGCGAGGACTACTTCAATGTACTCATAGTTTTTAAGATACATTCCAAATCATTATAAATTCCAAAGTAAAAATCAAACCCTTGAACTGTTAATCTGGAGGACCATGGACTAATTATCTTACTGATAGCACGATCGGTAGTGTTTGAGGAGAAAAAAAATGTAAGGTTATTTACTATCGAAAATTCCTTTGAGTTAGATATTCCTTAAACATATTTACATAAGAGATCCGCATCGAGAACTGAATAATTAACAATTTGGTTTTCTGATCAGAAGTTCTTGAATTCAATTCCTACCTAGAGTGTTTCAGCAGCATGTTCAATAAGATTAGCTCTGTAGAGCAAAAAGAAATAATAGAAGGAAAATCATAAGAATTTGTACTAATTTATGATATCTTTCTTTCCTTACTATTTCGGATTTTTCCAGATGCTTCTCCCCAACAATGATTCAGCTGAAAATATACATTATTACCAAATTGCCTTATTCAACCTGATTAACAAGATGGAAATTTTGTATCTTAATAAAAGATGTTCGAAAGAGAAATATTTCTGAAAAAAAAGCAATCGAATCAACACTTTTCAACATCCGTTCTGAGCTCATCTTTTAGTTTTGGGTCTAAAAATAACCCTTGAGACTGCATATTTATTTCACAAAAATCGATTCCCTGTGCTAATTAATTAGCGCTAATGATGCTAATTAAATCGGAAATAGCATATCTTAACGCTTTGGTGAGAAAAATAATCATAATTTGCAATGGAAATATGAATTAAAAATTACACTTTGTAATGTCGGTTTTTCTTTTCCCTTTTACTGCATGCAATTAATTTTTCTGTAAGGACCAAATTATTTTAATTTTGATACTTACAATACGTTTCGAGCCTAGGAGAGCTGATATCAAATTATAATAGACTAAATGCAACAATCAACTATCGTTTGATGATCATCATAAATTTCGAAAAAGGAAAAAAAAAAAGTGAAAATTGATATTTCTTGCTCTTCTTTTCGGCGATAATGATAAGGGGGTGCAGGAAAATGAATTTCGTTGGAATTTCTCCATTTGTATGAGATCTTCTATCCATGCGAAATCATGTAATGAGGTAAAAGTGAAATTGATGAACAAACTTTATTTCATATTTAAATCATTGAAGAATAAGCGCAACTCGAAAGGAAGATTAATGGCGGCGTATTGTTATTAAAGATAATTTCAAGGCAATGCGATTGATTAATTGAAGCGAGACTGTTTTCGTCTTAACAATTAATAAAACCTTTATATAACTGTTTATTAATTAATATTCATTAATTTCAAAACCTGTTTGTAAGATATAAAATTTTTTTTTTTCGACTCCATTATCGAAATATTTTTTTTTAAATAAATAAGTAAAAGTGTTATTTTGTTTTCCCAACGAGCTTTTGTCGATTGTTGAATTGAGAATGGTTGCATAGAATGGAATAAAATTTGTGTCAAAAATGTTGAACTGAGGCTGATAGGATGGTGGTTATGTTCCATTTCGGTGTATAATTTTCCGAGTTTGTAATTAATTTAATCGTAATTAACGCTGATTTGTGGATTCCCACATACACAGAAACTTATAGCGCAGTGTAATTAATTAAAACGATGTTACACCAGATCCAAAAATGAAAGTACGTGGTACGTTTGTACCTTTAAAAATTGTCACCTGTAGGTATAACGCTTTGGGTAGGAAAAATCTGTACAGTATTCTATATACTATAATTTCCATACTTCCATATTTCCATTTTTTCCCTTTAGAAAACGATATTTACTATTCTTACGAATTTTAACGTTTCTATTTCAGTGAACGTATTTTAACTTTTTCCAATACATCACCAGTTGAAAGTGCATCGAAAGAAGTTCAGAGACATTTCGATATTTAATAATTTCTTACCTAAGGAGAATTTTAAAACAGTTTACGGTTCTTTCGATTTGTTTTCAATTGGTCCAAATGAAAGAATATATATCGTGGTGGAAAACTGAATTTTAAACAAAGTTAAATATTGCTTAAAAAATACTAAGAATAATTTTTTTAAAAAAAATCAAAACGGCACCCTGAAATCTAAATAAAGATCTTCTGCAAGATCTACAACTTATGAAAACATAACAGGTTTTTTCCGAAAGTAAGAATATATTACATATTTTATTTGATAAACTTATATTACGAGCTACATAAATATCAGAAATATTTAAAAACGGGTGTAGAAAAAAAGAATACATTGATACTCCATCTGCTCCGTAGAAAAACAAAGTTTATATTTTTTATTTGTGTATTTTATATAATCTACAAATAAAAAATTTGGAATGTAAATCTGCATAATAATCTTCAAATTACAAAATCGCTAAAAACTAATGTTTCGATAAGTGTTTTTTATTTGTTAAGCATGGAAAGAAAATATTTTTAATTTGTATTTGTAAAATTTTATAGTATTATTCAAAAAATCAGTATTCTAAAAAAATAATTGTAGGATTGGCCATCTTTTTACCTACCTTAAATTACCGACAAGAATATTTAAAAGATTACTGTGTTTTTTAGTTTTGCTGTTTTGGGGACCTTTTAATTTACAAGAGAATATTTGACAATACGTTAAACTATAAGTTAAAAAAAAGTTATTCATTATCATTATAGTAATCATTATTTCTGATTTTTATAATCTACTCAATAGCTATTTATAAACGAACATTGTCTTTCCATGTTTTAACATTTATTTATATAACAGATGAAAAAGAATTTTCTTGATTAATTAAGTTACGAATATTTATTTAAATAAATGCTTTAATAGCAAGCTCAAATTCTTTTTTTTTTTAAAAAAAAACTATCCATTTTTTTTTACATAACATTTTTCTCTTCATTAAAAATTAATAACCATTTTTTCTTAAATATACAAAATCATTTCTGTAAGAGTAATTTATTTTCATCACTTCTCTATTATTACCACATCTTTACTAATTATATATTTTATGTCAGTATATACTTTATACTAACATGACAACACAGACGTAACGTAACGTAACACCACTCAAAATTATTTTTATTTTTCTCATAATGAGTAATATTTCACCTATTTTAACTTTTTGCTATGAAAAAAATTTTATTATTTTAAAAAGTCAATAAGTTACTCATTTTACTAAGAATTGAAAATCTGCTATCGAGAGCCATTGAAAACGATGAGTGATGTGACCCAAGGAAAATTACTCGCTGTAAATTAAAATAAGATGATGTGATGTGGATCGTTTTTATATGAACAAAATAACTTGAACAACGAAGTAGGACAAACTTGGCTTCAAAAACTTTTTCAAGCGGATGTTGAAAATAATTATTTTGTATAAAAAGAATTTTTTTTTTTTAAATTTATTTGATGAAATTTTTAAAAACATTTTTATTTATTTTTGATCCATGCGAAATTTTTTCTTGAGAAAAAAATTTTTTTAATTAAATGTTAAGGATGATTTATTTTTGAAAAAAAATTTAAAAACTAATTAGAGATAGAATAAAATTTGAATTTTCTAGATCTTGAATTCCAAATTTGATGACATATCTAACAAATTTTATAGTATTTGATATTTTTATACAACAATTAAAAAGAAATAAACAAACTGAAAGTATTTTTTTTTTTTTTTTTTTTTTTTTTTTTACGTCTCTGTGATAATTTTTTTTTCGGAGGAATTATCTCTATATAAAAATATTAAATAATAATACTAATTAAAAACTTTTAAAAAACGTTCTTATAAGAGATCAAAAATCCAACTTTTAATTTTTTACACAAATTCATTCATTTCAAAGTATTCACACTTCCTATAAATTTATAGATTTACTTCTTTTAAAAAACGATTAAAATATTTCTATTTCTTTGCATTGGAATTTTTTTTTTTTTTTTTTTTTTTTTTTTACTAATTTGATTACTTAATACTCTGAATTTGTTTCGTAATTTGAATGACACTTTAATAGACTTAATTTATTTTGGAATTTGAATGACACTTTAATAGACTTAATTTGAATGACACTTTAATAGACTTAATTTATTTTGGAATTTGAATGACACGGATTATCCGCAATGTAAACAAACAATTGAGATTTTACATTAATTTTCAATAGAAAATATTTAAAATATTTAATTTCTTAGAAATAATAGAAAAGTAAATTCATTTCAAAACAATCGGTAAGCGCATAAATTTTGAAAATAGATTATCAAAACTTTCTTACCTTGACTTCTTTCACAAGTTCAATAAGCACAGAGCGCCATCTATTAATATTAAATAGAAACAACATTGGCAAAAGGAAGTAACTTTTTCAAAATTGTTTCTTTAATTGGGCACAAATGTCTATCTTTTTTCGTGAATGATGTAAACATGCATTTCCTGTTACTTTTAGCCTAGTTTGTTAGTCTTACGATACCAAATCATTTAAATAGTTATTTGCAGGATCAAGCAAGGAACTCAGAAAATATTTTCAAGATAACCGAATCTCAAGATGATGAAATAATTACTTGTGCAATACTAACGAATTCAGTCCCGAATACCTACTGAACTGCATTGGCTTTTCAAAGTGTAAAGGCGAAGGATGTCATTTATCTGTCCTGATTCAAACCAGGGGATAAGAAAGAAGAAGATTACTTGTTTTTTGTTTCTTATTATGTACATATCTGAAAATCTATAAAAAACGACATCCTATTGTGTCAAAATAAAACGAAAAAATAATAAATTTATTTCATTATTTTTATAATATCTACATATTTTAATTATTATAGAAAATAATAATTTTCATATAGTCGTATGCTGATAATCACAAATGGAAGTGAGGTATACTCCAATCACACTCACACACACAAATGAGTTTTCTACTTTTATGAATTTTTCATGTCTCGAACTATGAAGTAGATACCTATGCTAGCAACTTCCTTTCCATGCCAAGCCACACCAACAGTGACATTGGACTCTCTATGGAACTTTAAAAACCATATGATCCTCTTAGTCAGACAGCTTTCTGTTGGATCATGTATCGAACCTACTACCTTACAGATACGCAACCTGTCAGCATATGCTCATTCAGCAATTGAGACTTACCTCCACTCCATTATTGAATAATTAAATAATGGATAAATAGCTTAACTTAAAGGTTCTTTGTAATTTATGAGTAAAACTGCACTAAGTAGAAGGTTATGGGTTCAATTGCAGCTTTTGAGAAAGGAAAAATTATATAACGAGCGAAATATAAGCACATAATTAGATTAGGTACAGTAAGTGAAATAAAGCTTAAAAAATTAAGCAATCAAAGCATTGTATTGCAAGGAATAAATGAAAGTATTAAGGACAATATTTTTAGTGGTCCCTTTAGGATAATTTTTACATTTTTTAGAGACAGCTTTTAAAAGGTATTCGTACATCAGACATGTGTTGTCTAATGAGAAGACTTTTCATAGACAATTGAACTTATTTATACCAAGAATAGAAAATTCATTCAGAGGAGAAGGCCAAGGGAAGAAACCCTGAAAACTCTCAAGCATCCACCCGATAGATGTTCACGCAGAATGTGTAATGTGTTAACGCAAACGGTCACGCCATTTCAACGTTGTCTGAAAACAAACGCCATAAGTTCTACTTCAAAAATATGTTCCTGCTATGGAGCGAAGCCGAGACAATTTTATGCAAACTAAAGAAAAAGCTGAAAGTTATTTCTTTAATTGTACGCGGAATATTTTGTCTAAAAGGAAGACAATTAATTTTAAGCATAAAGAGCCAATAGAACTATTCCTGTCACAAACCACCTTATAAAAGACCTTGCACGTATATCTTCACAAATGACATAAAAAGTAACCATGCAAATTGCTTCATTAATTAATATAATATAATAAAGTATACTTATCTTTTAAGCCATTATTATTCAACAATCGCAGACAAACGCAATCCTAAGCAATTTACAAAATTATTTTCCTTTAATACCAATAAATAATGGTAATCTAATATTTCGTTGCTCTGCTGCGAAAGACTTGTCTTGTCTCAAAGAATGATGTTTGATTTATGATTAATAAAAAACTAATTTCATTTTATAATATGTGATACATCACAACAATTTTGAGTTAAAACAAAAAATTAAGCATAGAATTATAATTTTTAGATAAATCAAACTTCAATCATTAAGATTAAATCAATTTTTTTTTTATTAAATATATTCACTTTCTCACTTTTTCTAATTTAATACGCGATTTACATTTAAACAATAATTTAGTTATATATAATAATTATTTTTATTACATTAACTAAAAAACGCAAATGGTATTGTATTACTTAGCGCGTTTTCTTATTTTAGTGGTTCCTTTAACATCAATAAACAATGAACTAACAGATGTATATGACTGTCGTAAAAAAGATTTGAAAATTCAAATATTTAATTCAATGGCAAAGTTTATTTTACTCAAGCTCATTATTTTGTAATTATATTACATTTTAATGGCAAATTTACAAATAATCTTAAAATATGGATTACTAAATAATCTTATATATATATATATATATATATATATATATATATATAATATTTAAAATCACGCATTTTTAAATTCGAAATTTGAAAATGAATAATGAAAGGCAAAGTAAGGAAAATTGGCAAGAAAATGAGAAGCATATGTCACCGAAGAAGAAACAAATTGAAAACGTGTGTAATCCGAAAACGCTCATTCATTAGAAATTCAAAACGTTAGATGAGGTTGAGGTTAGAATGTAGCAAACGAGTTGGCAGCTAACTTAGAACTGTGGCTTTTATTTCACCAATTCATAGTTTTATTGTGGTCATTTTTAATGATTCAGCATCAATTTAAAACTCTGAGTCTCGGTGTAGTAATTTATCATGCTTATAAAAAGTCATCGTAAAGCTAAAATAAATTCCAGGCATAAATATAAGTTACCCGCTGTTTGTTTTCTCCGATCGAAATAAGCAAAATTTTACTTCCTAAAAAAAAAAGATAATTTAACTGGGCACATTGTGTTTATTTTTCATATGCCTTGAAGAAAAAATAAAAATAAATGCATTTTACATATTAATGTAACATTACAATATGAATCTTAAAAACCTAATTATAATTAAAAATAGAGAATTATATAATTAAAAAGTCAAAAACGAGGGGTATTAGAGAAAGCAATACATACTACATTATCTTTCATAGATCAAGCAATTATTTTTAGCAGTTATTTCATATACTCGTTTAATATAATTTCCTGAGTCCGTGGTAGCCTAGAGGTTAGGGTATCGACCTTTGATTCCCAATACCGCCAAAGACCCACCGAGTACATACGATATATGTGTCGTTAAATCTGTGGAATCGAAAGTCCTGAAGTCGGTCATTGAGCAGTTACCATGGGTGCAATGGTCTGGAGAAATTTTCTCCCCCTTCAGATTAATGCCAAAATTGAGGGAGTAGATCATCTGATGGTGCCATCTATCGGAGGAGTTTAAAGCAAAAACGTACTTTCTCCTTCGTAGTGCTCTGGTTAAAACGAAATTCGCACCCTACTGATTTAGATTAGCATAGCCAAGGCATAGCGAGATTGGCTTGTCCAAGTGTCATTAGTAACATATTATTTCTTAGTTCGTGAGGGATTAGGAGTAGTAGTAGCAAGTGTTCTTACGTGCATAAAACAATTTCTATTTCCATGTAGTGCTGCAAGTTTTCAGAAGGAAACTTTTTTATTAAACTCTTTGTTGCTTCGAGCAGTAGTAACCAGGTAAAGACAAAATTCTCGTTTTCGAAGGATTGTTTTCTCTATCTTGCCTAGTCGAATACCGTCGTCCAGAGCGAACATAATCATTATAAACATTTCGTAAAGTCTAATATTTTTCTATTGGCGTGATGTGGAAGTTAGGAAAATAGAATGCCATCTTAGTGTCAATGTTATCACTTTATTATGGTATAATTGGTTGTAGTAAGAAATTTTGGATAACAGAAATAGACTGAAACCAACTTTAGCAAATCTAATCATAAAACATACCTTAACGTGAAAAACCTAATCTAAGTTGAAAATTTCGTTAAAACCTAATCTAACATAAATTTAAAAAATATCAATCAAATAGATTTATGTCCAGATTTAGATGAAGGTGAAAATTTCAGTTACTAAAAACTTGATCCTGAATTTTGCTGCACATTAACACGAAAATTTAACATATCCTTTCATTAAGTAATTAAGTAAATAGGCTATTGCATGTTTCAAAGCATTATTTTCACGCATTCCCAAATAGTAAAATGCATTTCTATCAGCGAAATTGTTATTTCTAAAATTTTGAGCTCTTAATAGTGATAATCAAAGATGATTGTTTGTTCCACTTTTCAGTGAATTCATCTAAATTTTGAGTCATATGGAGATGGGTTTTTGTTTGCTAGTCTGAGTATCATTTCAATTCAGATTCAAAATGTCTAACCCTGAATTAAAGAAGATGAGAATGACTTGCCACTTGAGGAATTTCAAGAGCTCTCAGGTGGAAATTGCCCGGTGTTCAGAAGTTAGTGCATAAAATATATAAGGGTGGATTATGAGTGAGGCCTTAGATTCCAAATTGTAAATAATGCTGCGCTTATTTAATGTGTCGATTAAGAAAATGACCTTAATGTTTAGATTGAAGCAGACACGTGACCATCAGCTAAAGAAGCATTGGCCGACTTTGAAAGTGCTTTAAAGTGGATGGAGCGTCAGCACGAGTGTGATCACATCCAATTTCTCATTGTCAAGCGGATTCTCGACTTGGCTACCCGAAAATGCATAAAGGTAGTGATTTTCATTTATAGCACTGTATTAATATACAGCTCTTGTAAGTACTTGATACAAAAATGTTGCATTTTCATTTAATTTATTAAAATTTTCTTTAAAAGTTTGTAGTTTTTCTCCCATTTTCATAATTAAAAGGACCAATTTTTCTAAAAAAATATCCAGTTATCCGAATTTTTAACTATCCAAATGTGATCCGGTCCCAATTTATTCGAGTAACTGGAGTTATAATTGTGGTTCTTGCTCAAATTAAGCATTATATACAAAAATGCAACGCAAAGCACCAAACAACCAACCAACCAACCACGGAAGGTTTTGTTTCAATAATGCACCCGTGAGACTGGAACTGGCACTTTTGAAAACTCATCATTAAGTGAAAACATCTTCAAAGTATCATGGCCGTCAAAATTTTTTTTCAGCTTAAAAAAATGGCTTTAAAATCTCATATTGCACGGTTATGCTGAGACGTCTTGGTTATTTGGTGAATTCAGTTTAGAATAAATTTGTTGACGGATTCCTTTTGTTCTTTGAAAGAAAAAATAAGCACGAGGGTGTAAACCGTGAATTATTATAAATTCAATGGCTGCCAACTTTATGATGCAAGGCGTTCCTCACATTTTCTTCCCATGATATTAACCATAATTTGCGGAGAGGTGAAACAAGCAGGCGAACTTTTTGACACCTCTTACTAAGTTGATTTGTTTCGCCTACAGTTAGTAAAGAGTTCTCTTTCCATCCCCCCCCTCCTCAATTATATTCCTTTATTTACTTTTGATACGCCAAGGTCCTGAAATAACAGGGAGGTAAAATGGCTCATCGCATAATAATGATTTACTGACGTTTAAAGATACTTTTTTTTATTTAATAAAGTTAAGTGTGTTCTCTTTTTTTTCTCAATCCAGAAGTTTAGAGATTTTAATTGAGAAACTCATTGGCCATCAAAAATAAAGAAATATGAAAATTGTTATATTTCTGTTGAATTAATGTCGTTGAGAAATTTCTCTCGTTACAACACATACATATAAACAAATATTAGAAGCTTCTACAGAGAAATTATATTATATTATATTATATTATAACATCATATATATATATATATATATATATATATATATATATATATATATATATATATATATATATATATATATATATATATATATATATATATATATATATATATATATATATATATATATATATATATATATATATATATATATATATATATATATATATATATATATATATATATATGTAGCCGACCGATTGCTGAGTGGTTAGCGTTCCTGACTCCTGAACTGTGGATCCCGGCTTCGAATTCTGGTTTGGATGTTACTTTTTTCACTGTTCTCTCTGTATTTCTCTTTCCTTTGTTCTGTGATGATGTCTGAATGTGGCCCACCCTATAAACGGGTTTGTGATAGTATGACTACGGGCAACGCTACTCGACTCCGTGACTTGGTTCGCAGGTGCCCTTGTCTAATGACAAATTAGTAGCAGTTTTTGGCCTTTGATGTGGTATAGGTTTCATCACCCAAGTGCCCACCTTTGGATATATATATAGTGTGTAAAATTCAAATTCCCCAGTTTTAACTATTTAATTACTTTTTTTTATCATAAAATTAAAATTCTTAACAAAGTAGTTCGAATAAAATTTGGAAGCAAGCATCTGCACTATTAGCTTCATCAGGAGACTTTGAGAATGATGGCAGAAATGTGCAGTACTTTTATTATATTATGAAAACAAATGTTTAAAATATCCTGCTAAAGGACTTTAATGCTAAACAGGCCGAATAGCTATAAATAAAAGAAATATAAAGCGAAAACGGGGAAACTAAGCAAATTCACGTTATAGGCGCCAAATTTGCGCAAATCTTTGGAAAAAACCTGTTTTTGATATCTGAGGGCTTATAACGTATATCATTTTAGAATAATATCATAAAATAATTGTATAATATATATTAGTGGAAATGTAATTTAATCATTATATTAGTGGAATAACTTTTATGAAAGAGATTTTTTTTCTTACAGCTAATCATACAAAAAAGAAAATAATGAGAGATATGCAAACAATTAGACAATAACAATTTATTCTTAACTGGGTAAACTTCAGTCTTAAGCGCTATTTATAACTCGTTTCACTCTCTCTTTCGCCGCCTCTTTCTCTCTCCCTATATTGAATGAACTAACTTTTTAAATTCATTTGCGTGTGTGACTATAGTAATTAGAAACTATGATTTAATTGTTGCTCTTATTAATTGAGAGTTTTATTACTGCTTCTCTCCCCGTTCCTAAAATCCAGTAAATGCAAATATAAATTTTCTGGATCCTATCTGAACTACTTCCTGGTAATTCCAGTAAAATGTGATAATCTTGAAACCGTTTTCTTGTGCACGGTAGTCACATGAAATCGATTTGAAGTCGGTTGAAATAGTATCGAAAAAGTTTATGGCAAAGGAAAAATTCTGTTGGAAAGATTCGTGTATGAGTTTTCAAGTATTCTGAAATAATTTGGTTCATTCATGGGCATTAATATTTCAACTCATCACAAAAATTTCTGTCTAAATCTCTTGATGCCACACAACACTACATGATGTCACTAAGTGGATATTTCCATACAGGAATGTAGTCAGGATGTATATCTCCGCCAATTCTCCGTTTTATGAATTTTAGACCCCGATTACCAAACAAGCAGATTCTGGTGTTATCACTTCAAATAGCTGTGCCATTGATCGGTTTCCCAATTAGCATGGGTTTTTACCCATTCTAATCTTTAAAATCTTCATTTGCCTTTTTAAAATAGATTTTTTTTGTGCAATTCTAGCTTTTAAATCGATTTAGTTGCCAGGGAATAGACTATACATTATATTTTCCTAATTTTTTGTATATTTGTTGTTGTTACTTATTACACTTAGGCAAGTCAATCTCGCATGCAGACGGCTGGGCGAAATTAAGTCTTTCGTTTAATCAGAGTACCACAGAGGGGAAGTACATCTTTGCTTCAAGTTTCCTCCGATAGATGACACCACCAGATGAGCTATTTCCTCAATTTTGATCTGGAGGGGAGGGAAATTTTCTCCATATCATTACATCCATGGTAACTGCTCAACGATCTACAACAAAACTATCCGTTCCGTGGATTTAATGAGTGCATATATCACATTTACTCGGTGGGTCCTTGGCGGCATTGGGAATCGAAGTCTCTGTCCTACCACAATGCAAAAATACTTATACAATAAGACCTTATAATCAAACATGGATTCTTGATGTATTAATGTACACAATACTTTTGTACTGGCTGCTGAATCTGCAGAACAGGTTCTGTCTGGTACAACAAATTCTGTCATTCACCTAATATCTCTTACCAGACATTTAAAATATGAAGACTTTCTTTGCCTTATTTTAAACAGAAAACTATTGTTATTCAGTTCCCTTTAAGTATTCAGAAGCCGTATACATTTATTCCTTTATTTTAGACATAAGGAAATTTAATTTTTATTTATTTAATTGATATTTTACGATAATAATGTGCATGTGATTTTATGATAGCTATTGGAAGTTAGGGAAATTTCCTTGACAAGTCATAACATCATAACTTTATCACTCATATTATTGTTCTTATAATTTAAAATAAAAATAATAATCTGGGAGATAAAATTTGATTTCTGGATAGCATGATGCTTACTGTCGGCTTTATTTGTAATGTGAACAGAATGAAACTTTTTTTTATGTATGTCCAATTTTCCTTCTTATAATAATATATTTAAAGGTAACATTTCCTCTTCTAGATATCGAAATTCTAGTATTCATTGCTTAGTTACGTTAATTAAAATTAAAAAAGGTAAGTGTACGAGGAATTAATACATTTCTTATTATGATCTATACACTTAGCATTTTTTAATCTATTTTGTGTAATTTTCAATCAGAAATTAAAATTTTCAGACTTATAAATTTACTTTTTAATGTTCTTTTAAACTCAAAATGCTTTGATAATTTGATTGGGAAATATGTCATTTTCGTGTCCGTTGGGCAGCAAGTTTTATATTTGACCCAGCTGATGGACGGGCCAACTGGAACTATAAATGTTAATTATAAGATTAAATGCCTTCTTATTGGTGTGACGTCATATTGGGAGATTGATGTTAGTTCAAGTGTAAGCAATATCATTTTACTTTGATTCAAAATTACGTGGCTGTGTGCAAAATTTAGCGGCTATAGAGTAGCCAGAAATAAACGCACAGAAAAGTATAGCAATGAATTTCATCTAAAATAAGTGCATATTTTAAATAAATTATCGCATTTTTTCTCTAAATTAACGATATAAGTTTGAATAAAACATCCCAATATTTCTTCCTTTCAATTTTTTCACAAAGTGTTAACCATGAAATGTAAGATTCAAGAGAGAATGTTTAAATAAACTGAAAATTGTATTCGTGAACGTGTTCATTTAGTTGCAGAGATGGATATGTTCCGGTGAGTTTGCGCAGCTCATATTTAATATTTTATCTCAATTATGATGTAATCTGATGAATTTTTTTATCATGTTTAATAAATCTATCAATTGCTTCCCATTCAAATTTCGCTGTTTTATGAGTTGTTATTGATTGCAGAGATTTCATTGTTATGGTAATGAGAATTTTAGTGTTTAGTCTCTCATTGTAAAAACAAAAATGGTCTTCGTTCATTGATGGATTAAGAGATTAAAAATAACCAACATTAGAATGATTTCTAATGTGATGCATACCACAATAAATCTTATTGCAATTGCATTTCTAAATATGTAAAAAAGTAGAGATGGCTTGATTGCAAATTTTTATGTTTTACGCACCAAAAAAAGCTGCAAATTTTAGTGCAATTAATTTTTTATTTTGTTGTGAATTTATTATAATGTTCTTTCTTGTGGAATTAAGATACTCCATTGAATTAGGCAGTCGTCAATTATTGAAAATTATATGCTGTATAATATAATTTTCAATAGTTGACTGCAATTGAATTTATTTCAGTTTAAAATTAATCAATCCCTTATGATGTAGTGATAATGCTTCGAGCTTCCACAAAACAATTTTTAATCTTCGATTCTCGGGCTGAGCAAGGTGAACTCAGCCTTTCATCCCTTCTGTGGTTTGATAAAGCGAATACCAAGCATGACTGGGAATACTAGGGTTCGTGTTAGGCTGACTACCTAATAGGAACACACTTTTGGATTTTGATCATCAAAAGGGATATGAGCACTGTAGGTCTTGATTTCATATGGACTGCCATGCTACTATTTCTTTTAAAATGAATCATGCAAAACACCAAAAGCAACAGTGTAACAGCTGAGTGTTCTGGTAAGACCTTTTAACATATACATAATATCATTATCTTATGGTAAAAGTTTTCATAAAGATAAAGAAACATATTCACGAATAGAAAGTAAGGGAAGTCGGATATATTTTAAGCATTCTCTCCAATGGAAGTGCAGGCAAAAGCAGAAGTTCATCACTCCCTACCATTCAGCAGTGACTGCAATCGAATTCAAAAGCCAAATCAATGTTACTGGCATTGTAGAGATCATTATTGCCAGACGTCTCGGCTTTGATTCAAAGAGGTTTTGGATGTGTTCTTGGGGTACAGTAGACCAATCAGATTCCACCCATTTGTCAAAGTTGATCTGATGTGGCAGCTGGGAATGTAATTTGTGTCAATCATTGAGCAACCAGGCACCACATATTTTCTACCGGATAAAGATCAGTAGAGTGAGTCAGCTAGGGAAACAATTCAATCTGGCGATTGACGAAGAACACTTGAACAATGCGTGCCACGTGTGGTCTCGCATTATTCTGTTGAAATATGGCTGTGTGCAAGACGTGAAGGTAAGGAAGGACAACTGGCTCCAGCAACTCGGAGATGTAGCGCTGGCTGCTTAAAATACCGGAAATGTATATTAGAGGAGAGCGAAAGTGATATCCAATTCAGCCCCATGCTATAATACCCGTGACAGGACCTGCGTGGTGGTGCATAATACAGCTGTTCAACATCCTTTCTCCACGGTGTCTCCTGACTCAAATGCGACCATCGTGGTGTTGCAGACAGAAGCGTGACTCGTCAGTAAAGAAAATCTCCTTCCACATTCTTCTTTTATCACACCATTGACGGTGGAGACGTCTGTGGTTCTGCGTCAAGATAAATGAAGTAATGAACTTCAATGATTCACGTGAAGTGGTGCATTGAGGTGGATGCGATCGATCACATCGGTCCGTTGTACCTTCCTGCTCCCAATGATTACATATCAGCATTACAATTATTTGGTTTTGTCCAATACGATTACCGATTTCCATGAAAGATAATCCACAATCTCGATAGGCAACTATATTTCGTCTGTCGGACTCAGATACTTGATCAAAAAATGATCGCTGTTTTCTACAAAGTTTATAATTGATAGTATTTATTTGTTTTGAAAAAAAACCACAAGAAAAACACAATTGCCTAACTTGAAATCTCCAAGACTTAAATGGCATTTTAAAGTGAGACCACAGGCGCGCGTGATGTGCATCCGCGCTGAAATTGTAATCATTTGCTTATCTCACCTCCACTGATGCCTGTTGTAAATTTCATGTTACTTACAGGCTTCCTTCAGGGTATTGCATTTAGGGTGGTCAGCAGTGTTCCCCGCAAAATTACCTGCGTTGAAGATATTTACTATAAACTCAAAAAAAAAATCAAATTTAATTTCTGTGTTAGTAGATTTTCCTTAAAAGATTTTTGCCTGTGTATAATCATGTTTCATGTGAAAAAGAATCACAAAAGTTGTGCGGTGGCCATGCCATACACAACCACAACTTCCGACCTGGTGTGTCAATCAGACGGCTTGGAAAAACTAACTTTTTACACTTAAGTAAATTACTTAAGACTTACGTGGAAACTGTAATTGCATTGTAACTAACTGATTATATAATCTTATAACATGTCAGGTATTCCTGAAGAACGCAGTTCATCTACTGCTAATTAAAGTTTGTTCAATTTTATAGAGTAATATTCCATTCATTTTTTGTCGGTGATAATATATCCGACTTAAATTATCTAAATCATTGCAGTTGGTATATAATCAGGTTAATATATTTCTTCAAAGTCTTAAGAAATTTGAATTGTCCCCTGATCATCTCTTCCAGTTTGTATTTCCACAGTAACCATTGCTTGCCTATATTTATATACATATAGAAGACTAATTTTCAGTATAGGTCTCTCAAAAAATATCAAATACTACCTTTATTCAAGTAATTCCTCAGCTAACAATTTAAGCCAATTCATGTTATGTCAACTGATGCAACCAAGTCTAGTGAAATGACGGTAATCGCTGCATAGTCTCCATATCAGGCAATCAGATTCTGAATTAACAATATAAATTCAATAATTACAGCAGAGGCTCTAGTAATATGCTAGAAAATTGACGACTTAATGGTTTTTAAGCTACGGAATTACATTTTCGCGGATGATAAATCTGTTCTTATGACTCTCTAAAAATGTTACAATAAGATCACCTTCGCTTAAGAAATAAGTTATATCCGAAGCACCAGAATGTTATCCTCCCCTGAAGATTATCAGCGTTCCTTCATACAAGGATATTTTTTAAGCTGATAAACTAGATAAATCAGTAGCAGAAACAGTTATATATCTTCCTTGGATTTCATCCGAAGACTTAAAGTGTGGCTCCACAGAAATAAGATAAAACATGCCTATGCTTCTATCAAGTAAATATACAAACATAATTGTGGAAATACATACCAGATTTGGATTACTATATGTGAATCTCTTATTTCTCGATGGGAAGATGTGTTATTTACTGGATTTTTAACGCGAATGTTGATTACTCAAACCCTTTTACATCGTTTCAATTTAACAGAATCTGAAATTTGACAAATATGCAGGGTCTGCAATGATATAGATCATATATTATTTCACTGTAGTAAATATACAAATCAAAGGAAAAGTATCCAGAATTAGAACTTTTCAGCCAATAAGCTGATTCTCCAGGAAAGACTGCAAATGATAGTGAATAATTGGACAAATATATGAATATCTTTACGATTCCTTCCCTCAGTGGACTTATTCTGAATAGAAATTTAATTTTTGGAATAATGGGGGTAAAAGTCTTTAAAGAACTTAAAGTCTCAATGTATATCAATTAAATCAATAAATTTATAATTCGATTAATTAATGAAATTTAAAAAAAGTTTAAATCCTCTTTCGCCAATTTAAACTAACTTTAAAGTGGATTTTATATCATATATATTTTGCTTTTTCTTATGTTTCATTATCAACGTGTTAATATGAAACGTTATGGGGAAAATATACTTTAGGGTCTCGTTTAGAGAAAATTGGTGATGTTTCTAGTCGTCAAGTTTGTTTTCATGTTTTTGTTTGAAGAAAGAAGATGGCGCTAAAAAATATAAGAGATCAACCAGAATTAAACCAACATCTCTAACAAAATGGTGCCCAATTGGGTGAGAAACTGGGGAGCAACAAAAGTATAGGCCAGCCAATGTCATCTGACGTCATGGATATTTTAAGCCAATAATAATTGTAATAAGGAAGCGTAATCATAATCTAAACTGGAATGCAAGAAACAACCCTATGCTTAATATATATAAATATATATATACACATATATATATATATATATATATATATATATATATATATATATATATATATATATATATAAAGAGAGAGAGAGAGAGGGGGGGGGGAAGTTGTGGAAACACCTTAAAAAACACGTTTCCTTGCCTAATATGGTAATAGGAAACCCGTTGGTATTCAAAACAGCTTGCAGTCTTTTCGAAATGGATAAATATAGTTCCTGTATGTGTGCCAAAGGAATATTGTACCATTCTTCCTGCAGAACAGTGGCAAGTTCAGATAACGATGTTGGCGATGTAGAGCAAGAAAGTATTTTCCCCTCCAATGTAGACCACAAAGGTTCGAAAATATTCAGGTCTGTTGACTGTGGTGGCCAGGGAAGATGTGACAAATCATTCTCATGCTCAGAAAGCCAGTCCTGGATAATGTGAGCTGTGTGAACAGGGACTTTATCTTCTTGGAAGACACCATCACCATTGGGGAACAAATTTTGTACCATGGGATGGGCTTGATCGGCCAAAATGTTCACATAAGTCTAAGCAGTAATCTGCCCTGCAAAGGACCAGAAGAGAACCACGATATGACTGTCCAAAACCATCACATAACCCCCACCATGTTTCACTCTTGGCAACAATCAGTCTGTATTATAGGCTTGAGATGGTGTTCTCCAGACGTAACCTCGGCCAGAAGTGGGAAACAAATTGAAAGAAGACTCATCAGACCATATTAATCTCTTCCACTGCTCTATAGTCCAGGTTTTATGAATTAAACACTATTTTTTTTTCTTATGAGCATTATCATCTCTGATGAATGATTTTCAATTGCAGCAAGGCCAGCAGTTGCCTGTTTATGAAGCTCTCTTCGTATTGTTTTGGTACTCACAAGGTTTAATAACATGACATTCATTTCAGAAGTAATTTTTGCTCTGTGGTCTTATTTTTCATGATAATCCTTCTTAATGATTGCCTCTCTCGATCGCTCAGCACACATTTTCGTACGCGCTGTGATTTAGCGGATGATGTTTTTCCGCATTTCAAATATGCTGAATAAATCTTAGATACAGTACCTCTTGAAACATTAAACACCTCGGCTACCTTGCTTACGGAAGCACCTATTATATGCTCTCCAAAAATTTGCCCACTTTCGTAGTCTGTTGACTCTGACATAATGTAATGCCAGCATCATATAAAAGTGCTCTGACAACGACTGAATTGTGCAGCGCATTTACGAAGTTGTATAGATGGCGTCAGTAGGCAAAAACGCCAGCGCCACCTACATATTTCATTAAAATCAATAATCAATCTTTCTTTCTAAACATGTATTTCACAAGGTGTTTCCATACTTTTGTCCAACCCCTGTATATATATATATATATATATATATATATATATATATATATATATATATATATATATATATATATATATATGTATATATATATATATATATATATATATATATATATATATATATATATATATATATATGGGAGAGAGAGAGATTTATTTGGGATCATAACATCTATCTGTTCTGTTTATGAAGACATCGTGGTGGATAAAATTATTATGCAATCTATTCAGCATTTATTGCACGAAAACATAAAAGAAATTATTATCGCACATCACATTTGATCATCAAAAGTTTCATTTATATAATGAATAAATTAATCTACCTTCTTCTCATTAGCTGAGTTAATATTGCCAGCCATTTAATTTTGATAAATTGTAAATATACGAGAATAAATGCAATCGATTCATATACAAATGAAGTTTATTCATTTATGCCATCCATTTTTTATATTAATTATATACAGTCTTTTTAGATTTTTCTTTTAAAATATTGCTTAATTTTATCTTGAACGCAATAATACGATTTAAGACTACTTCGAAAAATTATTGCCTCTATATTACGACCAAAAGATTGAATAATCTCATGCTAAATGTAATCATAAACATGAGAGAATGAATATGATTTTGCGATGCACATGCAAAACCTACATGGATGACAAAAAGCATTTCGAAATATAAAATTTTATTCAACTCCATATTCATATTTCTTAAGGATTCACTAGGTTACAAACACTTATGGATCTAATTTTTTATAGTTGATATATTTATCTTTTTGATTCCATTATTAAAGAATAAACTTCCACTTGTAAATTCAACTTGTTATGGAATTAAAAAAAAAAGTTAGAAATTGAAGTAAAAATATAAAAAGCTTATGGCGCCTCTCCCGGCGGTCAAGAAGGCTATGCTCATAGAAGGCCATCCGGAAAAACGGCTAACAGAGGAACAGGCTTCCGACCTGGAACTCTTGTTAGCCTAGAAAATAGGAAGGAATGAGGAGGGTTTTGCCCCAACCTTCCTATCCTTTAAACATGAGAATGGGGCACTTATTGTCAACTGTGCGGATCTGGGGAGCTCAAAGTGGCACTGGAACAGACTGTCAGTGACATAAGCCCCTGGCAGGAACCAAAACTCTTGGTGGATGAGGCAAGGAAACTTGTCAAAACCATCAAGATAATTGCAAAACTGCCGAAAATCTGCAGTAAACTGGAGCCTAAAGAGGTCCTGAGGAAAATCGAGGCACAGAACGATGGGGTCACTCCAAAGTAGTGGAACGTTCTTAACATCAAGAACGACCCCATCTGGGCAGACCATCGTTCTTAGTGTACCCGAACTAGATGCTATGACACTTGGTGCAATGGGATATAAATTTCATATATCGGATTTCACCAATTGCAGACAAAAGTGCTGGACAAACCCACTCCTGATGATGGGGTTGAAGGTAGTTCAAGCTAACCTCCACCACAGTAGAAGTGGTACCACTAACCTCAGTCAGAATTTTCTTGCTGGGGATATACACTTGGCTTTGATTCAAGAACCCTGATTGTTTAGTGGGAGAATCAGTGGCCTCAAAGGAACTAAAGGTAAGCTTATCTATTGTACCAACAGTAACGCTAGAACATCATACTTTTATATAAAAACATTGAGGTTTCACCCCTCTCTGAATTTATCCTTAGGGACCTGACAAATGTGAAAGTCAGACTCAATATAGAGGGAGGGGATATAGAAATTGTTTTTGGCTCTATGTACCTGCCCTATGAAGAGAAGGCTCCACCTGACCATTCTCTGCCGAAGCTCATGAACTTTTGCAGAGACAACAATTTACAGGTAGTCTTAGGACTAGACTGTAATGCTCACCATGTTGTCTCGGGAAGCACAGACAAAAATAAAAGAGGTGAGTGCCTTTTAGAATTCATTCTACACTACAGGTTAGGTATTCTAAATGAGGGCAATGAACCTACTTTCATTACTTCCAATCGATCTGAAGTGATTGACATTAGTATAGCGACAACGATATTTAGCAAAAAATATCAAAAATTGGAAAGTATATGGCAGACCTTCTGGTTCATACAATCGAAATATCTATTTTGAAATTAACTCTAATGTGTGTCTGGATCGCATGTTTAGAGACCCAGTTAGAACGGACTGGAGGAAATTCCAGGAGGATTTGACTGTGTTGGTTGAGCTCGGGAACAGACCTATTAGATATAACTACGATCTAGAAGTCACAGCAGATCTTCTGCACAGTAGTATTCTAGATTCTTATCATAACAATTACCCTATTCGAGTTAGGAGATCTAAACTCCAATGTTCTTGGTGGAATGACTTTCTAGTAGCCGAAAGGGCAAATGTTAGGAAACTTTTTAATAAAGCTAAAAAATGATGAATGGGAGAACTATAAAACGGCCCTCACTAATTAAAACAAACTTGTTAGAAAAAGCAAAATTAACTCCTGGAGGAAGTTATGTGAAGAGATAGATTCTATCTCTGAAGGAGTTAAAAAACTCCTCAAAAGGGATGAACCTATTTTGGTTGGCACCTTAAAAGACGAGGAGGGTAATTTTGCTGCTTCGAGGAAAGAGGTTATGGAAATTATGACCAAAACCCACTTTCCAGGTGCCAGAGATATTTATTACAACGAAGGGGGGCACTGTATTGGCTCTTTGCAAAGAGTCAATAGCGATCAATATACCATCGCTAAAAATGTTGTTAACTACAACAATGTTAAATGGGCAATCTCTGCCTTTAAACCTCTAAAAAGCCCAGGGCCTGATGCGTATCATGATCCAGAAGTCAGAGGAGGTTATCATACCAGTACTAACTAGAATTTATAGAGCTAGCTTAACACTGGGTTATATACCAAAGATATGACAGAAGACCAAGATTGTTTTCATTCCTAAACCTGGCAAGGACACCTATGACCAGGCCATGTCTTACAGACCTATCAGTTTTTCTTCATTCTTTCTTAAAATTATGGAATAAATCATTGATCAGCATATTAGAGATTACTTGGGTAGTAACAGCCCCTTACATGCTCTCCTTCAATTTGCCTATCAGTCCGGCAAATCTACTGAAACTGCTTTACATCAGCTAGTTTCTAAGATTGAAACCACTCTGGATAAAAAAAAAATTGCCTTGGCAACTTTCCTCGACATCCCAGGTGCCTTTGACAGCACTTCCCATCTATCCATCCTCAATGCACTTAGAGGGGCCGGGATTAATCAGATCCTGTGTATTTGGGTTGAGGCCTTGATTTCGCATAGATGTATACAAATGAGCATCTTCGGTGAATCATTTGAAAAAAAGACTACTAGAGGTTGTCCTCAAGGAGGTGTTCTCTCACCATTACTTTGGAACTTAGTTGTAAATAGCCTTATAAAATGTCCAAATGATAGGGGCAACTATACGCAAGGATATGCTGATTACATTGTCATCCTTATCCTTGGCAAAGATTTTGACATAACTTGTCATCTCATGCAGGAAGCTCTAAGTTATGTAGATCAATTGTGCATGGATAGGGACCTGATGGTTAATCCTCAGAAAACCTACCTTGTATATTTTACACGCAAAAGGAAACGGGAGGGTTTTTTTCATACCAAGACTTTTTGATGTTGAAATCAATGTGGCTTCAAGGGTGAAGTATCAGGGCATTTATTTAGACCAAAAACTCACCTGGTATAAGCATACTGATGATAGAATTAACGAAGCAAAGAAAAGCATTATGATTTGCAGGCAAATGCTTGGTAAAAACTGGGGTTCACATCCAAAACTGATGTTTTGGATGTGCACAGCTGTTGTCAAGCCCATTTTCACATATATCTGTGTGATCTGTTGGCGTAAGGTGGAACAGAAGACTGTGATTAACAGACTAGGAGGTCTACAAAGACTGGCCTGTTTCTGCATCACAGGAGCAATGTCCACCGCGCCAACTAGAGCATTGGAAGTTATGTTGGATCTGACTCCCTTAGATATCTTCATCTGTAACACTGCCAGAACGACTGCATGAAGAATGAAGTTACAAAACCAATGGTACGACCAGCCTGTTGCCAAAGGGCACAGGGGTATTACCGGGAAAATTTAAGATCCTACTTTCCTGATGCCCTCGGACATCGTGGAAAAGTCATACATGTTTGAAAGGACATTTGAAATAGTTTTTCCAACTAGGGATGAATGGGACAACATGTTCGAAACTAAAACAGGAGATCTAATCTGTTACACAGATGGATCAGGGAAAAACAGCCTCTCAGGACAGGGAGTATGGGGCATGTCACCAAGAACCAGCTTATCTGTAAGCCTTGGGAGATACGCTACGGTCTTCCAGGCAGAAGGTTTGGTCATTATCCACTGTCTGCGACTAAATAAGAGGAAGGGCTACCACGGTAAGCGGATTCTCATTTTTAGTGACAGTCAAGCCGTTTTAAAAATCGCTCAATTCTTTTGAAATCAAATCTAAAATGATTTTTAAATGCAGAAACCTTTTTACAGAACTGGCAACTAGAAACAAGGTGATCCTTGTATGGGTGCCAGGGCACAAAGGTATCGAAGTTAATGAAAGGGTTGAGGAACTTACTAAACAAGAATCGTCTTTTGTTCCCATCGGTGCAGAACCTTTTCGTGGGATCAATTTGAAGACTGCAGAAACCAATGTTCTTAGATGCGAAAAATAGAAGATGTATGAAACTTGGCTCAACACTCTTGGTCAAACCCACGCTAAAAGTATGATTTATGGATCATCAGTGAGGATTGCCTCTGAAATTCTTAGATGCTCTAGGCAGAAGGTATTTTTAATCGTAATCTTCATAACTGGGCACTACTATTTCAGAAAACACTTAAATAAAATGGGATTGTTTCAGCAAGACCCTATCTGCAGGAAATGTCATATACAAGAGGAAACGGCCAAGCATATTGTTTACGAATGCAAGGTCCTTGCCCTCCCTAGTTTAACTTCTTTAGGCATCATCCATCCTATAGAGCTACACCTAGACTCCACTATAGGGTTATAAGACTTTATTAATAAAGTAGGTGACCCGAGCAACTGGAACTAGGAAACATTGGATTTGGAGTTAACAGTACAAAATGATGATGAAAGTAGAGGTGCCCAATGACACACAAATCCAATCGTAAGTCTCCTAGTTTTTTTCTGTACTAATGAGAGAGTTGCAATTGATAATTAAATCAATTTTTGCTTAAGTCACTTACATTTTCATCAAGTAAAAAATCACTTTTTATCTTGAATCTCGCTTAGAATGGGATTTGTTGATAGGGATCAGGAAATTGGGGTATTCTGACAAACTTATCGTAGTTTATTATGATAGATATGATTGAACGTGATAAAAATATTTGTTTTTGTCTACACTTTCCCTCACTGAACACCTGTTTGATAAGTCCTTGGTGTTTGTTCTGAGTACACAATAAACAGTTATTCTTTTTATTTATTTCCCTCTAACTTTATTCACGTTTGGAAATATTAATTTATTTTTAATAAATTATTTAATGTATATATTCGATTTTTGTGATGTAATTAGTATATTCTAGTCAAAAACAAAATTTTAAATTGCTTTGAATTAAGTTTATATATATGCTTTCTAGAACTGTTTATATAAAAATTACATAGAATTTGGAGACAACATTATTTAGATTCTAGTGTCAATTATAAAGAAAAGAATTCTCAAATTTTATCTACACCAAATATTAAGCCATAGTTCATGATTTTTTTAGATATTTTTTGATTAATAATAGTTTTTGAAATGAAATAAATTCTTGCATTAGCATTTACAGTTAAAAATTTTTATAATTATGTAAAGAGAAACCGTTTAAAGATTACTTTAAAAAATCATGAAACATGATTCTTAAAAATTTTCAAAATTTAAGTAAACTGCTTGTTTACTAGATTTATATTTTCTCTCCACCCCCACTTTTTCTTTTAAAAAGTTATATTTCAGTTGAAGTTACAATGAGAATGAACTTAAACACACCAAGAAAAACCACAACTAATGTGAATGGCTTTATAAATAGATGACATCCATGTTAAAATTTAGGAAAAACATGATAAGAGAATTATAAGGGTGGACTTGGTAAAAAAAATAATTTATATTTTACAATGTTATCAACAAAATTAATTAGGTCTTATTCTTTTTTCATAGCTCTACAAGTCGGAATAAGCCTTGGATTGGCGTACGTTGTCATTCCAAACCTTCTTCCTCTTGGCCTTCAAATTTCCCACTTTTACGGTAGCTAGAACTTTGGTCATGTCATCTTTTTAAGTTTTTCCTCTTGATTATGGTTCAGAGACTTCAAAATTATAACCTTTTCAAAGCCTTAATTTATCCATTCTCAAAGTGTGATCAAACCATAGTAAGACCGGATATTTTATATATCAAATGATTTTTTTTTTCTCAATTCATTAAATTGCCAAATTTATTGTGTTTGCTCGTCATTGATTTTGCAAATAGCAGTACTATGTTTTTATTTCTTTAAGTGTGCGTTAACCTTGTGTTGATAAAAATGTTACATTACTGAGAAAGAGAGAAGATTTAACTTATAAACATCAAATGCTATAGTGTTTTCGCAGAGATTTATTAAGTATAATCCACTTGAACATGTTTTCCAAGTTTTATTTCCAATCTTTAATGATGGCTATACACGGTAATCAACTATAACTATTATTGATAACTATATCCAATGGATATAGACGTATTAAATATTGCTTTACAGGCATATTAAAAGAAAAAGACATATGTTTTATCCCCTTTCAACTAGTGATCTTCGCCTAGTACTTCAAGATTTGATGCAACCTTGATTCCAATTGTATTTCCTCTCATAGATATAATTTTTGTAATTATCAGAAATATATGCTTTGATGATATTCCTCAATCACTCTGCCGATTGCAATTGAGTCAACCACGTAAACAATCCATTTTTTTCCAGCCTTCTCGTATGTTAATTAATAGACTTCAATGATGGCGACAACGCCAGCTATAGGGCGCAACGCTTATGTTCGACATTAAGCGTCCCACGCGTCTTTCCATAAAACAACAAAAAGCATATCTCTGGGTGTAGTTCGCTTTGAATCGTTCTTGATGGAGAAATGATGATCGGCAACCCACGCCCCAAGGAAAGGGAGGAGAGACATCTTCAGATATTAAATAAATACTCTCTTCAATATTGAATATCTATTTAATTCGCCCTTTTTTGATATTATGACTCAATCGGGTGTTGTTAACGCTTGCTTCCTACCTACTCTCAGATTTCAAAAGTTTATGATTGAAAACACCCCACCATTTTTCCTTTTTTTTTTTTTTCCTATTATAATTCTTGTTTGAATTTTTCAAGGTTAGGCTATTAATTGATTGCTTCATGCATCATAATAGTTTTTTTTTTTGTTGCTGCTTTAAGCCTACTTTATTCTAAGAAAGAGTTTTATTTAAATAACGCGAAACCGAATAATTTGTAAGTCCTTTTTTTATATAAGAACATTGAAGTGTTATCAGTAAAATTGCAATATAAAACCACCTGTTAATGCCTTGTACTAGATTAAGCCCAGTAGAACTTCAATTAGTTTAAATTAAGATATCTAAATGTTTTGAATTGATTCTTTTTTTAAAAGCAAAAGTGAAGATCTTTCAATACAATTACGAAATAAAAGGATGAATGTTGCATTGTAGCAGATTGTACACAAATTTTTATATCATTTGAATCTAGATATCTAGAACTTACATATAGTTTCTGAGCCAAATTGCAGAGATATCATCAAAATTATGAATTTAATGCAAGATTAATCCATTGTTCATATTATATACAATAGAGCTTCAATTATTTTATATTTATACGTCTGGAAAATTTAAATTCATTCTCCTTCTATCCGCAGATTTAATTACTTGGAGGAAAGATGAAATCTTCAAGAATTATTTGCAACGGTGATGGATTACATCTTTTTATTTTTGAGAAAGATGATAAGTAAATAGATTAGTAAAGATAGACATTATTTATTTTTTACACACAGGTGAAAATCTGTAAATAAATAATGATAGGATAAGTCATCGTTATTTACTTTGGTATAATTATGCACAAGATATATCATACAATTTATGACTAATTCATTTGAAATGTCATCCGTGTGTTTTGTCTTTGATATTCAAATAAGATAGTGATTTCTACGAAAATAAGATAACAAAAGACAATACAAAACTTTACTAGTGTAACTAGTTAATACATCAAATTGATGTAGTAAAGATAATTACAAATAAAGATTAAATCAAGGATTTATTCTCAATATAAGACATTTATAAAATACCTACGCAATTTTGAACAAGCATTTTGAACAATGGCTACAATAATGGTTTTAACTATCAACACACAAACGAGCATAAATTATAGATGATTAGATTTTGTTGGTTATAATGTTAAAAACGAGAACAGAAAAAAATATGAATTGTTCTTCTTAGAGAAGAGCAATTCATATTTTTTTCTGTTTTGTTTATAACATTGTTACTAGGCAGAGAAGATAAAATAGCATGTATAAATACAAAATAAATAAATTTCTTCAAAAAAAGGAAAAATTTTATAATTTGTTCAACAATTTTTTACGATTCAATACGCATTATATTACTTAAATTCAGAATGCAAAGACATGTGTAACTCATGAGTATTGTCTGACATTACTCAATGAAGTGACATCAAAATGTGATGTAAAGTTTTTGCAGAGCAAAAACAACAAAATAACCAGATTTTTTATTTAACTGTCGACTCAATTATTTTGTTTATTAAACTTAATAATATTTTTCTGCCTATATTTATATAAATTTATTTCATTTATAATGATCGTAAACATAATCAAATGTAAGGGAAAGTAATAACAATCTATAAGTTATGTTGCTTATGATGTATCTTCATCTTTGTATGAAATAAAACTGTAGCTTGAAGTAAATCAGCAGGTTTTTCTGCCTTCGTTATAATCACCCAATTTCTGTTGTCTGCTTTCTCAGTGCAAAAAGTCCATTGGTTCAGAAAACCTTCAAGAAACCAAAGAATACCTAATTTTATATGTATCCTAGCTGGTATAAATTATAGTAAAAGTTCTTAAAAAGGTTTTATTCCATTCTATTGAAAATTACTAGAAATTATTGATATTTAAAAAAGAGATCTTCCATTCCATTTAAGGAAATACATTTACGTTATGTTTTCATATATTTATATAGCCTGAGAAATCTAAATTTTATCACAGTTTAAGATTTTATATTTTAGTTTTTTAAGCTATTGTGAAAATAATGACAATTAAGATTAAGTGATAAGAATTGGTTGTGATTTAAATTTACCACATTTTTAATAAATTTTGCACTTTTTTTTACATTCCAACCGTGCATTACAGCCCAAGAGATTTAATGCAACTTAATATCTACAAAAAATATTTTTTTTAAAATTAAAATAAATATATTTCAATATTTGATTGTTTGTAATTTAAAGAATTTTTTTCTTGGAATAGTTAAAAATAAACTATGAGAATTCATTTATTATGAATGAACAATATCTAAAAATTACTCAAAAATTCTAACTTTTTAATCTTATTCTATTTTAATTAAAAAATTTTTTTGAATTAAATTTAATAAAACAATTATTTAATTCTGAACAATAATAAGAATAATTTAATATGAATACTGAAGAATTCTTATAAAAATATATATTTTTGAAATTGCTGTAATACATATGTTAAACAGATCATTAGAACCTTATAAGAAAGTTGCATAAAACTTAATTCAACAAATAGGGATTTTTAAATTTTTTTTATATTGTTGGTAAATGGGGAGTTATATATATATAAGTTTAAATTACATTTATGCAACTTTGTGACCAGTTAATAATTTGAAATATCATGAATGTTTGTAAACTTGAGTCTTCTAAAAATGAACGCTTATATTGTGATACAGTAAATTATTTTTTAAAGAATTACGAACTTTATGGTATTTCTATAGTTACAAATGTGATACAAAAGATACAGACTTTCATTTTTTTTTTTTTTTTTTTTGCTGTTAGTTGGCTTTTTCAAAAAAACATTTTCACAAATTACAAAAAAAAGTTTTTAAAAAATCAACTGTTTCCCATAATTTAAAAATCTTCTATAGTTAGTATTTTTCAAAAAAAAATGTTAGATAAGAATTTAAGATTTAATAGATTAAGATCTAACGAATCAACACCTCCGCCAATAAAAAAAAAAGAAATTCTTATCAATGGTTTAAGAATTGTTGTCGAATTGCTAATAATTGAAATGAAAAGGGAAGTGCATCAGTGGACAAATGATTAATGAAAACTTTAGCCTAATTTGTAAATGTTCCAATAGAGATTATATATTCACAAGTGGGCTAAGAATATATATTCATCAAAAAACTTTAATCTTGAATATTAAGTTCATTATTACTAATCATATGTATCATTTATATATGCAGAAATAAAATGAAAAAATGTAATCAGAAAATATATCACCCATATCATTAAAAAAAACCGAGAAAAAAGGGGAATATTGTTAGATGCTAAATATTAAGTATTATTTACACATATTTATCATTAATTTGGGTCTTGAATTTACTTAGCATTAATTGGAAGTGCAATATTTTTATATTTAGTTCCTTGTATGCATTCAAAATAATATATCTAAAAGTTTTATTGCTTTAATGTGCTGTTCTATAAATTTAAAATTTAACTAAAACTATCATCCAGAATCTAAGTGTTAATTATTAAAGATTAAGGTTAATAGAGGATTATATAGAATGGGTTCCATAAGATATCTACGGGTTTAAGGGAAAATATTGTACCGAGCTTCGGGGTTCGTGTGGATTGAGAGTTGAAGAAAGCGACCACTCAATGAACAAAAGACTTTTATTCGTAAAAAAAATTCCACTAGATATACCAGCTGCAACAATCACTATTATACAGCTGCAATTCGTCAGATACAATAAGTATCAGCTTCCAATCACAGGTCTCAAATACCTCAGGCAGAGAACAGCTTCTCTAAACTAGCAGTCACGACTAATCGTCTTCACTCACTGACTGTCTTCACAAAACTTTCTAACTATGTCGGGCTGCGGTATTTATACCTGACTTGGCGGGGAAATCTAATAATTTCGCCAAGGTTCTGGAAGCTTCTAGGCTATCTCACTAAATTTTGGTCCTAGTGCTTAGGTCATGGATGTTTCAAGAAATATCTATTTCTCGCCAATTCACCAAAAATCTCGCCAAATCACCAAGTTTTCTCGCCAAAACATCGCCAAGGCACCAAATTATTAGAAAACCCGCTTTTAACGTATAACACGTCTAAATACCGCAATTATTGCCCAAAATGTGAGCATTTCCGATCTGTCTGAGATATTTTAAGACATATACAATAATTATTTATAAATTTGTAACAAAATTGTTTTGTTGACTTATTGTGTATTATTTTACGTATATTATTTATTTTATGTTATGATATTACTTTACGGGCTTAAGGGAAAAGTGGTGCGTCTTCTGATCTTCAAAAGATGTGGAGTACCCAAAAGTGAATTATTTCCACTTTGGAAAGTAGATCTTCATAGTTTGGGAGTTTTTTTTAAAAACATGTCTTTAAATGAAATAATGGTTAAACTTCGGTGTGGAAAATAGCTTAAGCGAAACTAGAGCAGTAGTGGAAAACTGGAAGAAAATGTTTGTTTTTTCCTGTTGGATTGTTGGAAAAATTCTACAACTGGAAAAATATTTGGATGTTTGGAGTATTCCAGTTTTTCCCCCATAAAATATGCGTGAATTTGGTTCAAAAACTAAAGAATAAACCAATAATAAAGCACTGTAAATAATCAGAAGCTGTTTAACATTTTCCTATGATAGATTATCCATATTGATGTGTCATATGTTTGCTAACATCTAATTTTATAGTTTAAAAAAATATGCACCAACTATAGAATACATAACAACATTTATAAGCTTCTTGTAATCTGTTAAAATGCATGAAATACTAATGTAAAGTCTCCAAGTTTAGGTTTCACCCTTGGATATCAAGATATAGATATTACAAAGAAATACTCTTCCAACTGAGAACAAGATGAAACTTTGATATTTGCGTATTTGACAGCCCTAGGCCATTAAACTGTCAAATACGCAAATATATCAGTCTTATCTAGTTCAGTTGGAAAAGGATTTCTTTTTCCCTGGAAGAATCATACGAATGAAACGGGAAGCGTGTTCTCCGGTTAAAAATCCAGTAGAGTATATTTGTCCTGAGCTGGTAAACACCTATTATCCTCATAAACTCTCAACTCGAACAGTTTTTCTGGAGAAAGGGGATAGAATACCCAAATTTATTACAACTTTGTTAATAATCTTATTGACTCCGTTTCCTGAAGATGTTTAACGTTGCTAGCCGTCCAGAGAAACCATGTCTCATTATTAAAATCCATTTTATCTTAAAGGAACACTTTTTTCAATAGTTTCTACCTTATCCACAAAAATTTCTCTGTTTTCTTTTGTACTCAAATGCTCAAGCGAATGAGGTTTTTTTTTTTTTTTTTTTTTTTTTTTTTTTTGCTAAATACATGTAATGTCTTCACATACAGCTTATCGAGACAATCGGATATTTTATCAATCACGTAATTGATTCTCCAGCACAGCAAGACCCCCCCAACATATTATATATTATTTTTATTTAAAATCAATTTAGCTTATGCTTTACTAAAAAATTTACTAGTCAATGGTATTATTTTTCTGGCATAATTTTTGCTTATTACATTTCGCAATATTAATCCAGCAATATATTTTGTAATCTTTCCTTTTTCCATTTTCTTTATTCTATAAAACATGCGTTTGTCCTCATATTATTTAAAGTTTTTAAATGATTAATATTTCACTGGTTAAAGTTGTGATGTATTGTTAGAAGTCTCCTGAAGTGTTCGGCACATAAAAACAATTTCCCGGTTTCGTAACAGAAGTCACTACTAAATAAAAGAATGGAGTCACATTTTAAAATTGTTTGGATTGTTTCACGTCACTAGAAAGAGTTTGACTTATAACCTTTTAAGTTAAAGGAAAACTATCGCATATCTGTTAAAAACTTTGAATAGAATTATGCCTGCTAATAAGCATCGTCAGAAGTTTCACTAAACGATTAAAAAAAAAAAAAAAAAAAAAAGACTCAAATACTGTTTTTGAATATGTTTTGCTAACTTCATACACTGTTGCCAAAACGAAACCCCTTTTGATTATATTAAAATTTAAATTTAGTTATTTATATATGAATTTTTCTAGGGTTAAAATTTATTGATTCAATATAATATAGTTATTTAAATATTCATGATACACATATTGATCTTAATTGTAATGTAAATATTACAATTTTAAAAGGATATAAAAATTCATTATAGATGGAGGAATAAGGCCTATTTTTCTCCTTTAATTGATTTATCCCGTCATATTATTTAAGAATATGCATATGAAATCCAGAAGTAAGAAAGACTGTAAAAAATCGTTTTTGTCATGCCCATTTTACATTTGAAATGCAATGATATGCCAAAAATAAAAAGGTAATTCTTAGGCATGCATTTAAATGTATAAAACCCAGAAATTAAATCGAGTGTAAGATGGCAACTTTTTCGGTATTCATCTAAATACAGCCCAAGAATCACTGGTGCCATGGAAGTATGGCAGACTGTAGAAAACACAATTTTCTTGCATTTGTTCTAAACCTATAAAATTGAGAAACAAAATAAGTTATAAGTGGACAACATTTTGACGTTCAGTTAAGCTCAGAACACATAAAACACAAAAATAGAGAAAATTGTAAAAAAAAGTTTTTTTTTTTTTTTTTTGCATGCATATCAATACATTAAGCATAGAATGCATAGATCAATAAGATTTATTAGATGAATGTCAAAATGCTTAAGCATGATGCATATTGTATGCTTATGCATGATTCACCTAAGCTTATTGTATATGAAACACAGAAATAAAGTATTTATGATATGCATTTGAACATATTACACACGGAATACATAAATTGAAATGACTTTAAGGCAAAATTTTGGCTACAATCAATTATCTACCGAGTTCCAGTTGCAGCAACTCACACCATACCAGGAATTTTTGATTCACTTTCAAATATTCAAGAAAATATCGCTATATTTGGAATATGGATAACAGGAAAACTTTATATATATATATATAT
This sequence comes from Latrodectus elegans, assembly GCA_030067965.1. Classification (NCBI taxonomy): domain Eukaryota; kingdom Metazoa; phylum Arthropoda; class Arachnida; order Araneae; family Theridiidae; genus Latrodectus; species Latrodectus elegans. The sequence goes on from CM057816.1 coordinate 60,844,791, forward strand.
ATATATATATATATATATATATATATATATATATATATATATATATATATATATATATATATATATATATATATATATATATATGTATACATATATATGTACAATTTTAGCATATAACAGGTAAAAACAAATTCACGTAATGAATTTTTTTAAAATTTTGATCTCATGAGTCGAAAATTATACCCTCGCACCCCCTTAATTCCTACATTCTCCATTTTTTAGAACAAAATATTTCATTCTTCCAAATAAGCATTTTTGAATAAAACAATTTTAAAAGCAATATCCCGCAACTGAACTTTTCGTCCTATAATATTGAACTGGGGGAAAAAAAGAATTTTTATTGATAAAAATCATATTTTAAGAAAGCTTATAGCTATTATCAATTTAATAAAAATATTCCCATTTATTATTATTATTTAAAAAAAAATTTTTTTTTGAAAGATTAATTTCCGACTTACTAAAGACACCTTTCTAAATATTGGAAACATTGAACATTTGATTTTAGTGTACCAATATAGTTATCAGATTATATTGTTATTAAAGCATAAAAGGTTAAAAAAAAAACTATGACATAAGAAATAAGATTGAATTGCTTACATTGGATTTACTTAAAGTGTGCATGTATTCCTATTTTTTTCTCATCCAAATAGAAAAGCCTTTCTCTGTTCGTGCATATTTTCAATTTTTGAAGTATATATACAGTGTTTAAAAGTATATGTCGGATTATAGCTAAATTTATTGTTTTGAAATCTTTATTTCAAATCCCCAGAAATCATTTCTTATATCCTAGGAGGTGCAAGAAGTTCCGGTTAAAAACCATGATTTAATTAGAAAACGGATAATTTACTGCAATGAGAGTCGCTTGCTTTGTATAAAATTAATGATTTCTTACTTAAGAATCATATGAATTTAAAAAAAAAACAGTTAAAAAAAATTACTTAATACCCATGTTCTCCAAATAAAATATGATTATAAATTGCGTTTTTATCCTTATGTATTATTCATTTCTGTTATACCTCGATCATCATTTCTAATGGAAAATTTATGCATTTATTTGTTTTTATTTAGTTATGTCCCGATGGCATATTTAAGCATTTTTTGTTTTAAAAATTTACGTACATAAAAAGAAAATTGAATATATTACATAAATAAATAATAGTGTGACTTTTAACTAGTATTACAAATTAAAAAAAATTGTTGTATAAATTGTTACAAAATCTCAAATTTCTACATTGATTTTTGTTTGTTTTTTTACTCAATTACTTAAAGAAGAATTTCTACAAATATGAAATTAGGCATTTTTGTACTGAATGTTTTAGTAAAAATTATGAAATAAATTTAAAAAATAAGAGATCCATCTACAAATTTAGAGCGTCTTCAAAAAAATTATAAAATATTTATTTATAAAATTTATATCCTCTTGGTTGACTTTTCGATTCGATTCTTGGCCTGCATTGAATACAGTCTTTTTCTTGAAGACTCTGAAGTCTTACTTTCCCTTCGATCTCATAATTTCAAGCATTTTACACCACACAGAATATTGACCAGCTATTATTTATTTTTTCAAGACTTGCTTCAGCTACACATTGTTTGGATATAATTTGTCATTATATAAATTTTGCCACTCGACCACTCTAGGTTGTCTCTAGATGAAACTAAACTAACATAATCGTAATGATTTAATAAATTTTACTATGTTTTTATATTTTATAACCGCTTTTCTGTTTTTTATTTGTTCTGTTTTAAGGTAAATAAGATTTCTGTTCTGTTTTAAGAAAATAAATTTCACGTTGCCATTGAATGAAGTAAGAATAAATACTCAAATTAGTGTATGACGGCGTTGAGACACTAGTCAGTCATGAGTATGAATATCAGTTGTTATAAAAGCAGGTCCATCAAAGCACATTCATCAATCGTAACTCGTACAGTAGCGAAGAGAAATGGACGTGTTGATGGAGCTCTTTTGGTATTGTTTGTTTTACGACTTCAAAGTGGGCTTATCAGCTTCTGCATCAAGTCACCGAATATATCAAGCGTTTGATGAGAGCGCTAGGTATGAATGTTCGGCAAGGCATTGGTTTCACAAATCCAAGTCGGGAAATTTGTCCTTTTGTGATGAAACTCGTATCTGGTAGATTTGTCCTCAAGTAGTTCGCTATGAGTTACTACCAACGGGCCAAATGGTTACTGAGGTATGAACAGTAACTGGAACGTTGCAACAGGTATTGCAACAGAAGTAGCTATCACTGGTTAATCGCAAGGGTGTACAGTTCTTGACCGATAACGTGGGGCCGCATGTCTTGCTGGTGTGGCCAAGAATACCGTACAGGGAAATTTTGTGTCATCCTCCTTAACTCACCTAATCTTGCACTGTCAGATTACCACTTTTTCCATTCCCTGGACAAAATCCGTCATCAATGCATCAGACTTACACTTAGCACTCACGGATTTCTTTGAGTCCAAAACTTCCAAGTTTTACAGCTAGGGGATTGTACAACTGGAGACACGTTGGCAGAAGGTACTGGATGCCGATGGTGATTACTTCGAGTACTGACAAAGAGTTACACTTTCAGTAGGTGAGGTTTTTGGGGACATTAAAAAAAGGCAATGAACTTCTTGTTTACTTTGTAGATACATAACTATTTACCTGAATTGGTCCACATATCTGCATCAATATTTTACTACTAAAATGTTTTTTTTTTTTTTTTTAAATAATTGATACCTTTAAGTTTCAATGTTTAAATCTCACAGCCATGTATCACGAATGGATAAAAATTATTTTTGCATCTTTAATTTTATTACTTTAAGGATTAATTTATTTCCTAAAAGACGCAAGAAGAATTACCTATTATCTTTCAGAATTCTACACATTTCTTTTAAATTTTATTTAAAATGTATTGATAAATGACCTTACATTTACAATTTATGCATAAGTATTATAAATGATGATTATGTAAAATTGATGATGTTAACTCATTTTATCCGAGCTGTTTGGTTAAGAAAAAGGCTGAAGAGTTTTATCAATTTCTAAGAATAAATTATAGGTTTCATGTGTGGATGATTTTAAGAATGCACAAAAGAGATCTATTTTTTAAGCGTGCGTAACATTAGTCATCATATGATTGAAAGCAGAGGTGATCACCTTCAAAAAAGTTATTGTATTGGCATTGCTGAACCCCAAAATTCTTGAAGCTTCATTCTAAAGTCTCCGCTTGACATGCAAAATATCTCTTTGCAGTCTCCAAATTAAATTTGAGTAGATAATATATCATAAAGAGCCTTAGACAAAAAATGAAGGCTGTTTTTAGTTGTTTCCTCCTTTCAATTCTTTTTAGTAGTTTTCGTATTTTCCTATCCTGTCTCTCTAACTATCCTTTGGACAAAGTAAAATGAGTTGATTTTGTGCTTCCATATATTCGTTGTTTCTGATAGGCCTCATTTGTTAGTAAAGCTAAATTAAATCCATGACTCCAGCAACTCTAGGCATATACCATGCTACCCTGATAGGTTAGGCAGATATGGGGATGATCAGGCATAACCTAAAAAGTAGTACTTTAAGAGCATGTAAGAGAAACCTTTACACTATCTTTAATATTTATGTTATATAAATAAATGTTGGCTGTATGTCATGGACCTCAGGTAACCACTACGAATACGAAAAGTGACATCCTGCTCTGGTCTGCAGCAGCTTGAAGGACACGAAACTATTTATTTACTAGTTTACTATTTTGGAAGGAAAGAAACTATTAAAAGTTTTTTAATAAAGTCTATTTATGTTTTCCATCAAATATATGGCAATAGCAAAAATTGTCTCCAAATTTTATCATAAAAATCATCTCTAGGGGTAATATCCTGTAAAAGAGAAAACAGTGAACTAAAAAAAATGAAGGCTGGGTGTTCAAATCTGTTCTGAGGCTTAGGTGAAAGAGAAGCACACTTCGACTGTTTTCCAATCTCATAGTTACATTTAAGGGCAAATAACGAAGTGTATGATTATTAATAATAAAAATAGTATTGAGGATAAAACTACTTATTAATCTACCTTATCTGCCCTTATAGAAACATGTTCTTCATCTACCTTATTTACCCTATATAGTGACATGTTCTTCATCTACCTTATCTGCGCTATATAGAAACATCTTCTTCATCTACCTTATCTGTCCTATATAGAAACATGTTCTTCATCTACCTTATCTGCCCTGTATATAAACATGTTCTTCATCTGCCTTATCAGCCCTGTATAGAAACATCTTCTTCATCTACCTTATCTGCCCTACATAGAAACATGTTCTTCATCTACCTTATCTGTCCTGTATAGAAACATGTTCTTCATCTTCCTTATCTGCCTTGTATAGAAACATCTTCTTCAGAAAGAGAAATCCCAAATTCGATCCCAGCTGTTCTATAACAATACAAAAAGGATGATGTGCTTTTGTTTTCTACCCTCACTTCTATCAAATTAGATATTTGAGAATTCCTAGTTTTTTCCTTTGCAGCACATGAGCTTATTTATGGAGAATCTTCTAAGTGGCGTCTAAAGCCTATAGTTATCACTCATTGTGCCATAGCAGTTAAACCAAGCTCTTCGGAGTAAAAATTCTCTAGTTCAATTGCAACCACTGTTACTCCATGAAAGACGGGTGGTGCATTTTTACTTTCATCTAGTCGCACCTGTTGGAGTGGCTGCTTGGGAGTATTAGAAGCGTAGTTCTTTCTTTGGTATGCTTAAAAATACAATCCATGATAATTGAAAACTTTTCCTGCCAGACAAAATGCAAAAAAGAATGACTTAATGACTATCTTTCGAAGTCTAGTTGAAGCAAAATTAATTCGAAGGTGCGTAAAAATAACAGAAAGAAAAAAGTACGAAATTTGCAATTTAACTTGTGGTAAATCATAAAAGGGCAAGTTTTAAGCTAATTAGGCAAAAAATACCTTTGTAAAAATTCAAGTCAAGAGAGAACTTTGTCAGTTTGAAAATTAATTTATAAATACATGGTAACAGAAATTTTTCGCAAAATTACTTTAAAACCAATGAAATTCTCCCAAACTTTTGTTGAGTTAAAAGTAGCACGAATAATACGCATATTACACCAGTAACAAAGAAGTATACTTTCGTTATCTGATATTTTCCCCCTGTTTAATCACTGATTAAATAATTATATTTAGATAGAAAAATACTTTTGGCGACATAAGAGTTTCCTTTAAAATTATATAAGCGAATCAAAATCAGCCTATACTTTGCTCATTTAAATATTATAGTAAATATCTCGCCTGTTACGGGGAATATGAAAGAAATACAAATTGTTTCTTGCATATCTTTTATTTATTTTTAATATGAATGTAAGATTCAGAATAATAACCAGATGTCGTTAGCCGATAGCGATCATCAAATATGCTAACCGACAGTTGAAAATAAGAAGAATCAGTGACGAGTAAATGTTACATTGAGTTAGATACGTTTGTATTGCGGTCACGAGTAGTTAATCCACCGTTAATTACGCTTTGATATGCTGTTGTTAACAGTGAGAGTTGGCACAATAACAAAATAGCTTAACCCTTTTTACTATTTCACTGTTTCTCCAATACAGGTATAATAAAAATGTGTCCGTTTTAAAACTTTGTTCTGCTTAAGAACCATTGGCACACTCTACATGGATATAATTACAATCAAAATTAGCTGAACCGAATATGTGAGGTATACTCTAAAATTTTTGAGATACGCGCAGATGAGAATTTACAAAATAAAAATAACGGTTTAATTTTAAAATACAAAGTATTTTAACATAGAAGACTATTTTTTTTTTTTTTTTACTGACTTACTTCAACTTGTTTAGCGTAGAATAAATTTTAAACAGAACAGAAAATGTTGTTGACGCGAGAACATTTTCGCGCTATGATTTTCTACGATTTTAAAGCAGGATTAAATCAAGAAGAATGCGTTCAATTGTTGCAACTAGCATTTAGTGATGAATCTCCAGCTCATGCTACTGTATTCAGATGGTTCAGAGAATTTAGAAGAGGTCGCGATTTTCTTCAGGATGAAGAACATACAGGATGGCCGACGTCGGCAGTAATCCCGGATAATGTGTCTGCCATACGAAACATGTTAATGGATGATAATCGCTGTACCTATCAAATGATACAGAAGGAACTTAACATTGGATCCGCAGCCATACACAAAATCATTCTCATGAAGAATTACATATGAAAAAAGTAGTTTGCCGTAGGGTTCCCCATAATCTAACTGAGCACCAAAAAGAGGAGCGTGTCAGAATCAGTAAAGAAACTCTTAAATTGCTAAATGATGGTGGCCACCGCATCATTTCTAAAATTGTAGCAGGTGATGAAACGTACATACCATTTTTTGATGTTCCAACACGTCAAGAAAGCAAAGTATAGGTCTTTGAAGATGATCCCACACCGACAATGGTGAAAAAACAACGCGCACTGAAAAAAGAGGTGTATGCCGTTTTCTTCAGAAGTACGGGATGGGTCAAACCCATCAAGTTGGAAGGACAGAAGACAGTAACAGCAAACTGGTATACCACTGAATGTCTTCCAGAAATTCTACAAGAACTGAATGTTAGGGGACTAATGCTTCACAATAACAATGCATCTTCACATACAGCCGGATTAACAGTTGAGTTTCTTAAACAAAAACAAATTAAAGTGATAGAACAGCCGCCGTTTTCACCTGATCTAGGTATGTGCGACTTTTGGTTATTCTTTAAACTAAAAAAGAACTTACGTGGACGATGTTTTCATTCAGAAGAAGAGCATGATGTGGTTATAAATGCATTTTTTTCATTTATACCAAGAAATAGTACTGATTGACTTGAGGCATTTAATCTGTCGAAAAGTCGTGTACAAAAGTGCATTGGTGCTGGAGGAGACTACTTTGAACACACCTAAAATTTTGTAAATATAACTTTAGAAACCTAGTTGTATATCAAAAATTTCAGAGTGACCCTCGTATTATTGTGAGAAATACGTATATTATATCAGGTATGAAATAAATAAATCATATCATACTTATCTTTCTTTCCACTTTAAATATGAAATCATTATTGTTTTGCTTCACTTATCACAAAGTTATACCTAAATATTAAACAGAATCTTAATGACAGAAATATTTTGCTCTTGTGAGTGTTTTTAAAATTTAAATTTCGTCTTAATTTTGATTAATTTAGTTTTATCGTAAATAATATCCATATTACGTTTAATACGTAAAGAATTATTTCATTTTTTTATTTGATATTTTTTCCTCACTTTAAATATAAATGTCAAATTATCGTTATTGTGCTTTGTTTGTCACCGAAAAGTGGAAAAACACACATCATATGAGGAAACTTTAAATAATTAATGTTCCATTTATTGACACTCGCAATAAATATCAAGTAACTAATTTCTTAAAATGACTTATTTCCGTGATTTTCGATAATTTACTGATTCGGTGAATTACCATAATGCAAATACGTCATCGAAATTATTTTTAAGTATTCATCACCAGGCAATAAATTGTAAACAACTATTATTTTTTTTTCGTTATTTTCTTATTAAAGTATGCTTTATCCTACATCTTGGCGTATATATATATATATATATATATATATATATATATATATATATATATATATATAGAACTTTTAAAACAAAACACAAAAATAATCAGAAATACTTAAAAATTAATAATTTCGATTTACATGGGATCATTTTTAAAAACTTATATATAACATTACTTACTTATAATTTAAACTAATGCCCAACATATGAATTTAATAGCGAAATGTAAAATATGGGACTTATTGTAATTCTCTACCATCTATTTGTCTTTCTACTGTCATTTTATACACACGATTACTAATTCGATGACGACTTACAGTTTCAAGTGAATTCCAGACATCTATTTACATCCATGCTCGATCTAAAAGCGAAAAGTGAGCACCAACATAGAACCCTCACCTAGCCCAGAATCGAATTCTAACGGTCAGGTGCAACCTGTTGAAGAAAAGGCAAGCATTTTCTAATTTAGAAGCAAGAACCCCAGTATGCGACCTGCCATTTCGATAGGTATTATTTCACTTAGAAGATATTGTGACCTTTACTAAAGATAGTTAGAGTCCCTTACATAAATAAACATGAAGGAATTTCAATTAAGTTGGAATAAATAGTTCCTAGTAAGCAAATATTCGACCATTTATTTCATATAGATCTTGAATTATAATTTTTTTTAATTATTGTTTTAGTTTTTTTTAATAATTACTACTAGTTCTAAGTTTTTCGATATTTCATTAGTTTTTAAGTCTCAACTATATGCTTCTCTTTTACATTTTATGAACACTGCCCAGTTCTTGTTCATTCGACGCAGAATCTACCGTAAATTTGAATATAGTTTAATTACAGTAAATGATGTATCTTACTGTAATTAAACTATTCTTCTTATTGTTGGGAAAATTGAAGCGTTAAATATTAAAGGATTTGAGTTATATATGTTTATATAAATTCTAAATTAGAAACGGTAATTTGTAGTACTTGCTTATTTATAAGTAATGTTTCAAAGTATTTTATATATTCTTACATTTTAATTCTTTTTCATATGAATTTCCTTCTCTTAAAGCTAATCTTTATCATATTCAGAAACTTAGCTTTCATATTCCTTCGAATATTATATATATATATATATATATATATATATATATATATATATATATATATATATATATATATATATATATATATATATATATATATATATATATATATATATATATATATATATATATATATATATATATATAATATAAAAAATGTGTATTAATAAAATTCTACAGAACATTGAATTTATTTATATATATATATAATTAAATTCATTGTTCTGTTAAATTCATTTTTTTCCTATGGCAGATTGTAGACAGTTACAACTGCAACAGAGTCTGCTAATCTATTGTTCCCTGATACCCAAGGAACCGGCCAGAAACAGAGACTTCTTAGCCACCGAGGCGTTGCCCCAGGTGGCGTTGCCACAGGGGGTGGGCCACCATTGCACCCTCACACATGCCATTGGGACCCGTTTATAGGGTAGGCATCATTCATACTTCATTCATACACACTTGGAAAGGACAATGACAGGATAGAGAAAGAAAGTACATCCATGCCTGAACCGGGATTCGAACCCAGGACCTTCCTATCCGCAGTCAGGCTCGCTGACCACTAGACAAGTTGGCCGGCTTAGTACACATAATAAACTAAATGAAATGATGATTTTGATTTATAAATGACATAAAAATACAGACTGAGTAAAATTCAATGTAGATCTGGGAATCAAGATTATGGAATGTTTATTATTAAATTTTATAACTTTTAATGTTATTTCGTTTTAAATGACATATTTCCAATCCAATCTGATGTTTTAGATTATATTCTTTTATGATTATTTTATCGTTGAAGATTGAATTCTTCAACACTTTTCTGGCACAATCTAATCGCATATATTGCATTTTTAATTATAATAACTTAATTTGGGGTTTCTAATGCTTTTTTAATAATAATAATAATAATTTAAATAAAGTAACCAATTCTGTTATATAACCACATCATTATTTTTCGCTTTTATTTTATTTCTTTTATTACTAGACTCATACGATAATGATTACTTTCTTGATGATATGATGTATCAAAATAAGCAATCTGTTCTTTTACGAACATATATAAAATCTTTATTCTGTGTATTGAATATTTTGGTGGATTTTAATTAAAAAATGGCTGCAGGGAGCAGAATGAAACTTACATCAGAATATTGGTATCTGGCGAATTCGGAATATAGGGTAGATTTCCTTTAAAAACTTTGTGTGTGTGTGTGATTACAGGATTTGTAATTAGTTTTTACTACACTTAACACCCATTTGAATTCACTGTAATGTTGCTTATGCCACATTAAATATCATTTCGCGCGAAACTCCCCTCTCAAGAAAATAGTTGTGGTTTTTAAAATCTAAACCTCATCCATATGTCCCTGCTGAGATACAGGAAGAAAACGTACCGCATCAAGTTATTATTGCACTATCATACTTAGCTCAAAGCTGGGAACCACCAGTTAGTGGAAACAGCGGAGTGTGAATCTTCCAAGTTTAGAAACAGGAGTCAAGAAGAAAATAACCTAACATCTTGAACCCCTGGTGTATTATTTCACTTTACGGACATTACCACTACGACCTATTTAACGCGTACCACCCACCTTAAATGAGCACGACGGATCTTCGGTTAAGCCGAGATTCGAACTCGATGCCTTCCGATAATCAGAACGACGCCTTAACCCATCAGATCACTGAGGCCCTGCATTCTATTGTGTTTTCTTCCAACATTTTCACAGTGTAATTTTCTAAAAAGGATTTAAATATACTATTTTTAATTTTTGAAGTATTTTTGATCTGAAGATAAAATGAGTCCTGACTTTAATATTTAAGGATTCCTTCATTAAAGAGAATTTTTAAGTATTTTTTAGATGATGTGTTCAAAAATCATCATTTTGTGGTGCAAAACAGAATTTCAACATAATTAAAGAAAACAGAGAAGGAAAAAAAAAGCAAAGAATAATTATTATAAATAGTAAATAACATTATCCTTTTATAATCGCACTTTTTTCTTGAAAAAAAAGGCAAGTAAATCAAAAGGCCCGCAAAAACTGGCTTGCTTAATTTGTTAGCATATTTATAAATAAAGATGAACAATTTTAATATCATTAAATGCAAAAATACATTTAATATAATCTTTATTTATTAAAATTAACTGTATCCCTGCAACATAAATTAGTATGATCTTAATGTCAAACATAAAATTGTAATAAAATATATTCATATCAATAATAAAACATTTTGATAAAATACATACATTAATTGTTTTGATAGATTATGCATACTTTTTCCATCATAAATTTGTTTATTAAATTTTGCAAGTTATATAAATAGCTCTAATAAATTTTTATTAAAATTAGTCATAAAAATACCCTTTTACATTTAATATCTTTCAACTATTTTATAATTATAATATAATCTGCATAAACACCTATTTATACATTTTCCGATGTTTTCCCAAATACTGAATAATTCGTGAATTTACAAAAATTATTGTGATGTTTAGTTCTAACGCTGATAGTGGTTTCTGTGGTTAATCTATTCCTTTTCATATTACAAAGCTGGAATTGACATTTCTTTCAGTTTAGATTTAGTTATTACTTTAAGCATCTTGAAGGGTAACTTTATCATTGTTGATTTTGAGATTACTGACATCTTTGGCTAATTTATGTGTTGATAATTTGGATGTCATAAATATTTGAATATATATTTTTGGATGATAGAAAAAATAAACCTTCCGACTTGTTTAATGATGCATTTTCTCTATTTTTGTTAATTTTAATATCATTACCAGTGATTTTTTTAAACTTGTTTAACGAAGAAAGTATCCTCTTTTTGAGCACATTAAGCTGTTAATCGTTTATCGGTTGTTATAAGTAGAACTAAATGATAGTCATGTGATCATAAATAGTCTTTTAATATATTTTAGAAGGATGTATTAAAACAGTTTTTGATACATAACTTAGTTTCTAATCATCTGGTATTTGTTTTATTTTATCGCCAATAAATAGTTTTCACTAAACAATTAAATTCACTATAAAACAAATACTTACTCACTGCTTAAATACTTAATTATAAATACAAAATACATTAAATAATCAAATTTTTAATTTAATTTAATTTTTTTATGTTTTTATTTGCTTTACAATATTTAGTAAAACACGGTGAGATGTACCGCTTTTAATTTTTCTTTGATTATCATAAAAATTCACATTATATGTCTATAACAGAAATGAATTAAATTTAGAATCTCTTAACATAACATCACAAATAATTCCAAGACTAGAAAATTACAAGAAGTTAACCATAAGTTTATAAACATTCATTTCTAAAATGTTCAAAAACATCTGCTTAAACTATCACATCTAATTTCATACACAAGTCAGTAAAATCCAAAAAAATTTGATTTTCAAATGGTTTCCCATATTTTGAATATGCATGTAATCTTCATTTGTTATGTTCCTTTCGTTCAAATTGTGGTAAAAATATTTCTGAGAAAGTAATTTTTTCTTGTTTTTAAAACATTCTATTGAATTCATATAATGATAAGGTCATGTTATCGCGTTATTAGGTCTAATTGATTTCCTGAATAACATTTAATTGTTTCCCTGAGCATTTCTTTTGTTAAGTTTTTTGATAAATGATCTAAACTATCCCATCAATCAAAAAGAATAAAAAAAACCTCTGTTTTAAATGACCTACTTTTGATTAAAGGAAAATTGTTTTCTTTAGAAGTGAAAATGACATCGAATTTTTTTTTCAAATTCCATTTTTTCCATATAGTAATAAACAAATATGAATCCTTTAAGAAAAACTGTGATAAAAAAAAGATTAATTTATGATAAAAAATGCTTTCACAAGTTATAATCTTTATCCTATAATCATGATTTCTGACACTTTCCTTAAAAAATGATTTCTCTTTCTTATCGTTTATATATCTTTTATTATTTCCTAAATCGTTTACAATCTTTTAACCATCGTTTTAAAAATCTTTATCACACTTATTTTTCCTCTTTTTAATGACTTGGTACTTTAAAATTTTTCAATTTTTTCTTTAACATATTTGTAAATTTATCGATATTTTTTTCTAGATATAACAAATATTTTATAGTCATCAAATGCATATTTTATATAAAAACCAAAACTGATATCTATAAATATTTTTAACAGGAAATTATATAAGCTTATTTATTTGATAATAATTCTAATTTGTTGTATTTTTATCCCAGGGATACTTATCTTATAAAATTGATTTTTGCAATAAAATATCGATATTTTATTCTGTTGAGTTATTAAAAAGTTTTAATCTCTTTTGTAAGTATATTTCTTACAAAAGTGTTTATTTCTTTTAATAAATATTTAAAAATCTACATAAAAAACCAGTAAAGCTCTTAATGTGTTATCGGATATTTTAACATTTTTCCTACTTTTTATTTATATATTTATTTTAATATTCCACTGATATTTTTTATTCCTCAAATAGTTTTAATCACTAGTTTTTAATTTGTCTTCAGAATAAAAAAAGTACAAATCTAAATGCTTTTCCTTTGTATTTTAAAATTTTCTTTCTTATTAATCACTACAAATATTTCAATTAAATAGTCATAAGAATCGTTTTCTTAGGTATATCCTAAATTAATGGTATTTTTTTTTTATTTTATTATTCTTAAAATATTAGGATGATTATTCTTATCAAAAACATTAATAGATATATTTATTTTTCAAATTTACTAAAACCTTGAAGCGAATCCGATTTTTCTATATAACTTTTATTCATCTTATATATATAAAAATTTCGTGTCACGATGCATGTTTGCGATAAACTCCGAAACTACTTAACGGATTTTGATAAAATTTTGTAACCAATTATAATATAGTTCAACTTAAAAGATAGAATAGTTTTTATCTTAATTATTGATCTCAAGAGTTACTATTGTAAAGTAAATGTTTATTATACGACATTATAGTGTGTATTTATCGGTTAGTTCTATAAATTCCTAATAGATGGTGGTTTGGCATCTAAGTTGCACAGGTATTCGTCCGATGGCGTCATGTTTATACACTACTGGCCATTAAAATTGCTACACCAAGAAGGCGACATGCTACAGACGTGAAATTTTTACGAAAGGGAGAAGGTGATGTGATATGCAAATGATTAGCTTTTCAGCGCATTCTGACAAAGCAGGCGCCAGTAGCGACACCTACATTGTGTTGAAATGAGGAAATTGTTCAGCCGGTTCCTCATACACAAATTGCATTTGAACGTTGTTGCATGGTGAAAAGTTGTTGTGATGCCTCGTGTAAGAAGGAGAAATGCGTAGCAGCACGTTTCTGACTTTGATAAAGGTCGAATTGTAGCGTACCGGAATTGCGGTTTATCTTATTGCAGTATTGCTGATCGCGTCGGTCGAGATCCAATGACTGTTAGCAGAATATGGAATCGATGGGTTCAGGACGGTAATACGGAACGCCATGTGGGATCTCAACGGCCAAATATCACTAGCAGCCGAGAAGACAGACATATTATCCGCATGGCCGTAATACAACAAGTGTCTGCACGAACAGTTCGACGACGTTTGCAGCAGCATGGACTCTCAGCTCGGAGACCATGGCTGCGGCTTCCCTTCACGCTGCGTCATAGACAAAAGCGCCTTCAATGGTGTGATCAACGGCGAACCTGGGCGCACGAATGGCGAGACGTCATCTTTTCAGATGAATCAAGGTTTTGTGTACAGCATCATGATGGTCGCATCCATTTTTGGCGGCATCGTGGTGAACGCACACTGGCAGCGTGCATTCGTCATTGTCATACTGGCCCATCACCTGGCGTAATGGTATGGGGTGCCATTGGATACTCGTCTCGGTCACCTCTTGTTCGCACTGAACAATGCACGTTACATTTCTGGTGTGTTACGACCCGTGGCTCTACCCTTTATTCGAGCCCTGCGAAACCCTACGTTTCAGCAGGATAATGTCCGACCGCATGTTGCCGGTATTGTACGGACCTTCCTTGATACGGAACATGTTCGGCTGTTGCCCTGGCCTTCAGATCTTCAGATCTTTCACCAATAGAAAATCAGAAATTTCACCAATAGAATTGTTCTTCAGATCTTTCACCAATAGAAAACGTCTGGTCAATGTTTGCCGAGCAACTGGCTCGTCACCAAACGCCAGTAACAACAGTTGATGAACTGTGGCATCGTGTTGAAGTTGCATGGGCATCTGTACCTGTACATGCAATCCAATCTCTGTTTGACTCAATGCCCAGGCGTATAACTTCTGTTGCCACACACAGAGGTGATTGTTCTGGGTACTGATTTCTCAGGATCTATATCCAGCCAAATTTTTTGAAAATTTAATCACTTGTTATTTCTAGTATAATATATTTGTCCAATAAATATCATTTTGTTATCTGCATTTCTTCCTGGTGTAGCAACTGTAATGGCCAGAAGTGTATTTCTAGATTATACAATCTTCGAGAATTAACGTCCGCGCGCAAGTGAATGGTTGAATATATAATTTAAATATATTAATATATAATGTATATATATTTTCATGATGTATTTGACCAATCATATCACGAACAGTTTGGATTCACGTATTTTTCATCTGAATTATAGTATTTGTTTGATTCCAAGTCTTTTTCGTTTATGTTCTCAACGTAATCATACGTCATTTCGTTCATATTCTTAACATAATCGGAACTGCATGTATTTTACCTTCAAGCTACATCGGCAGTCCACGGAGCATGCAGGAATACATGCAAGATGCGATGTCTTATGTACGTCATTACGGTCGACCTGATTTGTTTATTACATTTACATGTAATCCAAATTGGGAAGAAATAAAAAGTTTGCTATTACCAAGTCCACAATCAATGCATCGTCACGATATTGTTGCACGTGTGTTGAAACAAAAGTTCTCAATCAATCTTTAATTGATTTAATCGTAAAATATTCAGTTTTTGTTAACACATGTTGCTGGCTGTATTCTATTTAGTAGCAAAAGCGAGGTTTGCCTCATTCTCATATTTTGGTTTGTCTTGAAGATAAAATCCGTCCAGAAGAAACTGACCAAATAATTTCTGGTGAAATTCCGGATACACTAACTGACTCAGAATTGTTTGATATTGTTACCAGTCACATGATCCACGGACCGTGAGATTCTTTTAACGTGACATCACCATTCACGGAAGAAGGAAGGGGTAAAAAACGTTGCTCGAAACCCTTTACCAATGACACTATTACGAATATTGATGGTTATCCATTGTATCGCCGCAGAGACCCTGAGAATGGTGGTCACACATTTACAATGTGAATGTTGAATTCTAGAAATGAAGTTGAAGTTGATAATCAGTGGGTAGTTCCATACTCACCATTGCTGTCAAAAGCGTATAAGGCTCATATTAATGTCGAGTTTTGCAGTTCCGTCAAATCCATTAAGTACATTTGCAGATATGTTAATCAAGGTAGTGATTTTGCCGTATTCGAAGTACAAAATATAAACAAAAATGACGAAATAGCAAGATACCAGATTGGTAGAAATATAAGCAGCAGAAAAGCTATTTGGCGTATTTTCAGTTTTCCCATACACGAAAGAGAACCTTCTGTCCAGCATCTTGCAGCACATCTTGAAAACGTGCAACGAGTATATTTTACCGCAAAAAATATTCTCCAAAGAGCATTTGAGACACCGAAAACGACACATGAATTCTTTACATTATATCAAAAATCTGATGTATTCAGCCAATTCGCAAAAACATTATTATATACCGATGTTCCATGCTATTTTACATGGAATAAAATAGGGAAAAAGTGGGAGCCACGTAAGCAAGGAAAACCACATCCATCGATCCCAGGCCTATTTAAAGCTAAGACATTAAGACGATTTTACACTGTACATCCTAAACAACATGAATGCTTCTTTTTGCGTTTATTGCTGGTGAATATTCCCGGACCAACATCTTTCGAATATTTGAAAACAGTGAACGGTCGAGTGATCAATACATATCAAGATGCATGTTGCGAGTTGCAACTACTGGAAGCAGATAATCATTGGGACTTGGCACTTGCTGATGCAGCGTTGACATCCACACCGAATAATATTCGCCAACTGTTTGCAATAATTTTGACAACATATTTTCCAACACAATCATCGACTCTGTGGGAAAATATAAGAATTATATGACTGAAGATATACTGCATCGAATTAAATGAACAAATCAATGTCCAAATTTAGATTTCCCACCAGAGATGTATAATGAAGCATTAGTGTTGATCGTAGATTTATGTATTTTAATTTCAAATTTGCTACTTAGTCATTATGGAATGCCATTACCTGATCGTCTGGCTGCCGACTTAGTTAACACTGATTTGCAACGAGAAAAACAGTACGATGACATTGACTTAGCTACAATTATTACGAATAATGAGCCATTACTGATAGGCGAACAAATAAATATTTATAATCGGATAATTTTTTTTTTTAAACGCACCAGGTGGATTTGGTAAGATATTCTTAATATCATTAATTTTTGCAAAGATACGATTCCCCAACAGAAAATTGCTTTGGCAATTGCATCGTCAGGCATTGCTGCAACTTTGTTAGATGGTGAACGAACAGTACTTTCAGCATTGAAGTTGCCATTAGACATTCATAACAAACCAAACTCAATGTGCAACATTAAAAAAAAAGCGGAATGGCTACAGTGTTGCAAAAGAGTGCAATTATAATTTGGGATGAGTGTACTATGACTCATAAGCATTCACTTGAAGCATTTCATAGAACTATGCAAGATTTGAAAGGCAACAGTAAACTTTTCGGTGATATTGTTTTACTGCTGTCTGGTGATTTCCGGCAGATATTACCAGCTATTCCTCACTCTACTTTTGTCGATGAAATTAACGCATGATTAAAACAATCGGTTTTATGGACAAGTGTTGAGACACTTCGATTGATTATATGCGAGTACGAGGGTCACTCTGCAATTTTTGAGATACCATTAAGTTTTTAATGTTATGCTTACAAAATTTTAGGTGTGTTCAAAGTAGTCTCCTCCAGCATCAATGCACTTTTGTAGACGAAATTTCCACAGATTAAATGCCTCAAGCCATTCATTTCTTGGAATAGATTTAAAAAAATGCATTTATAGCCACATCAGTCTCTTCTTCTGAATGAAAACAACGTCCATGTAAGTTCTTTTTTACATTAAAGAATAACCAAAAGTCGCATATAGCTAGATCAGGTGAATACGGCGGATGTTCCATCACTTGAATTTGTTTTTGTTTAAGAAACTCAACTGTTAATCAGTCTGTATGTGAAGATGCATTGTTATTGTGAAGCATTAGTCCCCTAACATTCAGTTCTTGTAGAATTTCTGGAAGACATTCAGTGGTATACCAGTTTGCTGTTACTGTCTTCTGCCCTTCCAACTTGATGGCTTTGACCAATTTCCGTACTTCTGAAGAAAACGGCATACATCACTTTTTTCAGTGTGCATTGTTTTTTCACCATTGTCGGCATGGGATCATCTTCAAAGACCCATACTTTGTTTTTTTGACGTGTTGGAACGTCAAAAAACGGTATATACGCTTCATCACCTGTTATAATTTTAGAAATGATGCGGTGGCCCCCATCATTTAGCAATTTAAGAGTTTCTTTACTGGTTCTGAAACGCTCCTCTTTTTGGTGCTCAGTAAGATTATGGGGAACCCAACGACAAACTATTTTTTTCATATGTAATTCTTCATGAATGATTTTGTGTATGGCTGCGGATCCAGTGTTAAGTTTCTTCTGTATCATTTGATAGGTGCAGCGATTATTATCCATTAACATTTTTCGTATGGCAGACACATTATCCGGGATTACTGCCGACGGCAGCCTTCTTGTGTGTTCATCATCCTGAAAAAAATTGCGATCTCTTTTAAATTGTCTAAACCATATGAATTCATTAGCACAAGCTGGAGATTCATCACCAAATGCTAATTGCAACCATTTGTTGAATGCATTCTTCTTGATTTAATCCTGCTTTAAAATCGTAGAAAATCATAGCGCGAAAATGTTCTCGCGTCAACTCCATTTTCTCTTCTATTTAAAATTTGTTCTACACTAAACAAGTTGAAGTAAGTCAGTAAAAAATCGTCTTTTGTGTTAAAGTACTTTGTATTTTAAAATTAAACCGTTATTTTTATTTTGTAAATTCTCGTCTGCGCGTATCGCAAATATTTCAGAGTAACCCTCGTACAATTGCAAAATGAACCATCGGCACAATTATTTTCTAACTAATTACTGGATATTGGAAATGGTGAAATTGAGTTGCATCAAAATACACAATACATAAAATTACCAGATAATTTCTGCTCTGTTGTTGAAACGAGAAGTGAACTAATTGCGAGTATCTTTCCGGGTATATTTCAAAATAGCACGATTACAGAGCCAATTATTTATATCACAATTGGCTCTGTAATCTTGTTATTTTGGCAGCAAGAAACGTTGATGTGAACGAAATTAACTTCCATATGCAACAGATGTAGCCCGGTGATTTGATGTTTTTTTTTAAATCAATCGATACAGTTATTGATGAAAACAAAGCCGTAAACTTTCCAACTGAATTTTTGAATTTTCTGAATATTCCAGGAATGATACCACACAATCTTCAATTGAAAATTTGTTCACCAATTATTTTTCTACGTAATTTAAACCCACCTCATTTATGTAACGTTACATGTTTTGTCATGAAAAATGACCGAAAAAATGTAAATTCAGAAATTATCTGTTGGTTTGTGCTTAATTTCAACATTTCGATACACTTTACCTATTATTTTTAAATTTTGGCGAAACGTCTTATTTTCAATCTCATATGAATGAATCTATTTTAAATTTTTTTAGAAAATATTAATTTGATTGTACCGAAGAATTAGTAAAAAATTGATTCAACGTACTATAATTACTGAGCCACAGCAACGCATGTCTGGGTCAGCTAGTTATATTATTAATAATTATTCGTTCTTTTTCTGGATTATAAGATTTTTATCAACTAATCTTAAAAACAACTTTATCATTACTATTCATATTTTTTTTAATTTAATCTGATTGTTTATTATAAGTTAAATGATCAAGAGGTTCATATTATTAAAATATAAAAATTTCATTTTATTAAATTGTCTTTTGAACACAGTTATTAAAAAATTTACTCATTCATTAAACATTTTATCAAGATAATATTAATAATTTTTAAATCATCAAATAATTAGATGTTTTTAAATTAATATTTTTGAAAGTGAGCTTACATATATAATTGCAATGTAATTTCATATTCTTTTTATTCTTTATCTTGTGAATTTATTGCATTAAAATGATTATTTCTTTCTCTTTCATCTTCAAAAAGTGTGGTATAATCATTACATTTGTTAAATTTTTAACCACTATGGATACATTTAAGCTACTGTCGAAACAACTTCAGTTTTCTCACAATTTTAAATTATAACATTCTTGCGTGTTTTTTTTTGTTTACTGAAGAAGACATGGTTTAAAATTTATTTCATACACTACATATTTTAAATTATTTGTTAGAGTTTTCCTCATGGAAAAAAATCATTTTCAAAATAATGATAAAATGCTCTTTCATTCGTTATCATTAATGGTATAATTAATGATATCAGATTTTCCTTTATGTTTTGGTTTTTATTCAAAATTATACCTTTTTACAAATTTTCGATAGAAATTTTAAATTAAATTTGTTTAATACTGAATTTTTCGCATATGAATGGTTATAAATGATTTTCAATTTTTTACAAACATTTAACTATAGGTTTAAAAAGAATACTCTTCGAATTAAGAATTTTTGATAAAATGTTTCATTTTTCTATTAGATTTTGATAAATTCAAATTTTTTCAATTTTAAATAGGTTCGAATATTTTTAATTCTACAGAATTGTTAATATTGTTTCACATTCTTTGAAATTTAATTAATTTTATATTTATTTTTCCGATTTTTTTTCTCAATTTGTATGGTAAGTTTCGTGTTGGACTAAACTATACCAACTACATACACATTGGAAAACTGTTAAAAAAGTATCAAGTTTTATTAAAAACTTTTGTATACGAATACGATATGATAAGCAGGTTCTTCAGATAAAATTATTAAGCAGTTATTGATATTTGAATATCAAATATTTATGTAAATTGTATGTGTTTTTAACGTGAGAGATTCTAAATATCGAAGTAAATCTGAAAAGTCAGTATAAAAAGTAGATGTTGATAGGAATAAAAATTCATTAAAAATTCCATTTATGGAATTCATAACATCTAGTAAAATCTCAAACTAAAAATGTTGAAAATACAGATTTGTTTCAAAAATATTAAACAATTTAAAACATAATAAATTATGGCATAGATTAAAATACGTTAAACGAACATAACTTGATATTAGTTAGCTCATAATAAAAGTGGCTAAAAGCAAACACATTGGTTTTTGCTGTCTGCTTAACTATAAGTGAATAATAGGTAAATGTTCATGAAATTTGTTTCTTAAAATATATATGAAATTAAACATTAAAATTTATAGTGGACATAATTTTAGTTTTTAATCAACTGATTTTAAAGTCTAATTTTTTAATTTTATTATATTTTTTTGTAATTAATCAAATTTTAATTTTTCAGCAAATGAAGAGTTTATAGTTTTAAGAAATCTTTTAAATTAGTTATTATTTTTTAAATGAAGTTAGAGATACACTAACTAAAAAATGAATGTCTTTATGTGAAATTTTAAAAAATAAGCGTTAAAAAGTTCAATAATTTATTTAGTATTTAAATGCTTACATCTATTAAATTTTTTAGGACAGAGCATACAAATGTCATCTTTTTGTATTTGTATCAATGTGTGAAGCTTTATTACCGAATTTGAGACTTTTCATTTAACATATATTTTTCTTACTTTCTTTTGCGATTAAATAAGTGATTCTTTTCTTCTTATTTTTTTATTTTTCAGAAAAAGAAATTGAATTTTCTGTCTGTAACATAAAAATAAAAACTTCACTTTAATGGTAATAACTATTATAAAATCAGATATAAAAAGAAATTCATAAAAAAATTTCATTCAATTGCTTTAGTTTTGATTAAACAGAAAATTAAGTCATTATTTCTGTAATTATTTCTACCAGTAACCTCCAAATGATAATGGATCATTACAAATTGTTAAATAATAAAAATCACAATCATTACATTAATTAAATTTTCATTGATTACTGTAAGCCCCTAAATAACAAAAATTTTAAAAATAATTATATCGGATAATAGAAAGACAGATGAATCCGGAATAAAATTTAAGAAGAATAGCGATAATTTCTAAGAGTGGAGGTTAAATATTTACATTTAAGTAATCTACTAATGAAATTCGTTTCTGTTGCAGTAGAATCATGATTTTCTGTAATAATTTTATTCCAATTATGTAAGAATGTAAATGATTTTTATCTGAAAAATTCAGATACACAGAAATTCGTTTCCTAAAGAATAATTTAACAGTTAGTCTTTTGCGATGTCATCGAATGTTTGTTTATTTTTGCGTATAAAACTGCTACATACAGACACTCATCTCATAATTTTAAAATATGGTGAAATGACAAGGTCAATACTTGAGCAGACATATTCTCTACACCACATTAGCGGAGGAACATTTAGACTTCATCATCCAGAAACCTATTAAGAAGAATTTGATTGGGTAAATCATCGAATTCGTCAATTCCCTATCACTCGTCGGTCTAAAATGTAACAAATAGTAAAAAAGAGAAATTTAAATTAAAAATTTCAAATTTCTAGAAATGTTTGAACTTTAAAATCTATATAAATGAAATCCTTATATTTTTATCTAAATTTTCAACCAAGGTTGAGTTGAGTTGAGACCGGCCGCGCGGAATGAAATGAAACTTATCAGGATTTAGATATTTGGCTTATTTAAGATATAGGCTGTATTTCATTTCGAAATTAGGTCTATAGCATTTGTAATTAATTTAACCATGATTTGAACTCATTGGGAAGTCACTTATGGAGCGATGTAATTAATTTGGACTATAGCGTTTGTAATTAGTTTAACCATGATTTGAACTCATTGGAAAGTTGCTTGTGGCGTGATGTCATTAATTTGGACTATTAATTGAAAATTGGTCTATAGCGTTTGCAATTAATTTAACCATGATTTGAACTCATTGGGAAGTTGCTTATGGCGTGATGTAATTTATTTAGACTATTAATGGAAATTTGGACTATAGCGTTTGTAATTAATTTAACCATGTTTGGTACTCATTGAGAAGTTGAAGTTGCTTATGGCGTGATGTAATTAATTTGGAGTATAGCGTTTGCAATTAATTTAACCATGATTTGAACTCAGTGGGAAGTGTGGCTTATGCCTTAATGTCATTAATTTAAGCGATATCATATAGTATCGTCATTCTGCTTCCAGAAACTGTCACGTGAGAACGGCACATTTCCCGATTATACTACCATAATCTATATTGTAACGAATATTATAAAAAGGAAAATTTAAATTAAAACAATGCAAAATTCTAAAAGATTTTGCTAAATTTATATGAAAAAAATAATATTTACTAGATTTAAAAAATAACATTTATATGAAAAAAAAAATAACATTACAGTAGAAGTTTGATTAGTTGAGATAATTTTATTCTAGCTGCATGGAAATGAAACCACGTGACATATGAAAAAATTCTGATAAAACGAAGTTTATTCATTAAAGAATGATTCTAATAATTGTTTCTTACTAAGATATGTATTTTTGTTCTGTAGAAACTTTAGCATGCAACTTTTTGTTAAAAAAAAGTTTTGGATAATACAAGGTTGTTAGTTAAAATATTTTCAAAAAAATAATAAAATATATATTTTGATGATTTGATTCTTTTCTTACATACATACATACATACATACATATATATATATACATATATATATATATATATATATATATATATATATATATATATATATATATATATATATATATATATATATATATATATATATATATATATATATATATATATATATATATATATATATATATATATATATATATATATGTATGTATGTATATCAGTCATTAATTAGTTATTATGGTTAACTATAAATATTTAATAATTTTTTTATATGTATATATTTTTATTGTAATTAATTATTATAATGTAGAAGAGAAATTTTAATTAATTATACACTATAAATTAATAAACAATTATATTTATTAATAACTTTTGATAAAAATGTTAAAAATTATAATGAAATATTTATTTAACAATTATTATAATTTTATGTCCATCTGTGCATTCCATTTTCTAACACAAAATATTTTTGTATAAATTACTCGATTAATACAAAAATTCTAATACAAAATTTATTTGGTAAAATTTTATAAAAAAAATTTCAATAGTTTTACTTTTGTTTTCAATAAATCTGAAAAAGTGTAATATACTATTTATAACTTTATTATAATTAATCATTAGTTATAATATTTAACTATATTTTCCAATAAACTTTTAATAAAAATGGGGAAAAATGGAATAAATAATATATTTTAGAAAGGATAACATGGTTAAGTTCTCCTCTCCAAAATATTAGAGTGAATTAATTACTCGATCAAATCGAAATTTATTTAACGAAAGACATTTTAAAAAAAATAGATAAACCTTACATTTTTAGTTTCAATAAATCGTAATATGAATACATATTAACAATGAAGATAATTTTATTTTGATTATTATAATACAAATAAATTAATTGTGATATGAAATAATTATATGAATGTTTTATAATTTTTTGATAAAAAAGTAAAATTTTTTAATGATAGAATAAAATATTTTACTTTAGGCAGACTGTAATTCATACGTGATGAGCTCACTTTTGTAATAGAATACTATTTATATATATATCTCCATTAATACAAAACTTTTAATATGCAAAGATTATTTGGGAAAATATTTAAAAAACATAAATAGTAGGGTTTTTATTAAAAAATTTTTATTATTTATGTATAATAATTAATATAATTGTAATTTTAATAATATTAGTTCTATACATGAAAATAACTATGATAATTAATTACAATACAAAATAATTATATTAATAAATTTTATATACAAACTTTTCATAAAAATGAAAAAAAAAAGATTGAAATAAAACACTTATTTAAGGGCATTGCAATTTATATATGTCTGAGTTACTTTTTCTAATAGTATACTTATATATATAAGAATCTTGCTAAATCCAAAACAATTAATATTAAGCTTATTTTATTTAAAATAAGATAAATTGTACATTTTTATTTTCAATAATTCTTAATATGTCTGGGTATTAATTTTAATATTTTATAATTAATTTAATGTAAAATAGTTATAATAATTAACTATGTTTTATAAATATTCCAATAACTAATTATATTTATTGATATATAAGATAAATATGAAAAATAGGAGCAAAAGTCAAAATACCTTTTAGATGAGTTATCATTTATGTATTTCTGAGTTTTTCTTAGTAAAAAAATGTTTTTTGTATAAATACTTAGATTAATTCAAAATTTACGTAGGATTTCTATTTTCCAGAATCAGTTGGTTTTAACAATTATTTTTAATAAAATCTGTGATCATATGACATTTAGAAAAAAAATAATATTTGCGACAGTATTGTAATTTACAACAGTAAAAGAAAGGGAAAAAAATGTTGAGATGGTATAAATTGCTAAATAGTTACATGCAAATCGGAAATTGAGATAAAAGAAATGTCGGTAAATTAATTCAAATAAGAAAAGTCATCAAGTCTTCAGATAAACGATAGTCGAATAACCGTCCGTTCATTGCATCCAGAAAAGAAATTTGAATAGTTCGTTACGAAAAAAATTGTTTAATTTGTTTCCTACCTTAATATCACGTTCCATATTACTTTTTCTTCTCAGTTATCTTTAAGGAAGTCACTTTTTTAGAATAACACATTACATTAAGTTTCGCAAGACTTTGAGCTTGTTCTCCGAATTCTCCATATAATAAAGGATTACGTGAAAGACGGCTGACTAAAAAGTAGGGAATAATTTAATCATGGCCCATTGTTTTTATCACAGACGAATTTCCTGACGAAACTGACGAAGTTTCTGCAATCTTCCTTTAATTGTGTTTTTTATTTGGGTTTCATGAAGAGACATTTATTTATATATCAAACAACGCAATTTTCTCAACCGCAAATTATAATCGAATTAATACATTTGTCGAAATTTCCAGAAGAAATTATTCCTCATGACTCTGAAGCACGTACTTTTTATAAACAAATTAAAACACTTTATATTAATGGAATTGAACGTTCAGAAATATGTTTTTATACTGGAACAAATGTCAACAAATTTAACTATTAAAAATGAATTACCCTTATATAATATTTGAACCAACTTATTTCCTATTGTTTTAATAAATGAATAAAACATACATATAATATTCAGGTTTAATACTTATCATAAACATTTCATTATTCTCGTGGGGTTATTATTAATTATATGTACAAAAGTAAATGTCTAAGTGGTAAACAATTTTTGTAAGCATTTTACGTACACAGATGCTGCATAATCTTTTTCTAATTTTTGTAAGTAAGCTTTTGACAAATTTTGATATTTAATGGTAATTTGGTTTTATTAATTGCATTATAAAGATGAAGAATGCAAAGAATATGCAACAAAATTCAATGGCAAACCTCATTTATGCGTTATTTCGGATAATTTAGGATATCTTATTTTGACTACGCATTTTCATTAAAATTTTTGTGAGGACGATTTAAGTAAATTTTAGTCCTATAACTTCACAATTTTATGCGGGTTTTTGTTATTAATGGAATTATTTTATTTGGAAAGAAATTACAAAAGTGACAAATAAGTCAGATTAGTGATATTTCTTAATCACCAAATAAAACAAAGATGCAGCAAAAAGTTGTACGATATCTGTGCAATATTAAACTTATAAAATTGTGTTATTAAATTTTGAATACTTGTGCTACAAAATAGTAAATAACTTATACATTATTTCGTGCGAGGGGGGGGGGGTGAAGATTACACATCATTAGAGTGTTAGCATAAATAAAATGTCTTTCATGATGAATGAAGTAAAAAGGGGAAAATGTTAGAGCCTTCTCAATTTAAAAAGTGCTTATTGTTGGTGCCTGTTTAGCTAGGTTTCTATTTCAAAGACAGCAAATTTCATATGATTCTCAAAAGAAGGCATATTAAAGCTTTTCAAAAATTGGCATCAGTGTAACCTGCAGTCGTTGCCTGCAAAACGTAACCGCAGTTCGAATACAGTTTTCCAAGAATGTAATCTGCTTCGCCTCCTACTAAATGTGAGCCAGAAAAGGGACTCTTTTACAAATAAAAGAAAATTGCCAAACAAGACTCTTCCTAAGATATTTCAACACGCATTATGGGCAAGGAATAAGAATAGATCGTCAGATGCCGGTAAAAAAATAGAATTCTACCCAAAATATAAAAATTTGTTTGTAGTGGAGTAGGGAAAGAAGACTTAAAAATTTTAAATGGTTAATGTTGTAGGATAAATCAAGTTATATCTTGTTTGCACTGATGGAAGACGTCAAATTTTCTCTGAACCTCTGGAGGCCATGAATCTATCCTGCTTTATTAGCACTGTATAAATCTTTGGTGGAAGTGAAATAATTGGGGACTTATTGTTCTGCCGGCATTTTAGTGGTG
This sequence comes from Latrodectus elegans, assembly GCA_030067965.1. Lineage (NCBI taxonomy): Eukaryota > Metazoa > Arthropoda > Arachnida > Araneae > Theridiidae > Latrodectus > Latrodectus elegans. The sequence continues at coordinate 60,872,163 of CM057816.1, forward strand.
CCCTAGTATTATTCGAGGACAAGCAAAACGGTCAGGAGATACATAGATGTATTGACTAATCAAGTGGACCCTGCTATATTTCATTTTTACTTTGATGATGAAGGAAGGATACGTCATGGACATCAATGCAATGTCATGCCAAAAGTGTTCAAAATTAATAAGCTGAACATTAACCTGAATTCAAACGATTTCTCTGGTTATCATAAAGCTTGGACCTTTATGTAGGATATGATGGAAAAACGCATCCAATATTAGTCTTCTCTCCTATATGATTTACAAGATTTAAAGACTGCAAAGCTAATGCATGGTACTATCTGGACATAAATGCGTTCCGGAAGCACATAGATTTGACGCCGTAACAGATGAGAATTTTTATTCTTGCAAAAGTTGGTTCGATACAATATGAACTCAATAAAAGAGAAATCAAAATTAGAAATTCATATTTTAAAGAAACTTTTAAATAATTATTAATTTTATATTAATAATTATATTTAAATAATTATTAAATTTTAAACAATTAAAATAGAATGAATTAAGTAAATTCGGGTGAATTTATATTAAAAATTACAAAAGACAATAATCATTAAATGAATTTCTTCTAATTTAACTGACAAAGTGTATACATTAAGTAAAATTTTTAAGATTTTTAAATGACCATCAAGACTTGGATATTTCGTATGTTAATTGACAACTACTAATTAATAGTGTTTATTAATTTTATTATTTTTTGAAGAGAAAGATATGTAGACATTTATTTAATTTTACAATATTTAGAGTTTTGAAAATATTATAAACTCAGTTTTATGAAAATTTGATTTTTTATATTTTTTTTAACAGAAATTTTAAATGTTAATTTACAAATCTCTTAAATTTAAAATCATTTTTTTAATCATTAGTGTCAGTAAAAATAAATTGTTACTTAATATTGATAAAAATATCAAGAAATTCAGATTAGAGAAAATTGTTAGTAATTTTAATACAATTTAGTTCTTTTGGGTAAATCAATACCTCGCGAAAAAATATTTATGCGGATGATTGTTTTCGTATGTTAGACGTTAATGTTATAGACGTTAACGTCTTTCTTTCCCAATTTCAAAATGGAAGACGTCGTTATTGCATAAAAAGCTACCTTGCCTAGTAGAGCACTAGTTTCACACCCTGATTTCTTGGAAAAGTGATGAAAGCTCTGTGTTGTCACTTTTTTTAAAAATTTTCTAGTAGTTATCTTTAAATTTTCTTTTAATTCTGTAATGTTAGTATGTAATACTTAAATTATGTCTAGTGTAAAATTTTTTTTCTTGTTCTGCATTTTCTTTAATGCATCCTACTTTAAACATTTCTATTTAAATTTTAATAATAAATAACATGACATTATTTTTGATGCTGATGTGCTAAACTTTTTGTTATATTTTAGCATTTTGTACTATGACAACTATGAACTTTTTTAAATGAAAAATGAGCAGTGTTATTGGTAGATTTTCTATTTATCACACACAAAGAACTTTCATGATGTCTACTTACCTTTTAAACAAGCTTGAATATTTTGGCTTTTAACAACTTCATTATATATTTTGTAAAAATGACTTTTCACCTTGCGGTTAATCCTAGCATAAATTTTGGCAAATAAGTTTTTCTAATAACGTCTCATCATTTTTTCATTATTTATATATAAATGACTTTTTTCATATTCCTGTTAATCCTTTTTAATTTCTTGGGGAAAAATTAATTTCTAAATTAGATGTAAAATTTAAGTATGTTTAAGATTGTCTAAATTTTCCTTGCTCTTGTTTTTATTTTTTTCTCAAAGTCGCTCCCAATTAGCACTGATTAAAAGTGACAAATTGAACACCGATGATGTGGCTGGGAATCGGTTTGTTTTATTCTGTCTTTTTAATAATATCATTATATTGAAATTCTGCAACAAATCGACACATATTATGAGAATTTCTTATCTCTGCAGGAATTTCTTCAAGTATTTGGTATCAAATTTTATTTAAAATTTGGTGCAAACCTTTGTAATTCAGTTTATTACCCTACCTTGTATATTGTTTAAGATAGAACCTGTAACATCTGAATTATATTACTAGAATTACTTTATGTCACTTGTTTTGCAGAAATAGACATTTACCGATAGTTTTGCATCTTTTATACGATTATAAATACCTGCATTCAAAAAATAAGGGGATGAAACAGGACTTCAGCCATTATCCTATATATATATATATATACCGATTTTTTTTTTTAATCTTGAAATTTAACAGGCAGCTGATAGGCTACTGAAGCATTACTGCAAAAGTGAGCAAATTAAACTTTAAAGTAAAACTAATTCATTAAAGAAAAGAACTATATAATTTTTGCAGAAAAAAACTGTAATTTTAACTGGGAAAGCTGTTTATTTTCAGCTGGAAAAACTATTTTTCCGTGATGAAAACTGCATTTTTATAAGGGAAAATAGTGCCAAGGATATTTTACAAAAGTAAAAAAGAAAGCTTAATTTTTAACGGCATTTTTTTTCAAAAACAAACATGTTCTTATAAATTCTTCCCATTTAAATATTTTCATGGTGACTATTACATAAATGAATTCCCACTTGAATACATGTTAAAGACAAAGTTACCAATTAAATATGTAATCCAAAAACAATTTTTAAAATTTGCCGTAAATGTAAAATTTTTGATACACAAATTATTTTTTTAACTTTATTTGTATATCAAAATATCAAAAAATAATTAATTTGTATATAAAAAAATAATAAAAATTAATTTTAACTGGAAAATTTTATTTTATATAAAAATTTATATTTGTAATGAGCTCTGCAAGAAAAAAGATTTAAATTATTGGAGGAGTATAACTCAGTAGCTTGAATTTTATCCCAGAATATGACGATAAATATCATTTGTTTATATTCAATAAATGAACTTAAAAATAGAAAAAATTACAATATACGAATCTAATATTCTTATATCAGGCATAATGTTTTATAAGAACTTATTTTGATTACATCAAAAATATATATTTAAAATGCATTTTCATTTTCAAATTTGATTAAATTATATCGGTGTTTTTACGCACTTTATCTGAAATAATCTTGAAAACATTAAATGACAACATTATGACAACATTAAAAAATCGAAAAATAAGCAAAATTGCCATTTTTTGTTTGAAATCGAAAATTTTGAGTTATTTGGTGACAAAATAAGTAAAATAGGGTAGACTATAAGAAATTTCTCCACCACATATTTTTTCTGAAATTCTGCCTTCCAGAGAAGATTGTAAAAATTGTGTTATTTTATTACCTATTGTAACACGCGCATTTTTGCTTATAGTTTATCAAAAATATAAAAATCGTTGAAAATGAAACGAAAAAATTTATTTCAGTCATACCGAAATTTTAACTAAAAGTTGAAGTATTATATTGGGGTTTTCTATTATTATATTGAATTGGGAGCTAAAAGTTGAAGTATTATATTCACATTCTTTGATGCAAGATGTTTAAAGTCATATTTTTATGGTTTAATATTCTGATATATGCCAGCCAACTTGTCTAGTGGTCAGTGTGCCTGACTACGGATAGGTAGGTCCTGGGTTCGAATCCCGGTTCAGGCATGGATGTACTTTCTCTCTCTCTCTCTATCTGTCTTTGTCCTTTCCTTGTGTGTGTGTGAATGAAGTATGAATGATGCCTACCCTATAAACGGGTCCCTATGGCATGCGTGAGGGTGCGATGATGGCCCACCCCCTGTGATGCACCCGGGGCAACGCCTCGGCGGCTAAGAGGTCGCTGTGTCTGGCCGGTTCCTTGGTATCAGGGAACAATAGATTAATATACTTTGTTGCAGTTGTAACTGTCTACAATCTGCGATTGGAAAAAAAACATTCTGATATATATAAACTGGTCACTTGATGTCATTATTTTGGGTAGATTGTTCAGTAAGTAATTTCAAGATCACTGTTTTTATGTTTTGATCAGATTTTCTTTTTTTATTGTATTTCACAGTTCTGCAATTTCAGTTATTTATCATCGCTAACGAAAATAGAATGATTTCAATTTGTTAATCTATAAGGAATTAAAAGTTTTTTGACTAAGAATATAGACGTTACAATTTCTTATTCAAAAATAGACAAAATACACAATTTTTTTATTATTTAAATAAATTACTTTGAAAAAATGTATTAAAATTTTTATTACTAATCTATATCACTTACAAAAGATCAAATTCAACAAAGTCACAGAAAAATTAATGAAATTTAATTACTTTTGTATTTGAAGCAAATTTAATAAAAAAAAAACTACCTATTGATGTTTCGTTTTTTTTCAAAATTTAGAAATAATAAAATATTTTAAATGTAAATTTATATACCACGCTTTTAAAGCTTTCATTTTGTTTGCTGGGTTAGGATGACCTGTTCGGTAAAGGCATGTTTATTACCGGGGAAGCAGGTTCTATACCTGAAGCAGCAGAAAATCCGTCGATATCACTAATGACGCTAGAGCATGCAAAATAAGTCGTTATTTCAATGCCGTCCAAATGAATTTCTGGAATAAATCTCTCAAATCTGGGAATAGTTTAATCTCCTCTCATAAATTACGCGAGGACATGCTTTTGAGGCGTAGATAGTATAGCAATTGGATTCTTTCCCATGTATAAGTTATCATCAATTACTCATATATACTATTAAATTATTGGTCTTATGAATATTATAATATCATACATGAGACTTTGATCGCCCATCAGCTAAAGCAACCCCGTTTTTAAAAATATGATAATTTTCTTTTGAATTTCAAGTATTAATTAAAAACAATTTATAAAAATTTTTTTATAATAAATTATTAATTTTATAATATTATTTTTATAATAAATTAAGTACATATTATTTTTGTACACATTTCAAAATGGTGTTTACGAAGAATTTCGTTTAATACATGTTTATTTTTGTTTTAAGCATATAGGTTTATTTAATATATAAATAAAAAGCGACAAAATTAGATAAAAAAAAATGCATTTGTTGTGACGAATAATTATATTATGTTTATAAAAAATTAACAATATTTACTTAAAAGGTAATTATTTTTTTTATTTCCAACTTCCTTCATAATTCATCGCTATGCTAATCTAATCTAAAGTTTTATAGAATTAAATATAGAAATTGATTACGATTCATAAATAAGACGATTCTTCGTAATAGTAAAGAATTTTCAATACATAAAAATTATTATCGATTGAAAGCTGCGACGTATTGATTTAGTAAATACTAGATAATTGATATTTAGTTAAATTATTTCACATTTCTGTATACAAATCAAAATAAAAAATAAATAAAAAAGTATTACCTTTAATATCTTTCTCAAAATATATAAAATAATACTTTTTTAAATTTTGTTTTTTTATTTTCTCGAAAAATACTTTTAATATAAATTCTTGTATCATATCAATATTATTTTCGCGAAATTTTCCACTTCTGAGTACAAAGACAGATTATATTCAATTTTTACTTGATTTAAGAACGAAGAATTGATAATTTGAATTTTAAATAAGGGATGAAAGGTAATTTTAAGTCAACACTTCCCATTGTTCAATTACATTATTTCCAATCTAAATAAATAATAAATTGTGTTTCTAAAAGTAGTATATATATATTTTTCCCCCCGAAAGTTGACTGCATGTTTTCCATTTGAAAACATGATCCTCGAAAACTAAAAAAACTAGTTTATGATACTAGATTTAACTTATAAACTTTATATTATCAAAAAATTATTATGAAATTTACATTATTATAATCACTACAAAATAGTTTTTATTATTTAGAGTTTACATTAATAATTTTTCATGGAAAGACCTGCAAATTTACAAAGGACACTTCAGATATAAATTTTTTTTTTCAAATACTTTGTAAAACTGTTAAGAAATATAATTAACTTTCTTGACACCTTAGTATTCTATAAAGTTATGTCAATGAATTCACCTTTGAAAATTACTGCATGAGGAAAATCAGACCAAAATATTTTCTTAGAGACTGATATTGAACACAAATTTTGAGTAATCCTATCATTTTTTCCAATTTAAGGAAACAATTATACTTATTGTTAATTTCCTGAATTGACACTATGCAAAAATGATTAATTCTTAATTATACATGAATTTCCTCAATTAATTCGAAATCTTATATTGCCAGTTTTTCTGATATTAGGTGGTTGCTTCTATTAATAAATTCTTCAAATATTAATTTTTTGCACAATGTAATTTTTATACTAGAAAATTCTTCTACGCATATATACAACGAATATGACCCACCAAGTTAAGGGTGTCATGTCGTCCAGTGGTGTACTTGGTTTGTAGGAATAATTGTGATTTTGAACAAGTACGGTATTTATTATTTAGTTTTATTGCACCACGAAATAACGTTATGCCAAGGAGGAAAATATCCATAAGCCTCTTCTTGAAACAAGAATTCTAGAGCAGAATGTTACATCGCTTAAATTAATTGCATTCGGACACAAGCAAATTTGCAAGCAGAATTTAAAACAAATGCTGCTATTAAATTTCTGGAATGATACATTGTTTTTATTTTATATCAGCAGGAGACCGAAATTCTGGCATAATGTATACATACTCCTTTCTGTGTTGCCATTCTCAATTCAACACGGTGAAAAAAATTAGGCGGACACATAGAAAAAAAGAATTTAATTATATAAATGATACGATATGTAGACGATATAATAATCGCACTTTATTTTCAAATTACTTGAATCAATTGCTATAGAATTTAATAAAAGACGGTGATATGTAGTTCGGAACACTATTTTGTACCTAGAAATGAAGTCTCACTTTTTGATCAGCTGAAAGCAACTCAAATGAAATCTTCCAGTTATTGTTACGAAAGGAAGGGATTTTCCCATTAGAATTTATTAAATATTATATACGGTACTATTTTCATTTGCATTCCAATGCCTTTTTGATCGGTTCATATTGGGAAAGCTGGAAACATGTTTGTTGTAATAGGCAAAAACACTTCTTTTCCAAAAATCTAAAATATTAGTTAATGTCAATTAAAATATATCCTGTGAATGTATATAAAGTATGGGAATCCAATTTCCAACATATTTTCACCACGCCATCATTTTTGAAGCGAGCGAAGCTCCGGAACAGTGTGTGTCTCGGCATTAAAAACTTTTTATTACAAAACTGTAGTTTAATTTACGCATTGTTATCACTGTTATAATTTATATGTATAAAAAAATGAGAGCTGTTTATTGAATATTTACAGACATAAGGAGTGAAAACTAAGTTAAATACTACGAGTTGCAATTTATGCGGGGAAAATAAGAGGTGTTTTATTGATTTTTTTTTTATGGCTGATGTCATCACGGTATCTTTTCCTGCACATTTTTGTGACTGGCTGTAGTGCTTAAAGTGGATCCCAAATTATTACAAACATTTAAAGTGAATGCGAAATTCAAGCTTACGAGCCCCTGAAATGAAAGCTAGTTCACTGAAGATATCCACCGTGAGAATCGCGGAATTTATAACATGATGTATATTTTTGCATAAATAGTTAATTCGAATGTTTTTGGAAATATTAATCTTCCTTTTTTTTAACTATTCGAATAAGGAATTGAAGAGGTGTGTATGTCATATTATAATTATTGTATTTACTTCATTTAACATAGCAATTAATAAGTTTTATATGTACTAAAATAAAATTATTTTCTTTGTCTCCTTATAGTCCTTATGATATCGCTATTTCATGTGTATTATCAAATACACAAGACTGTCCTGAAAATTCTACTTATTACTCACAGTAAATAACTACTGAATGTAAATAATTTTCACTTGTTAAATAATTATTCATCATTAATTATGTTATAAATTAAAGAATCTTTTCTTATAATTTATATATCATTATATATATATATATATATATATATATATATATATATATATATATATATATATATATATATTTATCATGATTTTATTTCTTTATTCGTGAGCAAATTTACTGATGCTTATTTATTGAAAAAAAATTTATTTTTAAATTTTTTTATTAAAATACTAACACTCATAATTCAATCATATTTCTCTACTCAGTTATAGTTTATGACTCTAATATCAGATACTGATTTTTTAGCACCACCTTTCTGAATAGCTCAACTGTCAAAGATTGCTTATGACATTCGCTGGATATTATTGTTCTGAAGGAATACATTTCATAGATAACGACTATATTCAAATGTCGTAAGCTTGAAAACTCCCAAGCACTCTTCTCTTTAGATGTGCATGCCGAAAGCAGAAACTCACCAGTCATTTTCAGTTGTTTATTTAATGGTGGCTGAGATATAATTTGGGATTTCCCACTGTTCATCATTGAGATACTGTGAGATCTTCAAATATAAACTTCTTGTCCGTCGAAAATTTCTATAGAATGTTAGGTATTGTGAGTCAATCTATGACTGATTGTATAAAAATTTCAATGGATTGTCAGATATTGTCAGTCAATCTATGACTGACAGTATAAAAATTTCGATAGAATGTCAGATATTGTCAGTCAATCTATGACTGACGGTATAAAAATTTCAATGGAATGTCAGATATTGTCAGTCAATCTATGACTGACGGTATAAAAATTTCGATTGAATGTCAGATATTGTCAGTCAATCTATGACTGACGGTATAAAAATTTCAATGGAATGTCAGATATTGTCTGTCAATCTATGACTGATTGTATAAAAATTTCAATGGATTGTCAGATATTGTCAGTCAATCTATGACTGACTGTATAAAAATTTCAATAAAATGTCAGATATTGTCGTCTATTATTTTTAGGCATTTATTAATTTATTTTTTAACTTTAGCGACTTTCTTGGTATTGAAATTTTAAAAATGTTACTACAGATTTAAAGTAACTTAATTTGTGATGCGATTCGAAAATACCATTTTTTGTTGTGTATAAAATGCAACTGAAATACAATAGATAGTTTCTTAAAGTTACGTTTTGTTCTTGATGACTCACATAAGATTATTTGTAAAGCCAATACCATAAAATAGTTTTTTTTTTTTTTTTTTTTTTTTGCATGTAAAGGTATTTTTATACTAACCCGCATCACACTCAAGAGCGCGTATTGAATTGCTAGAAGTTAAAGGTCGAGGATCGATTCTAACACTGTGAACAACAAAGATGGAAGTTGCATTTCTGTTTTCTAATCACATGCTTCTCAGGGTGGATGCTTGGGTATTTTCTAGGTTTCCTCCTTTGTAACACAATGACATATGATATTCCATTTTATCAATGAAGATACAATAAGCAATACGATGAGGTTGTTCACAAACCTTATATTTTTAAACAATTAGGCTATCTATTATTAAGTGTCCTCAACTGTGCTGACAAGACTCGCCAGTGGGGACATTAAGTGCCTCTCGTTTTTTGAGGGAAGAAAGAAGTACGACTCCTGCACAAAGTGTGGGGTTCACGAGGCTTCGCCACGACACACTTTGGATTGTTTGGGCCTCTCTAGGGAGGACATCTATGCAACTCCCCTTCTTGTGACAGACTTTTTAAGAGTCAACGGAATTCTAGATCTTGTCTGACTCCGTTAGACTGTGGAAGATAAGGAAGAAGAACTGTTAAACAATTAGATTTAATCCCATAACGTTGCTATTCTACGGCGTTAGTGAAATAATATCCCAAAAATCTTTAAATTTAAGTGGGAATATTAAACAGAAGGAATTAAATTAATTATATAAAAAAAGGGTGTTTATATCATTAAAATTATTTAAATGTCGTTTTATGGCTATTTTTATTACATAAGTATGAGCTCTCTAATTGGAGCAGGACTTACTATTTGGAGTGGATTCCAAATCATTACAAATATTCGAATCAAGTTCAATTGAAGTTGTTTTCTTGAGGTTGGAATTGAATCCACATACTTTTGAAGTGAAGGCTAATGCGTTAAAACTCCATCTGTCAGCTTGTCCTGCTTAAAATATTAATGGATTTTAGATTCCATCTGAATTTATGTATTTAAATGTTGGATTAGCATTATATTTAATGCATGCTATTAATGTATAATAATTAACTGTACATTAACGTATAATAATTAACTGTATATTAACGTATAATAATTAAATGTATATTAACGTATAATAATTAAATGTATATTAACGTATAATAATTAAATGTATATTAACGTATAATAAATAACTTCATATTAACCTATAACAATTTTTAATAATTACATACAGTGTACACACATTAAAACGTAGCGTAAAACAGCCGTATTTTATTTATAACAAAACTTTCATTATGTTGTCAAACGACCATTTTAGAGAAGAAAATGAGAAATTATAATTCACACTCTTTATGACGTCATACAGTTTATAATGTTCTTGCTTGCCTAACGATATTTTAATGAAAAGAAACTATAAACCATAAAAAGATTAGTCTAATATCATGCAGTTTGTACAATGTTCTCCACAATATTTTCTGGAATTAATATAAAATTCTTACGAAAATTTAAAAATGTCTATGATTTTTCTTATATCAAGTTTTTTGTTTCCAATTTTCAAAGGAAATTAAAGTTTCCATTAAATAATAGAGGAGAGAACTTGCAATAATATTAATATTTCTATTAATGCGCTGCATATGATAAATTCATGGTATTATAATAAATTCTAAAAAGACACAAAGATAATTACTATAACATTACATAACAAAAAGATACAAGAGAGTAATATTCTTTGGTATGTAATGTTACAAAGATTGAATCAGAAAAAATCCTATTTACGTAATTCTTTCGGCTTATTTTTTTTTATACATATATATCCTATTTTTTTTATCATTGACTTTACGAGATATTGATTGATATATATTTGATTTTTTTTTCATCCTTATAATGTTAATTATTCTCTAATGAAAAATATTACATAACTGCATCATATATTTAATCTCAATATAATTTGCAAGGAAATATCAGCATTCAAGAGAATAAATAAGAAGTTTATTTTTACATCAAATTATCGCAATGAAATATTGTTTTCTTTTTTGATAAGCAAAAACTTAAGCAACATGTATATGGAACAGGTGAAACTTTCTTTCGATAAATATTAACGGAAGTTGTCTTCAAATTATGTTTAATGTGTAAATGAAGAGATTTTTATTTCATAATTATTATTCTGAAGTTAAATCAGAGAGTATGAAAATAAATTTCTTATTATGCGTGCCTTTCAAACTTTTATCCTTTGCTGAAAGGAAATTTTTATCCTTTGTTTGTGTGGAATGAAATCAAATTTATATCACAATATTTGCCTTTGACTAACTTAAGGCAGCAAATGTTTCATTTTAAAATTCTGAATATAGCTTTTAAAATTTAAGCCAAAACAAATGTTGACTTGAATTCACTGTTAGATTTCTTATATTTAAGTGGTATGGTGTGGTGCACATCACTCAGGAACTCTTTTCGCTTCAAGAATAAAGTCATATAGTTCTTTCTTTAAAAGCATCGATAACTAATAGCTGGATGTAGAGAAAAATTTGTACAATATTGGATGACTCATTTTTCTAAATTCCAAAAGAAACTGCAATGTTTGTAATTTATCCGACTTTTTGAAAAATAATGTCAGTATACGTGTTTGCACTTTTTCCAATATACCACCGAATTAAAATAAATTGGAACGGAAATGAAATTAATCCTGACTCTTTAGTACTGATTAACTTTGTAACTAAAGGGAATTTTAAGAGTTTTACGTCTAGTTCAATTTATTTTTAATTGATCTATGGTTAGATAAGACCACATTTTGATGATCTAAACAATGTTCTGAGCAAAAAGCTTTATAAAAGCTTTAAATGAATAGTAAATACCATTTCTTCTCCAAACAAACTTTTCGCCATGGTTGTAATGACAAAATTGAGTTGAAATACTGATTTTGGGAAGAAAATATAATTTCTCATTTAGTAGGTTTCAATAGATTTGATTGCTACTCTATGATCTCTTTTTGCATAAAATACTTATGATTTTAAGCAAATTTTAAACAACCAGGATTCATTCCCGAAACAGAAATTGAACTCAAGAATTGAAAACCAGAGTGATAATGAGTCAGTTATTGAATTAGCTCAAATCATTTAAAATTGTCGATGAAATTAACATAAAAACTAACAATAATTACTTGAAGATGTTTGTTATTCCATTTGGATTTATTTGCCGTTCTATGCATGCAAAATAACTAATTCAACTAGGACATACAATTTAACGTAGATTCTGAATCGTTAAAAACACCCACAACCGAAAAGGAATTATTCAAATGCTTGAACTATTGTTAACATTAGAGGGCTAACAACTCGATTGAAATTAGTTTTATTTTTGTATTTTAGTAAGAGATATCGGTTATTTTTTCTTCTAAAGTTAAAAGGAGATAATAGATTGATATTCAAAAGAAAGTAGGTTCTACTCCCTAACAGAACACTTCAAACAGGTATCGTTATCTTTACAAGGCTTATGTTCTAAGGAGGACAGACCCGAGAATTGCTCTGCTATGGATTATAGATTAATTTTATTGGAATCTTTAAAACGTAAGTGTATTCCTTGAGACACTTCCTCAGATAGTTTGCTATAATTTAGAATATTAATCATCCAGTGTATTCATTAAAATGTATAAGATTCCATGCTAAACAAATCAAGATGGTTCGTTGTAATTATCTTTATACATCATTTAATGAAAATTTTAAAACAGTGATATTTTCCACGGAAGACTAACTTAAGGCAGTTTGGAACAATTGAGATTGTCAATCAGTTAACGGATTCCTTATAATCTGTATTTTCGATGGAATCCTGAATCAACTAAGTCCAGATACTTAGCTGTCTTGGAAATATTTCGATTTCCATCCAATCTGGTGCAAGTTTCTCAAGTAATACGTAGTCTCACCTTCAGATCCGGATTAAAGCAGGGACATTCTGGGCAATTGCCCCAGGCCTACTTATTTGATGGGCCCCCAAACCAAATATAGATTTTATTTTACTCAATCGATTAGAATCATTTGCTAAATCGAATATGATCATTTGCTAAATTGAATAGAATCATTTGCCAAATCGAATAGAATCGTTTGTTTAATGGAATAGAATCGTTTGCTAAATCAAATCGAATCGTTTGCCTAATCAAATAGAGTCGTTTGTCAAATCGAATAGAGTCGTTTGCTTAATCAAATAGAGTCGTTTGCCTAATCAAATATAGCCGTTTGCCTAATCGAATAGAATCGTTTGCCAAATCGAATAGAATCGATTGCCAAATCGATAAGATTCGTTTGCCAAATTGAATAGAGTTGTTTTCTAAATCGAACAGAATCGTTTATCAAATGAAATAGAGTCGTTTGCTTAATCAAATAGAGTCGTTTGCCTAATCAAATATAGCCGTTTGCCTAATCGAATAGAATCGTTTGCCAAATCGAATAGAATCGATTGCCAAATCGATAAGATTCGTTTGCCAAATTGAATAGAGTTGTTTTCTAAATCGAACAGAATCGTTTATCAAATGAAATAGAGTCGTTTGCTTAATCAAATAGAGTCGTTTGCCTAATCAAATATAGCCGTTTGCCTAATCGAATAGAATCGTTTGCCAAATCGAATAGAATCGATTGCCAAATCGATAAGATTCGTTTGCCAAATTGAATAGAGTTGTTTTCTAAATCGAACAGAATCGTTTATCAAATGAAATAGAGTCGTTTATCAAATCCAAGAGAAAGTTTGTTGTTTTGAAGTCAACAAAAATGTTTTTGCCCTTGACCTCAATTAGACAAAGTCGGGCCATGTGTGCAATAACTTGTATGAATGTTTAAGTATACATGCTAACTATTATCAGAGCTGTATACTAGTCGTTTGACCGAATATTTGAGTTATTGCCCTCATTCAGTGATTTGATTTCAAAGTTGTAACTTCATTTTTTAAAAGTTTAATTTTCCAAAAAAATTATTCTTTTGGGAAATGCTCATATCGAACTTCCATTCATTTAAAGAACAACTGAAATATGTGGAATTAAGTCCGGGGGGGAGAGTTCTGGAGAGGTTGAAAACTCATGGGTTCATGGAGCTGGTGTGATGCTACTGTCACACCAGTTGGGATAAGCAACAACAACACAACTGAAATAACACAGATTTTATAGGACCATTTTACATATATCGTGGAAAACCACAATTTTCTATTTATTTCTTTTATCTATTTTTTTTTATAAAAACATTTCAAATATTATGCATTTTAGATAAAATAATACACAGCTGTGATCACGTAGATGAAGAGTTTCATTACTATATTAGAATCGAAATAATGGGGATTTGTAAAGATAGGGAGATATATGCACAAATACTCGATTTAAGATTTTAATAATTACCATTATCTTAATTTCTTTTTGGAATTGGAAAAATAAATGCCAATGTAATATATATTAAGCAGGAAAAGTATTAATGATAATGACAACGGAAAATCATGAAGATATTCGGTAAAAATATATTCAGTCAGCAAAGACACACATTGAAATAAATTTTTTGAACCATTTTAAGGATTAAAATAACTTGTGATTAAATTTAAACACGCTTAATATTTTAGTGAAATCGAAGAAAAAAGTAATGGTTTAAAATGGGAAAAAGAAACAAAAAAGTTTCATTACGCATTTCCTTTGTGTTTGACTTTTCTTTTATTTATTAAACAGCCATGATTTCGAATTGAAAACTCGTACCAAACTTTAGAAAAAAATTGTAATTTGTAATAAAAGTGCATTTTTTTTACTATTTTTTACCAACAATTACTATTTACTTAACTTTGCTCAACATGTTGTTTAATAACAGATAGGAGATTCTAAGTGTAAATCATTAAAAATCAAGTTGAGGGAAAGGGGTGAGAGTACACTTGAAATTCCCCTTTAAAAACGAAATTATTACATACTCTATCTGGGACTTCTTTATTTAGAGCATAGCATTGCGTTACCTAAGTGTGACTTATTGCAGAAATAGAAAACGCATTCTCTGCTGGAAGCAACAAAATACTCTTTCAAAATTCGAAAAAAAAGTAAGCATATTTTTTTATAAAGTACACTTTTGGAATATAGAAAGAAGAAAATCGATGTTGTGTATATTTTTTCTGTAACTTCCTCTAGAACACGTAAATAAAAATTTAATGTAATAGATGATAATTAATCTAATCATTATAATTAAGGGGAAGTTTATAAAGAAATGAAAATTTTGTTAATAAAAAAGTCTTGAAACTAAAAATATGTACTTATTTATATATTTTTGGATACGTATGTCCCTATAATGCTCATTTATTTATTCTCCTATTTAAGAATCTCAGCTTGATGATTGATTAATCTTTTATAAATGACTTATAATGGAAAGTTTAATGACTAAGATGATAATTATATTGATCATAACAATCAATGTAAAAATGAAGAAATTTGCAATGAAATAAAAATAACATTCGAAATGAAAATATACTTCTTAATAATTCTTGAAAACGTACATGAATACTGTGTTTCACTTAGAACTATGTAAAGGACTTAACTTGCAGTTAAATTAATTTCTATATATGATATTGTGTGTGTGTGTGTGTGTGTAAATAGAAGTTTAATTACGCAGTCGATAGTTAAATTGACTATAATAATCAATGAAAACGAGAATAAAATTACTTAACAAACGATATTTCACCAATGTTTATCTAATTCCAGTAAGTAATGTTTTATTTTATCAAATGAGAAACTATTATTTAAACAGGATTTGTGGTCGTAATTTAAAAAAAAAAAACAAATTGATAAGTCAAAAAATATTTTATTAAAAAGAATTATATTATTAATTGAAAACAGAAGCAATTTTGGTATTCATTTTTTGCAATTTTTTTTCATTCATCATATTTTCTCTAACATTCAAAACAGTAACTAATTCCCATTAATAAACTAAAACAAAAAAGAACATAAAAAATAATTAAATGCACAGCTGCATATTTCAAGATTGGTGCAATTCACGGCATTTGAGCAATAAATTTATTCAGTTAAAACCAAATAGCAGAAGGAAGCTTCAGCCACTTCTTTTCAGTTCTGCCCCTAATGTTCGAATTAATTCATAGCCCGTGAATTTCCAGTTTTTCATGGGGACTAAATTAAACCTCTTCTGCTCGTCACTGTATATAATGAATCCTTCCGACCCAAGAATTAAATGCCGTTGAGAAGAAATCAAAACAAATAAGTCACAAAAATAGGCACCCTCTTGATAAATAAGCACTTTTAATTCCTTCGCATTCCATTAAAACCGAAAAAAAAGAAATGAAAAAAAATCGAAAATATCGTCTGCATGTTATTTATCAAGGACATTAAATTACAGCGTTGCGTTTAAATGGTACTTATTATATTTATAATTTTTTTTTAAAAAAATTTTATCATTTTACCCTTTTATTTCATTGTTCATAAGTATATATGCTTTTCTTTTGCTTGTTTATTATTAATTATTATTTTTTTCTCCAGTTTTATAAAATGCTTGGAGAAACTACTTATCTATCCTCTTATTGCAAAACAAATGATTCGAGTGTAGGCGTATGTATATGCGCGCCCTCTATGAATGCAAAAACAATAATTGAAAGTTAGCGTGTGTTTGCACATTAGGTACAGTCGAGGTAACACGAGAGACAGAAAGGGAGGGGAGAATAGAAGAGGAAAAGAAGGGGGGTGGATTTTTTAACGCCCGTTTTTGAATATTTTTCTGTTTTTGTTTTATTGTGCATTTGACTTTTCCTGAGAAATGCTGCAGTAGTTTGGAAGATTCTGGAGATAAGAGTGGGTATCGTTCCTTCTCATTTAATTCCATCATTGTTCTATCGTGTCATTTATTTATTTTTCTGTGGCAGCAGCCCTTCAACTACAACTTGGAGGATCGGAATCAAGTGCATTGATAACTTTTCCCTTTTTACATGATTCGTTTTATTATCATTTTTTCCCCCTCATCGTTCACTAACTTTTCCCCTTTTTTTTATCTTCGTTTTGGTGGGCATTTATTCTTATACCATATTAAGAATCGTTTGAGAGACCCTTAGTAAATACTTTCTTTCATCGAGGAAATACTTTAGAATTTCCGGTCGGACTATTGGATTTTATATAAAAAGAACTATTTGTGAATTCCGTGATTTTTTTTTCTTTCTTTTATTTTTTTATCGTGATATTTTTATGATATTTTTTTCAACGCGTTCGAGATGTTTCTTCGAACGGATGCCACGGTAATAAAGCAAAGATGTTTGCTTGCTTTGTCGAATAAAATTATTTGTTCAAAAGCTTGATGGTATTTGCTTCTCAATTTATCAATATTTATTTAGAATAAAGGAATGTTTGATAAAAAAAAAAAATATGCCCCTCTTTTTTACACTGAATTACATAAGAAAACATTGAAGTGTTTTTTCGCGGCTTTTCTTTCGTATAATTATCTGAATAACTGTAACCGTATCTTCTTGTATTCAGATCAAAAACTTGCTCAGGTATCTTATTTTAACTTATTATATTTTTTTTCTGAAAGAATTCAGAAAATACGTTGAGTGAAGTCTAACATATATTAAAATATTGTTTGGCAATCGTCAACATGAGATTATTTTAATAATTAAATTTTATTAAATATGAAAACTATCGTAGAGGAAATTTTTTTATATATAAAATTAAGCTTTTACGGCACGCGTTTCCAGCTATATATTTCTGACAAAGGAAACCACTAAGCACAGCCAATATTCTCGTAATTTAGAATCCCTCACAACTGACGGGATCGACACCTGAAGAGGTACTTTCTTCTTCCTAACACATTAATGAAAGGAAGTTGAGTTCTACTGAATATTTAACATTCGTAGATCCTCACAACGCGATGTTCTTCGACTGGATCAGATTCGAACCCTCTACCAGATATGTACCACCATAGAAAATCTACCAGGTACTACCATAAATTTACCAGTCCCATGGTTTATAATCAGGACTTAAACTTTGATTGTTTTTAGTATTAGAGCAAACTGATTGCAATCATTCATGATATCGGAAATGGAATTTTCCAACAGAACAATATTTCTTGTAATAACTCAAAATCATAATGTCTCACTGAAAATCTAAATAATTTAACATTGCCTTCAGAAATATAATACATATTTTTCCCTAACGATGGATAATGTGTTATAAATGTATATACATAAATGATATCATCTGTGATATATATATATATATATATATATATTAGAACGACGGGCACTTGGGCGACGAACCCTACGCCACAACAAGGCCAGAAACTGCTACTCGTTTGTCGTTACCCAGTGGGCACTTGTGAATTAAGTTACAGATGCGAATAGCGTTGCCCGCGCCATAACAGCACAAACCCTTTTATAGGGTGGGCCACATTCATACATCATCACAGAAGAAAAGACAGAGAAACAAAGAGAGAACAGAGAAAGAAAGTAACATCCATGCTCGAATCGGGACCCAAAGCTCAAGAGTCAGGAGCGCTAACCACTCAGCCATTGGTTGGCATATATATATATGCATGTGTATAATAATATGGTTTTCATCAAGAAGGGGAAAACATATTGAAGTTTTAGTATTTATGAATGCATTACATGTTGGAATATAAATAAATATTTACACATACATGTTATGAATTGTGCATAATACATTCAATAGCATACATAATTGTGCATAATACATGCCTGCAGCTGTTTTAAAACATATTTATAGAAGGTAGCATGTCAATGCATAAAAAATTAAGGTACGTGTGAATATATAACATACTGAAATGCATATAAACATATAGAACACGATTTTTTTTTCAACAAAAAAGGATAATTTATTGATACTAAACTTTCACTGCAAAACGTCAGATATATTGAAACTTCGAAGGAATTAGCTTTTGAAATTTCGGTGACAATAGATTTCCAACAACAGAAATATTCTCCATGTAAATAAAGAAAATACGATAAAAATTACTCTCTTTTTAAACATTTGTCGTCTTTTACACTTTGAAAGATATTATTTTCTTTCAAATTTTAGGTACGCATATCAAAAATTTAAAAATTTCCCAAAATATTCAAGACAATTTTAGGTTAGGTTTAATTTAATAGGATTCAGTTCTGGTTGCATATCTCCACCAACTGAAAATGGTAAACACACATAAAACGCTCCATGATTTTAACTTATGATCAAACGACAAAGCTGATGCCTAAGCTGGCATTCTTTCCTCCTATCCACAATACAAAAAACCAAAGATATTAAACCCAATGGAAATTTTACTATACATAAGCTCTGTCGACACGACAATGTTGATCAGGATCAGGTATCCAACACCCTACCTTCCGGCTCCGGATGCGAGAGAAATACCTTTATCCCAACAGCAAATGTGATACTTAAGATAATTTTAGAAAACTTTACACTGGATACATCAAAATCCCTATTTACATATCAATTTATGTGTGCGTATCGTTTAAAATTTTATAGTAAATTATTTCAAACCATTAAAAAATAAGGATCTTTTGTATTATCTACAAGCCTGCACGATCTGTAAAATCTTTATCAGTTTGTAAATCAAATATTTAAGTCTAACTTGGCTGCATGGAATGGGATGAAATTTACAACAATATTTCGCTTTTTCTAGCTTTAAATGAAAACTGTTTACAAAACTTGATTACAGCGTTTGCAAATTAATTTAAAACACATTTAAAGCTGTATCAAGTGCCTGTAAAGTTGCTTATTCCGCAATGTACTTAATTTAAACAATGTAAATATTCCGAAACTTTTCCCTTCATGAAAAAAAGTGTGTTTATTTTTGTCTTTAAAATTGAAATCTGTGAACCTCCACTTGAGAAATTAAAAGGAAAATATTTATTTCATCGTGGAATAATTTTTCTTGCATTTCTACAGTGCACTTGAAAAAACTAGATAATATATTCTTTTCTCAATTTTCGAGAAAATATGTTTTTCCCATTGCAGCGCTTGTGTTTATGCTTTGACAAATACGCCACAGACACAAGAGATGCATTAGGACTCATACGAATAAACCACCAATTTCAATATTTCATAATTTTAAATATTCAACATTTAATTATTTCGCAAAAATTTGGTTTTCAAGCGTTCAGTACTTTATTCCGTTAGTTCTCCATGCCCACATTTCCTGGAACCAAACAACAAATTGTTGCGATAATAATTTTTGAGCTTTTCATTTTTTATGAAATAAATTTTTTAAAATTATAAAATTATTTAATAAAAATAATTTAAATTCCCAGAAAAATTTTTAGAGACATTCTTCAAATAATAATCGAGGAAAGATTCTTGAAGACTAAAAATTACCATTAACTATCCAATTTTAATAAGCTTCAATAAGCGATACGGATCATTAATTAAAAAAATTTAAATACCAGCAAAAGTCTGATCTAGATTAATACAGTTAACAATAGCAATAAACCATATCAATTTCGAGTTTTATTGTTATTGTTAGATGTTACTTGACGGATTATAGAAATTGATCAATAAGCAGAAAACTCAATTAAAAGAAGACACTCAAATGAAAAAAATTATCTAATGGGCATCAGATTTGAAAGGAATGAGAAATAAATTACTCTCCATAAGGCGCCAAATCAAATCAACAATTTGTCCAAATAAAAATATTCTATGGATATAAGAATACAAAAAATTTGGCAATGTTTATAAAAACGATTCTAATATTTAAAAGGGCAAACTGTACAAATTTCAATAGTTTCAATATCATTGATTTTGGAACACTACAAAAAATTGTTGCTAATAAAACTGTGGTCCATCAATACAATATGTAGCACTAAAACATGAAGTTGATATCAAAATAAGATTGCAATATTTAGAAGCCTATTTTAAGCTAATCTTAAATGAGATAACTCAACAGAAGGCACAAAATTGCAGAAGCTGCTAATTATCAACCAACTGTTGCGTAGATGATCCTGCATTTACTTTTACAGATCTGAGTTAAGTAGTTAAAACTCTAAACAATTCCCAAACTTCTGTTTTTGATGGCACTAACAGTGTCAAAATTAAATTAAGTTGCAGAACAAACAATAAATTATTACTACCTCATTTAACAAATGCAGAGAATAATAATACTGACCACTCTACTTTAAAAATGGAAGATTATCGTCTTCATAAAAAGGAAAAGATCTCCATTTTGCAACTTCCTATATTCTTATATACTTATTTCCACAGTTTGAAAAATTGATAATAAAGATTCTATAAACCTATATTAACATATGGGTTATAGACTATAGATCCTGTAAGTTTATTGTTAATTTACTTCCCTCTGTTTGGAAAATTTTGTAAAACTAGTAATACGAGGGTTACTCTGAAATTTTGGAGATACGCACAGACGAGAATTTACAAAATAAAAATAACGGTTTAATTTTAAAATGCAAAGTATTTTAACACAGAAGATGATTTTTTACTAGACTACAAAAACTATTTTTTACTGACTTACTTCAACTTGTTTAACGTAGAATAAATTTTAAACAGAAGAAAAAATGGAGTTGACGCGAGAACATTTTCGCGTTATGATTTTCTACGATTTAAAAGCAGGATTAAATAAAGAAGAATATGTTCCACGGTGGCAATTAGCATCTGGTGATGAATCTTTAGCTCGTGCTACTGTATTCAGATGGTTCAGATAATTTAGAAGAGGTCGCAATTTTCTTCAGAATGAAGAACACACAGAAAGGTCATCGTCGGCAGTAATCCCGGATAATTTGTCTGATATACGAAAAATGTTAATGGATGATAATCGCTGTATCTATCAAATGATACAAAAGGAACTTAACATTGGATCTGCAGCCATACACAAAATCATTCATGAAGAATTACATGTGAAAAAAGTACTTTGCCGTTGGGTTCCACATAATCTAACTGAGCACCAAAAAGAGGAGCGTGTCAGAATCAGTAAAGAAACTCTTAAATTGCTAAATGATGGTGGCCACCGCATCATTTCTAAAATTGTAACAGATGATGAAACGTACATACCATATTTTGGCGTTCCAACACGTCAAGAAAGCAAAGTATGGGTCTTTGAAGATGATCCCACGCCGACAATGGTGAAAAAAGCAACGCGCACTGAAAAAAGTGATATATGCCTTTTTCTTCAGAAGTACGGTTTCGATCAACTTTATCAATAAAGCATCCATTTCATCAAGTAATGAAACTAATTAGAAGAAACCAAAGCAAAACTAGTTAATAAGCTGTTCTCATTAGTTTATCATTAGACAAATTATATTTTTTCTCCATAATGCAAAGCTTAATCAAATATTGCCAAATGTATTTATGAATACTTGAATAATAGAAAGCTTCAAACATTAAGAAAGACCCGAAAAGTTGTTATATTTTATAACAAAGAGATACTTTCAAGACTCGAAAAGGGACAAATTTGATTGTAGTATATATTCTTTAAATGCATATTATAATCAAATGTATACTAGGTATACTAGGTACAAGATCTTAATGTATACTAGGTACAAGATCTTAATGTATACTAGGTACAAGATCTTAATGTATACTAGGTACAAGATCTTAATGTATACTAGTTACAAGATCTTAATGTATACTAGGTACAAGATCTTAATGTATACTAGGTACAAGATCTTAATGTATACTAGGTACAAGACGCATAAACTTGTATTTTCAGAGGACAAAATAATAGTTGTGCAAAGTAAGGCAAAAGGAGAAATTGAAAAGTTATTGCCTACAACATTTTCCCGCAGCGAAAACTTAAAACAAATACTATATCAACACCAAAATCTAAAAGATTGATCATTAGAATAAATAAAAAGAACTTCCAAATAACATCAAAATTATTTTTAAATGGAAGTAACTTAAGACGCATGAAAACATGAACTTATTTAGGAATTATTATAGATTATAAACTCTCTCTTTCCTTCCTTTCCCATCTATGATAACAAAAAACTGTACTGTCTCAGCTGCGCTGTAATTAAACTGTCTCAGCTGCGCTGACTTAGATCAAAGGTGAATTAGAATAAGTGTTTAAATGAACAAATAAAAAATCTGTATGCAAAACAATTATGAACAGACTATTTCATATGAATGTTCAGAGTGGTAACTTGGAAAAAACAATTAATAAAAAATTCATTACACAAAATAGGGATAAATAATTTCTCTTGTTGAATTCAGAATGTTATAAAATCACTTCAGTATTAGTTACCGACATCTAGATTGAATTTACAACAATACCATTAATTTTTGTTGTTGCTGTTGTCGTGTGACAAGTGCAAAAAGAAAAGAAAAAGAAAAGGTAAAAAAAGATAAGTCATATGAGACCAAAGGCATGGAGCACTGCTCTGGTCACATCTTCAGCTTTTTCGGTATAGAGGGTGTCATGTCATCAGTTGGAGTCGATGCTGAAGAGAGTCGAGGCAACAGAGCTGCAATTGAAGAGATGCCTCGGATCCAGTGGAACTCCTGTGCACTTCCTGCATTCTGCGTATGTTCTAGATCCGTCGGGCATGATTTTCATACCCCTCATGTGCCCAGTCTGCATTCTGTTGATAGTAGAGGTGACACCACGTCAGGATTAAGATACAGTAGGCACCGTTTTTTCGTAGTCCCCGCAGAGCTGATGCCTTGCGAAGGCGTTTGCATCAAAGCAAGTGGTAGTCGTGAGAGGGGGATTGATATTTCTAGCCTCCTTGGCGAGGGAGTCCGCCTGTTCATTTCCCTCGATGTTAACATGTGCAGGAACCCATTGGATGGTGTTGGTTTCTTCCTTGCAGCTATAGTGGATAGAAGCGCGTTGATGTCTTGGGCAAGTCTCGTTTTACCATTTTTAATGGTCTCCAGAGCAGATTTACAGTCAGAGAATCTGTTGATGCCATTCGAGGGGACTGACTGTGTGAGGTAAAGGGTAAGATCTGCCTTTATGGCTATCGATTGACTGGTGAAGTTGGTGTTTAATTTTTAAAATCGACTATTACAAAATTCTCCAAATGTATATGGACATAAAAATAAATGGAAATAACATTCTTAACAATCAGTATGAAGCTCCTATTCATGAAATTGCTTCTCATCCATTAATGGGGAATAAAAATTAAAATCTATAGTATCTACTTTTCAAAGACTTTACATCCCACCACCAAAGATGTCAACAATCACAAACATCGGCACATATGGAAGACCAAGGAACAGAAAAAGCTTTTATACCTGTAAAATAAATGTGAAATCTGTACATATTAAAATAAACTCTATAATCAAAATACATTTTATCAAGTAGAGCTTACAATCAATAAAATCTATTCTTTTACATCACACAAGAATTTGAATACGGTCAGATAGCATGTTACAATCTACTATTATTTTTCCACCCTCACAAACCTAGTCTATAAAATTAATTAAATAGATCTAAAAAATCAATGGAAAATCTCCATCTTTCATGGACTGGAGTTCATATTGAGAAAATTGGAAATGAGCTTTTAGACCTAAAGCCAAAAAAGCAGCTATGGATAAAAATATGCCTTTAACTATTATAATATATGCTACTTTCTATCCTTAAAAATGAGTCAAACAAAGACGGACGAAAAATTGGCAACATATATGGGACAATAGCACATCTTGCAGATTTACTTATGACATCTCTCTATGTGTTAAACTGTATCTACAAATAACATTTCAGCAAATCCATATTTTAAATATTTTTTAACAAACCATGATCTTTTTCCAGAATATTTTTATAGAATTCATAGATCTTCAAGTACAAAATACATTTAAAGCCTGAAGTGTTCTTCATTACATTGTATTGAACTACACTAGAATACAAAAGTCATATATCAATTCTAGACAGACCAGGTTTGTCTAGTGTACATCAAGTTTGATTCTACGGGTGCTATGTTCCTTAAGTTTTGCATTAGCAACGTTAATTGCAAAAATAAACTCAATAACCATTTTATACTTTCCCTCATAAAAATGAAGTCTACTTTGTCAACATACTATACAACAGACTCATCACGAGAACAAATATAATAACGAATTCTTCTCACACACATATACACATATATAAGCATTTCAGCAACTGAATTCTGTGCAAATTAGTTTGTAGTTAAAAACTCAACTCTTCTAGAGAATTCATAAACTTTTGGTTATTATTTGCAGACTGTAGTATATGACTCTAACCATTGAAAAATATTTATATATTTTATTATTTATTACATATATAACTTATTTACATAACGTTCTTTATAAAACATTCGATACATAGACCTTGTAATGGAACTGTGGCACAGATCTTATTGTGATTGCAATCTGTTGATTGTAAAGCATCACCAAATGTGAACATCTATACATTTAATGAACAAACTAAATACAATTCCCGAACTTCGCATATGTTACGACGTGATAGGTGTCGATTGGTTCAGTGATGATAAATGAGTTCACACTGATGATTAGAAGGAAAAACGCTTTACATCGGTATGTATACACACATGTATCACAGAAGCTTTTGTTGCGCCGACCCCTGAATCGCGCTGCAGCAGTTATATAGAAGCAGCCGGGTGAATTCTTCATGATTTTGAAGCAAGGACCAAGCAGATGACCTCCAATACTTGACCTGCCACTCTCAGAGGTATCATTTCACTTGGAAGACATTGCAACAAACCTGCAAATTTTCAAACTCTACCTGGACAAATGTACATGCAAAAAATATTGTATATTGTTCAATAGTTTTTGGGTCTTTTTACGTTGAAGAGAAATGTCCTATACCACGGCCTATCATCGACACTTTGAAATCCTTCTTAAAATTTCCAATTTAAAATTTTAGAGATCTCTTTAACGGATTCGCATTTAAAACAGTTAATAAAGGGTACGTTAACACGCGTGAGCATATTCTTTATAATCTATTTTAAATGCGTTGTACAGTTTATTATGAAATTGTTATGATTAAATAATAACATCAATTATAAAAAATTTATCTAATTTTTTCTTTAAATGTCTTTATTTTCCAGTTATGCATAGAAATAATGTGTATGATAAATATATGAGGAGAATTTTTATTTTTTAAACATACACCCCCCCCCATTTTATTCTTATATATCTTTGATAAAGATCAAGAATGTAGTATTTCTATAATTAAACCAATTTCATCGAAAAGTGTCGTAATAATTATTTAATTTGTTCAATTATCTTACCGCACCAATCACGTTTAAGAACTAAACCTCAACACTTAGGAAAATAAATGCTGAAATATACTTATATAAAATGCGATGCTCACTTTCTGAAATTTAAATGAATTTAAAATTAAAATTAGCTCAGGGTTAGCCTTATTAACGGAAAACATAACTTCCACGATACGTTTATCTTTCTTTTTTGTAACGATTTTCTAAGATTATTCTTTGTAACTTACTCAACTTTAGACTCATACAAATGAAATTTGGAACATTTTTTAAAAGTCAATCCAGTTTTTATTCCTCCTCTGCAATGTAGACCTTTCGCGATGCGAATAATTTCAATAAGTATCTCATGTTTAATGAGGGTAAAAGCAGAAGATTCGAATTTTTATATCCCGACACCGATGCGAAGCAAATTGAAGCAGACGACTTGGAGAGTTAGAAGTGCAAACGATAACGTTGAACGACGCAAGAGGAGTCCGGAGAATTATACCATTTTGGTCGCGAAACACAGCAATTAACAGGACGCGTAAAATAAAGGGGGAAAAAAAGAAATGGAAGAAGGGGGTCGGAAGAATAAAATAAAAATCTAGCTGTTAATGTAAGTAGGAGAGGGGTGCAGCAGAATTCAACAGAATTAATTTGCTGTCAAGGCCATTCGGTTATACAATGCTTGTTCCGCTATACAGGACCGTGCTCCAAACTGAAATAATGTCCGCAGTTATTAATATTATTATCGCACGGTCCGCCTTGGCATTCGTGGTGTAATAAAAGGGGCAGGTTGGCGAACTACTCGAAGAAGTTATTCGGCTAGGGACAATAAAAATATATTCTGGCTGTCTACGATTTCGCGAGCTATTTCAATTAAACAAAGCATTAAAATGGGTCTCATCTTTACCTCTACCCTCCACCCCCACATGCCCGGCTTGCTGTAGCGGCAACTTTTATACCGCCGAGGGGTCCTCTTTCTTTTGTTTCGTTATTGTTTGTTGTTATCGTCTTTATTTGTTTGTTCGCGTGTGTAGTGATATGTGCTAGATCGTGTTGGGAGGGGGTGGCTCGGGGTAGGAGGTGGGGCTAGTAGTCGTATAAGCGGAACAAAATGCATATTAATTACAATCAAAAATAAATTACCAGACTGAAAGAAAAATTTATAGATCGCAATTGCTGGCGCCCCTCCTCCCCCTCACCAGCGGGGGTGGGCAGAGGAAAGGAAAGGGTGGTGCGCGTGCTCCGGCGTGTATAAATAAAAGCGGCGGAGCGTTTCAGCCGGAAATGATGTATGAGGCTATTTCTGACGTGGAAAAATAATGAAGTTTATCAACAATTTTAGCTATTTTAATTGAAGCGTGGCACCAGCCAAACGCGCCGTGCATGCTCGCCAAGATATAGCGCCGAGCTGGGCCTCGCCATAAATCACAGAATAGACTCGAAAAATACAAAATTCCTGAGGGGGAGATTTAATTTTAAAACAAATAATAATTCAGTTCAGAAGACTCTTTCCCTTTCCGTGCCGATACGGGACGGTTACTTTTTTCCTTCGGATAAAAATGGAGGAATGGATGTATACCACCAATCTCTGAAACTTTCCAAGATTTTGATGATAACGGGAACCTAGTATCGTGTAAAGAGAAAATTAACTTTCGCGTGATGTAGAGGGGATATTAAAAATCGTCCGCACTTCATTACTTTGTGGTAGTGTTGCCACTTGACGCTGGTGAAATTTCTTTCTGTAATATTTCTAGAAGGTGTTAATTATTACGTTGAAAAATATTCCACGCATTTGCGCGTCCAGGCATGCCCGACAAACGCAATTCTACTGGGGTGGCGTACTATCGCAAGTGCACGAGTGGCCTCAAAAAAGAAGCAGCATTAAAACTTAGGTTTTAATAAATCACATATTTAAATTTTTGATATGAAACCTCTCCAAGGCAATGTTAAAACGACTTCTTTTCGATAGTTATCGCATTATAGTTGAAAACGAAGTAAAATTTCTTCAAAGAATACGGTTTCTGATAAATATATTTTTATACTCTGCAAGTGTGTTCAGAGTTCTGAAGCCAATCTTCAAATGCAAAGTCGTAAAGTCCATCTGTAATTCATTTAGTCACTGCCTTCTAAATGTCTTCTAACTTTTTTACTCCTTCGTCGATATCCTCTAATTTTCATTCATTAATAGAAATAACTTTACTTGGATCAATAATCTTATATTAATTTACAGCTATTAATATGAAAAATCCTACTTTTTTCAAATCCTTTTTCCAAAAGGATTCCCTGAATCTTTGGAACCTATTGGTATAACGATTGTTCCCTTATACTAACATTAATTTCTAATCATTGTTTTGATAGGATTTGTATCCATCAATTAACAATGGACCTGCGCCTACATTAGTTTAATACATTATAATAATTAATATGAAGAATATATATACCATGTTCCTTTCGAATTATTTTGTTGAAAGAATTTTTTTTCATAATCGTAAGAATTTCCTACAATTATAATTACTCTCAAAGAAATTGATCATTGTTTCAATAGGAACTGTATTTATTAATTATAACAGCTGTTTTGTATCCATGTTAATTTAAAATGTTTAGCAAAAGAATTCCATTTGCTTTTCGAATTCTTTTACCGAATGAATTTTATAAATTTTAGGGATCCATTGGATGCACTATTGTTCTCTAATGAGATTAATAATTGTTTTCATAGGTTATGTACCCAATAACTATCAATGGATTAATGTCGCTGCTACTTTTTTAAAAAAAAATCAATATGGAACCATATTTTTCAAATTCTTTTTCAAGAGGATTGATTGAATCTTCCAAGTCTTTTGGAATCACAATTATTCTCTAATGGGACTGTTCATTATTTTATAGGATCGATGCTAGTTAAAAATAACCATCAAACTACGATATCTTACTTCGTTTACTGAAAAAATCTCTTTTTCTGAAATTTTTTAGAATATTTTTCTATCACAATTATTCACTAAGGAGATAGATAATTATATTGATATAGCCCGTATTTATTAATAAATAACATATTAGTGTACATTTGCTGGTATAATAGTAGGAATTGCTTAAACATACTCAAACATTAATATTATTGTATTGTTTTCCATTATGACTATAAATTCAAAACAATCACTTGCATAGTAAGATATCCATTCTAGACTATTGCCAATTACTTAATATACAACGTAAATTTACAAAAAATACATATTCCTGTATCATCTGTTTGAAAAATCAATGAAAAAAAAAACAATAAATTATTATAAATAAGCAACTAAATTTTTAAATTTTCAACGAATACAAATTTCATTATTTTATTTCATAAAAGTAAAGAGATGATAAAAAAATGTTTCTATTTCATTCAGTAATAATAACATTTACAATTTTTTTGTAAAATAACTTCAAAATATATTTGAAAGATTTTAAAAATACTTATAAACTTACATAAATTCTCTTATACTTATTAACATATCAACAAAATTAGATATTAAAATATTTAATTATGATTTCATAAAATTTTCATCTTTATAATTTAATACATTGTTTCCTACATATCTTAAATTTGTTTTTCTAGAAATCAGCATTCATTTTTTCGCTCAAATATTTTCTAACTTATATGCTTTAGTAGTCTATGATAATTTTTTCCTCAAAACAATCATCAATTGATTTATTTTAAATATATTTTTAATTAAAATAAATTAATTGATGATTTTAATTAATAATCAATCAAGTAATTTTTAATTCATTTGCATGATTATAAAATTAAAATTTTAAGAAACAACACTATTGATGCTTTAAATTAAATTTCTTTGAATGCGAAAACTATTATTTTTATCAGAAAAACCGAAGCATCATGTTTTACAGAAAAATTTAAATTTTAATGTTTTTCGAATAGAAATGTAAAAACTTAATTGAAATAAATTATTATTAACTAACTGCAAGTGAATTTAATAAAATAAAACTGAAGCCAAATGATCATTAAATTAACCAGCAGATTCATTAGAAGTCGCAATCTTCGGGCATCAAGAAACATTTTTCAAAATTAAATTTTGTGGAATTTTCGTTATATGTATGCGAGTCATAAAATTTTTAGCTTTTCTATTTAAAATTTTCTAAATTAAATAAAAATAATTAATTTAATTTTAATTAAATAATAATAATAATTCTTCCTATATTAGTAATAATAATTTAAAAAAAAAAAAAAAAAACTGCCAAAATTTCAGGCTTTGGCGATATTTGAATCCAGTTTGGAAAATAAAAAGTATAACAACAATTTAATTAAAAATATAAATACAAAAAAAGAGGTAAACAGAATAAAGTTCTTAAATACTTTAATTCACTAAAAATTTAAACTTCGTAGCTGTTTTAAGAGTTTCCAAAAAGGAACAATATATCCAAAAATTCTCAGCTAGATTAAACACAATGATGAAATTAATATCAGATGTTCTAACACATTTAAATGTTAATATTTATGTAAAGATATTCACATTCCATTTTTAAAAATTATTTTGCAAAATTTCAGTTTAAAAGAATTTTTGAAAAATTTGGGTTAAAATTCTTAAGATATGTAAAATCCAAAAAGTGTTTTGGTACAGATTTCGAACAAAATGGGATTGAAGAACGAGCTTTTAAATCTCAAATATTTTTCGGGATGCATCTTGACAAAATGCTCTGTTTATCTTAAATATTTTGAATTTCTTTTCATTTATTTGCTCTATTGCACTCTATTTGTTCTACGAAGTTTATAACTAAATAGTCTTTCAAAAATAAAGTATTAGGATAAGATGAATAATATTGCATAAGTTTCAATGAAAATATAGAAAAAAAATAAATAAACATTTCTAAAGCAGAATTTAGTTTCTATAAATACATTTTTTATTCAAGCATTTCATTTTTGTAGATAATATAGAAAAAAGTCGATTTTTAAAGAAAATAATGTAAAGCCTTTTTCTTCTAATTCGAATTTTTTTTAAAAAAAAAATTATGCTTCAATTTTGACATTTCTTTTTCTATTTGTGTGTTTCGATGCTTAATTTATTATTTTATACATCTTGAAATCTAACAACATAAATAAATTTGCCTCAGCGTTGTTAAGAAATATATAAAATTTTTACTTTTTGAAGAATAAATACAAAAATATTTTTTGTATTTATTTCGTAAAGCTAAAAATATAATTGTTTAAAGCAACTAACAATACAACGATATTTAAAACTGTGAAGAATAATACTTTATTTTTAAATAATGCAATTTGTACAGTTATTCTTCATTATACATAATATTTTATCGTGTACAAAAAATAATAAATATTTGTAAAATGTATAATTTAGCTAATCAAATAATGTAAACCAAAATCAGAGAGTAATATATGCAACAGTTTATTATTTTGCATTGTAATTTATACAAAAATACACTGTAAAAGATAATTAATAATATAATGATTACCAAAACTGAAGAATAATATTTGTAATAATTTGCAATTGCATTTAATATATATTATAATTTATAAATTCTTAATTAAAAATATGTATGGAGAATAATTAATAATTTAACAATAAAAAAATTTGAAAAAAATATTTGCTTATTATTACAATTTATTACCCTTTTTTTAATATTTAATTTCATATTTAAACTGAGTTGAAATAAAATGCAGTAAAAAATCAATGTGCAATATATTTGCATAAAATAAAATTGTAATAGTTTTTCATGATCAAAATTATTTGCAAATAGGTAATCTTTGAAATACAGAACACACTTTTACAAACATACATTTATTTAAAAAAAAAATTGAAAAATTTTGTTGAGCTGACAAACAAAATTATGCAATATGATACGTAACAAAAATATAATTTCAAAGAAGCATTGCTTTATCTACTTCAGCTAAATATAAAAACAAAAAACGAGAAAACATTAATTTTTAGAACGAAGAAAAAAACTATTTATCTTTCCATAATAAACGAACAAATAAATGAAAAATAAACCAAATTACACAGAGTCAACTTTTTATTGTATTAATCTCCACATTTATACTTTTTATTTGGTCACGTAATGAAATTAATTACGGATTTTTTTTTTTAAAAAAAGCATACTGTATTAAAGTTAATTATTTAATTATCTTCTTTCGTAAATTTAATTACTTTTTCTTTAAAAAAAGCCTTATAAAATGAATTATTTAATAATCTAACTGATAAAATTATCATAATTAATTTATCGTGAGGCCTGTTTTTAATGAAGTAGAATTTTTTTATGATACTAAAAATTGGAATGATTAAATATTCTCAAACTCAATGTTGTGTGTGTATGCATTTAATATTCTGTTTTAAGAGAGAGAGATAGGATGGTTAAATGTTACGTTTAGCAAATTTTATGGTTTTATATTTTATGAAATATTATTCTGACAAAGGTTATAGTTAAGTGCAACATGTTTCTTGCACTTATTTCTAACTAACGAAGTCGATAAATATATCCAACCAACTCTTCATTTTAAACCACACTCGATTGACGAGGTAGATTCCTGAACTGGAGTGATCCTCATTATTCCTGCTACATTTTCAGACGCACATTAGTTCCAATGGAATTTTAATTAAGGACAGGCTCTCTAAACAAGATAATTTTCTCTTTGATCAAGAATCGAACTGACATACCTCAGTTATTAAGTTGATTCCTTCCCCCAACCTCTTTTATTCTGATCATTTTCATAGCGGTTTTATTGAAGTTAATAAGACGTAATTTAAAATATGTACTGCTTAAAAGCGATTGAAATTATTGTCAGGAAGAAATTCCAGTCTCTTCAATTTGTAGTAGAATTATTTTTAAGTTTCCTGTTACTTTTGAAATTATATATTTTGTGAATAAGGGTGACTAAAAGACTGTTGGTGAAATGGATCATTTTCTGGAACGGGTATTTAGGAGATCCGGTACCCGATCCAAAACAAATACGTCATTTTAAGAAAATTAATGCCTATTAAAAAAAGTTCCATTCTGTGGATTGAAATGGGAAAATGATCTTTGCTCGGATGTAATCTCGTCGTTTGCTTGTGATGGGTTACAGTGTTTAGCGGTATTGATTCGTAGAAAATATAACAAATTTATAACAATAATATAACCTCTGTACGAAAAATAAGGTGAATAATGTATATATATATATATATATATATATATATATGAGATAAAATGCTACAACAAAATTATAAAATAAATATAAATAAAAAGCATTTATAATAATCATTAGAATATTCCAAAAATTTTTTAAGTCTGATTAGAAAACAAGTGTAATTAGTAATCAAACATAAATATTTTTGTTTATTGTTCATTTTTAAAAAAAAACTATTTTAATTTTTAAAATAAATGTTGCTAGAATTATTTTGTTTTCAAATGTTCATGACAACACGTGCATATTAATTTGACTAGCTTATCACTTTTTGAGAAGAAGTAATATTTTATTTATTTATTTGGAAAAATATATTATGTAGAGCCAAATGTTTGTAAAAATATGTCAAGAATATAAACTCATATATATCGATTTTTTTTTTCACTTGAAACAAACATTAAAGGAGAACATCTAATACTGATACAATTTAATGAACAGAGCGAAATGAAAGATGGAGTACATTGGCTTCCAACAGTTAAGGAGCAACCTATTTATTGCACCTAATTTGCAAATGAATGGATATAGAAACGCTAAATTTGGATGACATATGCACAAAACAAGTATGTATGGTTTGCAAAGAGAGAAGTTTACGTAAGAAAATCGCATAAATGATTTACAACAAACTAAAGCTATCTTACAGGAAAAGTCAATTCTCTGATAAAAAAAAAAATAATGGTTTTATGGAACAAAATATCATAGATATGTAACAAAAAGTTGTCTTAATAATATGTAGCCCAAGCCTATCTTGAATACAATTTTTGCATCGACTTTCCATGCTGTCAATTAAGTAGTTGTTTACCGAAATGAAAAGCGAAGACCAGACATGAAATAAGTTGTTTTCCAGCTCTTTTACAGAGGCTTGGAGGAGGACATAAAGTAGCAATTTATCTACTGAGATAGTACCACAGAAGCACTAAGGGATTCAGGTTCATGTACTTACAGATACACTCATGCCCATAAATTAAGGATAATTCAGAATCACACAGAAACTTAACTCTAAAATAAAATTTTCACTTGTAGAATAACCACATACATCTTGAAGAACAATATACAAATTACAAGAAACTACCAGACGGCGCCTATAATGCGTCAAAATGGCGAGAGTGTAGGAGAAGAGAATGCAAGGAATGGTTGCAAAGAAGTAAAATTGTTAACAAGCGCTTTAAAAGCCTTTCATTGCAAAAACCGCATAGTTATGGCACAAAGAAACTATTGGGATGATGTTTTACGTGGTAGAATAATCGGCTGTCTGGAATGTGGACGTATCCAGCTGGAAGTATCCGAAGAACTTAGAATTGCCCAGAGTGTCATCTCCATGCTTTGGCACCGGTTGTAATGTGAGTAGACGTTACAGCACAGGTCGCTCCAGAGTTACAACGCCGAATGAAGACCGGTATTTGGCAATTACTGTCAAATAAACAGACGAAGCACAGCATCAGACCTGTCTCGTCCGCTCTCTTCAGCTACCGTACGACAGTTTCAAGGCAGATCGTGTACAGTCGCTTAGGGCACATTGGTCAATATGCTCGTAGGCCTGTCAGATGTGTTCCATTTACCGAAACTCACTGTAGTCTGTGGTTATCCTGGAGTAGAGAGTATGCATTGTGGACACCCCAACAGTGGTCTTGTGTGTTGTTTTCCGACGAGTCCAGGTTTAGCTCTCAGTCTGATTTTCATTGGAATTTCATATGGAAAGGGCCAGGTACCTGTTACCACGAAGAGAACACCACTAAACGACACAGTTACGGGGATGCAAGATTGCTCATTTGGGGAGGAATTATTCTAGGTTCCAGAACTAACCTGCATGTTCAGAATTCACTATGACAGGCTATTATGTACGTTTGTTTCGGGGTGCCATAGGTGCAGAATTTCTATTTATGGATGACAAAGCTCATTCTCACCATGCAAACATTGTAGACGAATGCCTTCAATCTGGGGATATCACCTATATAGTGACCAGCATACTTACTGGACTTGAATTTAATAGAGCATGTGTGGGACATGCTTGGCCGGCGAATTGTAGCCCGTCAATTCCCCACACATGTCTACCGGAATTTCGGAAAGCATTGCTTGATGAATGGTGAAATATTCTCCAAAATCAAATCGATAATTTGATACTCAGAATGCATCGTCTGGGGGGGGCACACTATGTTAAACCATCATATAAACCAGGTTATATTGGTTTTTGCAAATAGGTTCTTATTTGAAATTTGCTCCAGGGACTCAAAATTGCAATTTTTATTAATGATGTCAAACATATAGCATCTTTTTTGCTCTTCACTTTTTGTTTAATAGGTAGACTTTACAAATAAGTCGCATTTGTTTTGCTTCTGTTTCTTTCTTTACCTGAACTTGAATTATCCTAAATTTATGGACGCGAGTGTAGAACCGATATATCTAGATCTATACGATAGCCATAAGCCATCAAATAATGAAAAAAAGTAAAGAAAAATAAAACATAAATTACCAAATAAAAAATATATATATAATTACAAATACTTTCATTTTCGATATATCTTTGTCGAATCTGACAAAACACGTAATATAATAATAATGTTTTTTTTTTTTTTTTTTTTTTTTTTTTTTTAATTTAAATACTGTAAAAGTAGTGTTCACACTTTTTGATTAGCCTAGGTGTGATGGTGATGTCTCTTCATTTTTTTCAGTTTCTGAAGTGTATTTCTCTAGGAACGAATATCCATAGATTCACAAGAACTGTAACTATAAAAGCGAAGGTAAATCGAAGGGCAACGGGAAAAGTTGCATCAAATAAATGGTATTCGAGATATAGCATGTTATCATCTAGAGTTATATCTTGCAAAATTTATATGACAAAATCGTAGAGGAAAGATAAACATTCTGCAGACTGATTAAAAACTGTCACAGATTTAAGAAGATTTCAAACTGCTCGAGAATTTCCGAATCGAAGATAGTTTTGGCACCATTGAGATGGCGACAGCTATGAAAATCAAGTACCTCCGACGAATCTTTTATTTTCCAAAACAATGTATTATAAAACAAGAAAGTCTTTCAATTATCCTGATATGAACTAAAGTAATGAACATATTTCATATAGAAACATTTAATTGTCAATATTCAATAATTTTAATTTTTGGCAATACGTTAATTATGTACATTATATAATACTGCAACCAGATTTTCATTGGATTTATTTGCAGATGGCATTAATTATTAATAATGAAAAGAAAATCATTGATTTTAATAATAAGCTGATTTTAGTGATAATGATTTCAATGAAATTAATAATAAGGTTTGGTAATATATCTGAACAAGAAATATATATGATACATTACTGGCCATTAAAATTGCTACACCAAGAAGGCGACATGCTACAGACGTGAAATTTATACGAAAAGAAGAAGGTGCTGTGATATGCAAATGATTAGCTTTTCAGCGCATTCAGACAAAGCAGGCGCCAGTAGCGACACCTATATTGTGTTTAAATGAGGATATTGTTCAGCCGGTTCCTCATACACAAATTGCATTTGAACGTTGTTGCCTGGTGAAAAGTTGTTGTGATGCCTCGTGTAAGAAAGAGAAATGTGTACCAGCACGTTTCTGACTTTGATAAAGGTCGAATTGAAACGTACCGGGATTGCGGTTTATCTTATCGCAGTATTGCTGCTCGCGTCGGTCGAGATCCAATGACTGTTAGCAGAATATGGAATCGATGGGTTTACAACGGTAATACGGAACGCCATGCGGGATCTCAACGGCCACCTATCACTAGCAGCCGAGAAGACAGGCATATTATCCGCATGGCCGTAATGGATCGTGACGTGGTCGAAACGGGGTCGTTTGAAAGACAACAAGTGTCTGCACGAACAGTTCGACTACGTTTGCAGCAGCATGGACTCTCAGCTCGGAGACCGTGGCTGCGGCTTCCCTTGACGCTGCGTCATAGACAAGAGCGCCTTCAATGGTGTGATCAACGACGAACCTGGGGACA
Organism: Latrodectus elegans; assembly: GCA_030067965.1. Classification (NCBI taxonomy): domain Eukaryota; kingdom Metazoa; phylum Arthropoda; class Arachnida; order Araneae; family Theridiidae; genus Latrodectus; species Latrodectus elegans. The sequence goes on from CM057816.1 coordinate 60,909,438, forward strand.
CAAATGGCGAGACGTCATCTTTTCAGATGAATCCAGGTTCTGTGTGCAGCATCATGATGGTCGCATCCGTGTTTGGCGGCATTGTGGTGAACGCACACTGGCAGTGCATTCGTCATCGTCGTCATACTGGCCCATCACCTGGCATGATGGTATGGGGTGCCATTGGATACACGTCTCGGTCACCTCTTGTTCGCATTGACAGTGCTTTGAACAGTGCACGTTACATTTCTGGTGTGTTACGACCCGTGGCTCTACACTTTATTCGATCCTTGCGAAAACCTACGTTTCAGCAGGATAATGCCCGACCGCATGTTGCCGGTATTGTACGGACCTTCCTTGATATGGAACATGTTCGGCTGTTGCCCTGGCCAGCACGTTCTCCAGATCTTTCACCAAAAGAAAACGTCTGGTCAATGATTGCCGAGCGACTGGCTCGTCACCAAACGCCAGTCACTACGGTTGATGAACTGTGGAATCGTGTTGAAGCTTCATGGGCATCTGTACCTGTACATGCATTCTAATCTCTGTTTGACTCAATGCTCAGGCGTATAACTGCTGTTATTACTGCCAGAGGTGGTTGTTCTGTATACTGATTTCTCAGGATCTATCCAGTCAAATTTTTTGAAAATTTAATCACTTGTAATGGCCAGTAGGGTAGTTTCAAACATTCTTAACCTTCGGAGAATGAAAATTTATGTAAATAAAACCTTTAATTTTCGATCTAATTTTTATTGGATGTTGAATTGATACACGAAATGGAATATATTTTACATTAGGATATTGGTGTCGTCCAAATTAAAGAAGAATTTTTTTTTCTAAATTTCAGTTAATATCTTAATGATGATTTAAGCCTCAATTAATACTGATTTGAACTATCTGTAAAGCAACTTATGGCTCCTTAATTAATTGAAGCGAATAGACACCATTATGGAATTCTGTTCTCTTCAAAAACGGAGGTAGGTGGTTATTTCCCCTTTTTAAATTTGCTATCTATATGTAATCTTAGTAGGATAGAAAAAATATGTTTAATATAAAACTCTTTCTTTCTATATATTGAAATTTGAAAATATATTGTTTTCGTCCACTGCAGCGAATGTGTTTACGCTTTGTTTTTAATATACATTAGAAATATAATGGAACGTAGGAAAAAAAAAAAGAAACCCTGATTTCAAAATATAATATCATTGTAACTAAAAGTGAGTTATTCGATTTGTTTTCAGCTGATCTAGAAGTGGGACTTCATACTTTCTTCAATAAAATTATATAAATATCATTTCAAATACTTAACGCATTTTAAAAAATAGCGATAATGATATGTTTAGTATAATAAATAGTAATAACGCTAGGTACATATTTTTCACTACAAACTGTACCTTCCGAAATTAGTACGGCTTGACCAGTATACATTGAAGTTTTTTTTTTTTTTTTTTTTTTTTTTTTTTTTTTTTTTTTAAGCAGAATTCATTGATATTTTCAATAACACTAATATTTTCTCTTTCAAATAAGTAAAATGAATTAACTATTTAGTATTTATCTTGTTGTAATAATTGTGACTATTTCTTATTGCTATAACTGTTTCAAGCAGCATCTTATATTTGCATATCCTAAGGGTTTAATTTCAATGTTTTTTTTATTTTTTTTTTTTTTTTTTTTTTTTTTTTTGCTACTTAAGTAATGTATATTACAAATTAATAACAATACATTTTAAGTGATTACTTTTAAATTTTATATGTTCAATAACAGAGCTGAATATTTTATTTAAACATATAAATTATTATGCAACACAGATTGTTTAAAAATCTGATGTTCATGAATAACAAGATAAAGACCATTTATTTTCATCATTTAATCATGAATTGTGACTTGTAAACACGTCAAATTAATTTACAATTAGCATCTATAGTGTTTTAATTTGCAGAGAAGTAAAAAGTTTTACTTTTTACTTCTCTGCCGAAACCAGATTTGTCACCGTAAGTTTTGACAAAATTGTTAAGAGGCTCATGCAAATTGTTTTTTTGGAATCAGAGTTTCGCAATTTTTTTCTTTATTATTAAATTATTACTTAAAGGTGACTAAATTTTCAACATTGGTACAGAAACCGTAAATATGTTGTAGATCATTTTTGTGCTTCAAGTATTGACCAATTTGTTTATTTTGAACCCGGTCAACCGTGACAGAAAAATTATATCGATAAATTGAATATAAAGGCATCAAACAAAAATAGTGTAAAAAAATTTTGATATTTTAATTTACAAAAAACATATGTTTTTTATAATTTTGTTTTCAACATTAGGCCTTTTTCATTGTAATCACCATTCACCGTTTTACGCTCTGTATGGCTTCAAAATCTACTTCTCGTATGCAATAAGTGAACATCGAGCAACAAACCAACTCAATCAACTTATTTCAATCTGTTATGGCAGGGATGTACAGACCAAATTTGATCCCAGGCCAGTACAAATTACTGAACAGATTGGAGAGCCAAACAAATAAAAAATCCATTTTTAAAGGAAAGGGTTAATAGCGTTTAATATAGTTACTATGCAACTGTTACATTAAATTGTATTAGTGCTTCAATCATTTATCTTTTACAATGCTTTCAATATTAACATTAGTATTAGTAGCTGTTGCCAAACGCAGTGTGTGCGTAAGGGAGTTATCTGACATTAAAGATCTATATTTAGATTTTATAAAATTCATTGTGGAATTCGCACTTTTACCAAGACATATACTGCCCATCATCGAACCCATTTTTAAGCCAAGATTGGTTAATTTGGGGAAACGCTCGCCAAGGAGTTTATGAAAATCTATTCCAGACTCTGTCCTGCTCTTGTAAAAGGGGTTTGATTGTAGGTAACATAATTCCAATTGATAATCAGAATCAGTGACTTTATTCTTAATTTGCACATTATTAACATATGTTTAAAATTCCTTTTAAGCCATTTATTTTTATAAAATCACTTCATGTTGGTCCTATGTCCGAATATTCTGAAATAAATAAAGGATCACAGCAAATTACTCGTTTTGTTTTATAATTTAATTTTAATCAACATACAAATAACATATACCAATAATTCATTTTAATCCTATATTTCATACAAATGTACAGCCTAATGTTAAATTTATTTTTAATTATATAAATATTTTTATGAATAAAAATAAAAAAATTATTTAACATAATTCACAATTTTGTAAAGTATTTATCAATTTTATTCTAAACTTCTGAGAAAGTAACTATTTCTGGATATATTTAGTTTTTTTTTTTTTTTTTTTTTTTTTTTTATTCCTTAAATATATATAATTTTATTCGAAAATCTGATAAACAGAAGAAAATTGTAGAAAACTTGTGTGATTTAAATCCTCCTTTTTTTTTCCAGCAAAATGTTGGGTGTGGGAATGTGATAATCAAGAACAGAGAAATTAATCAATTCATTGAAAAAAATTTAAACTTGTGTTAAATCGAAAGAGATTAAATCTCGCTTTTGAAATATCAAACATAGTAATGCATATCAATAATTTTAATCTGTTACAGGCTGCATTAAATTAAGAAATAAGTAATGCCAATATCATCATCTCTGGTATAAAGCTTTCAACAGACGGTAGTGAACTCTAGGAAATTGTGTGGTGCACTTCTGGTTTTTAAGCTCATTTGGGATAATCCACAAATTTATGGAAAGAGAGAACAAATCAACACAAATGTTCATATCAATAATGTAAAACGAACTTAAACACTTTATTTTTAATACTTGAGGAGAAATAAAATCATTTATTATTTACGAATTAATTTGTAATTTAGATGTTAAAAAATTAATTGAAAAATTTAGTACTACTCTCTTCAAATTCATTTTTATAAAAAAAATTAATTGATCACTTTATTTGCTTATTATTTTAAATTTAGATATCTTAAATAACAGCAAAATGGATAATTCGCCTGAGGATAATTAGGAGCTTATAATATATTCATAAGGAATTTGTGGTGCTGCCATCTAGTAGATAGATTAAGAAACTCGTTCATAATTTTATAAAACAAACATTTAACGCGTCCTGTTTTTCAAACAATTTCTTACAAAATGTGATAATAATTTTAATCATAAAAATGTACTATTAATGAATATATTTTCTTATGAATTATATATAAAAAGTTAGAGATGTATCTCTCTCAAACATTACAACAGTCTAGTCTTTGTATTCTTATATATTTATTTGAATAAATTTATAAATAAAATATAATACTCCAGGATTACATGCAACCACTATCGGATCAAATTATTTCTTTGATTTTATATTATTAAGAAAATAGTTTTTAACAGGTAAATGAAAAGAATAATTTTTAAAGTAATAACTCTAATAAAAAAATATTTTTTTAATCAAATAAAATAGTCATTAAAAAACTGCATTCTATAAATTCAGTTTTAATTAAATTAAATTCATTTCCTTATCTAAAAAAATTATTTCATCGTATCCAGTTTGAAGCTCTGATTTTCAATTCATCTAAAACGAAACATTTCTTAGCGCGTTATATGTTTTAAAAGTGATTTACAATTTTAAAGTTTTACAATTTTGTTTCTTATATTAAATGTACACATGAAATTGATGCTGTTTTTACATGCGCTTTACAAGCATGTGCAAGTTTTCGACTATCCCAAAATATTACTAATTATTTTTTACTATTTTTTTGTATTATTTTTCTATTCAAGCAGAATAATCTTAAATGGGAACTTAAAACAACAATATTTTTAACCTATGCATTTTCTATACCTTTCAATATTATTGTAAGGAAATGGTTGTGTAGAATAGTTTAATGCACGTAATGATCTTATATTTTTACCTCATCCTCCTTAGCAATGAATAAAATAAAGTACGTCCCAATGTAAGTACAAATGCATACTAAATTCAACACGAAATAATATGCACATGTTTGTAAACAACAATTTTTCAATTTCAAGATTTAGCGAAACGTACCATCAATAGTTGGACCTTTAAAATTCCGCAATAATCTCCTGGGTCGACATGTGACGATATATGCACTTATATCTTCATATATATATGTGTGTGTGTGTGTGTGTGTGTGTGTGTGTGTGTGTGTGTGTGTGTGTGTGTGTGTGTGTGTGTGTGTGTGTGTGTGCGTGCGTGTGTGTGTGTGAATATATATATATATATATACACATCTATCTATCTGTCTATATATATATACGAAGATCACTCTGAAATTTTTGAGATACAACTAGGTTTTTAAAGTTATACTTACAAAATTTTAGGTGTGTTCAAAGTAGTCTCCTCCAACATCAATGCACTTTTGTAGACGAATTTTCCACAGCTTAAATGCCTCAAGCCATTCATTTCTTGGAATCGATGAAAAAATGCATTTATAGCCACACCAATCTGTTCTTCTGAATGAAAACAACGTCAAATTAAGTTCTTTCTTAGATTAAAGAATAACCAGAAGTCGCACATACCTAGATCAGGTGAAAACGGGGGATGTTCGATCACTTTAATTTGCTTTTGTTTAAGAAACTTAACTGTTAATCCGGCTGTATGTGAAGATGCATTGTCATTGTGAAGAATTAGTCCCCTAGCATTCAGTTCTTGTAGAATTTCTGGAAGATATTTAGTGGTACACCAGTTTGCTGTTACTGTCTTCTGTCCTTCCAACTTGATGGCTTTGACCAATTCCGAACTTCTGAAGAAAATGGCATACATCACTTTTCACTTTTCTTTCATTTATCACTTTTCTCAGTGTGCGTTGTTTTTTCACTATTGTCGGCGTGCGATCATATTCAAAGACCCATACTTTGCTTTCTTGACCTGTTGAAACGTCATCACTTTTCTCAGTGCGCGTTGTTTTTTTTTTACCATTGTCGGCATGGGATCATCTTCAAAGACCCATACTTTGCTTTCTTCACCTGTTGGAACGTCAAAAAACGGTATGTACGTTTCATCACCTGTTACAGTTTTAGAAATGATGTGGTGGCCACCAACATTTAGCAATTTAAGACTTTCTTTACTGATTCTGACACGCTCCTCTTTTTGGTGCTCAGTTAGATTATGGGGAACCCAACGGCAAACTACTTTTTTCATATGTAATTCTTCATGAATGATTTTGTGTATGGCTGCGGATCCAATGTTAAGTTCCTTCTGTATCATTTGATAGGTACAGCGATTATCATCCATTAACATTTTTCGTATGGCAGACACATTATCCGGGGTTATTGCCGACGTCGGCCTTCCTGTGTGTTCTTCATTCTGAAGAAAATTGCGAACTCTTCTAAATTCTCTAAGCTATCTGAATACAATAGCAAGAGCTGGAGATTCTTCACCAAATGCTAATTGCAACCGTTGAATGCATTTTTCTTCATTTAATCCTGCTTTAAAATCGTAGGAAATCATAGCGCGAAAATGTTCTCGCGTCAACTTCAATTTCTCTTCTGTTTAAAATTTATTCTACGCTAAACAAGTTGAAGTAAGTCAGTAAAAAATCGTTTTCTGTGTTAAAATACTTTGTATTTTAAAATTAAACCGTTATTTTTATTTTGTAAATTCTAGTCTGCGCGTATCTCAAAAATTTCAGAGTAACACTCGAGTAACACTCGTATATATATATATATATATATATATATATTTCAATTAAAATTTTAATTATAGTGTTTGTAATTGATTCATTCCATTACTAATGCCGATTGTAACTTTGTAAATTTAACTACGCCGATATAATGAATTTAAGCTATATAACATTTCGTTTCGATTTTCTTCCCGCTTCAGAAATGGAGATATCGTTATTTTTCCGAATCTCACATTTTCCTAGAATCTTGTGTGAATGTTTTCTACACGAAGGTGTAGTAGGCAAAATTTGGAGCCTTGGTCTACTAATACAATGTATAATATGCATTTTTTTTACAAATTTTCTATAATATATTGTAATTGGAAATATCTGCTTAAAATCACAAAATATTGCATGATAAATATCTAAAAATAATTCATTATTAATCAGTAAAAATAAAAATATTTAAAATTTGATGAATTTTTGTAATTTATGTATTCTTGGAATTGATGAATTTTTGTAAGAACTATCATGTAATTTAGTAAGCATTGAATAGCGAAAAATTAAAATGGAAAACTCTCATTGATTGTTCTATAAAAGTATTGTTATTTATAAATTAAATTTTAATTCTAATGTAAATATTTCATAATCAATAAAATAATATAGACATTAATATTAAAAATTCATCTAATTTTTTTTAATTTTGAGATATTAATGACAAAATTACTCTTTAATTTGCAAATTTGTATAAGAAGTTAAAGTTTGCTTAGTAAAATTTATAAATTACTCTATTTATTTTAGTTCCATTGATTATAATACTTTTATTTTTTTCACTTTTTCGCAGAAATGATGTTTACTCCGTCTATTTTCAGCTATCGTAGTATCAAACTTAAGTACTCTTCTCTATATTCATTATCTGTATAAGTTACATTGTTTGAGTCACACACTATTATGCGTACTGGAAAAGTGAAAAAAATAATTTATTTTTTTATTTTTCCATCTGTCGTTAAGTATTTAGATAAAAAATGATGCAAAATCTATAAATTTCCAAAACGACCGGAAGAAGTTACTATATTTTATATTTCTTATTTTTATTAAATACGTTTTTGAATTTGCGAGATAATATTAAAAAAAAAATCTAATATATAGTGCTTTTGGTAATTTTTTACCATTTTTTTTACCTCATTAATATTAAAAAACTGATTATATTAATTATTTCTCTTACCAGAGTATAAATTTTATTTATCATATAATATTTTACTGTAGAGAAGTGGAAACAGAAATAACGTCCATATTAAAAGATATACAGCCCTGAAAATCATGGATATTTTTTGTTATAATTTATATTTGACTATTTATTTAAAATATTAAAATAAGCCATTTTGATTTTATATGCTTGGCAAGAAAACTTGTTTTTCCATATAGGAAAGTATGTTGGTTTAAAAAGCAATTAAAGTTCTTATGGAGAAAAACAAAAATTTTAAAGTTTCTTCCTTCTTGGTGATTAAAATTTCTTTTCGAGATTAAGATATGTTAATTTAAAATGTAGATCTTTCAATTTACTTTATACTTATTCTATTAATACATCATTATCAAATTAAATATTTATATAATTATTAAATAGTATTTATATATATATATATATATATATATATATATATATATATATATATATATATATATATATATATATATATATATATATATATATATATATATATATATATATATATATATATATATATATATATATATATATATATATATATATATATATATATATATATATATATATATATATATATATATATAACGTGATAAAAAAATGATAAATTTAAAAATAACGTTGAAGCCGAGCCTTGATTTCTTTTACAAATACCTTGAATAATTTTAACTTAAGTGATATCATATAATGTTTCCAATAAGAATTGGTCATTTCGACAATTGTATCATATTAAATATAGTATCGATGAACAGATAAATTTTATTTTATTACATTTTTAAAGCTCTGAAATGTTATGAGAAAATGCCTTAAAAATTTGCATTTGAGCTTTTTTTTTTTTTTTTTATCACAGCTCAAATTATTTAGAAAACTAAGAACTAAAATATGTCTCTATGATAACGATATAAGGTTATCATCATCCATATTTCTGATAAAAAATATGGCATTTCAACTGTCTGTCTTATTGCATAATGTTAAATATATTATATATATCAATGATAAATATAGATTTGATTTTTATTACATTTGCTTCCTTTCCTGACAAATTTTAATTAACTAAAGTGAGATGATGAGCAGTATGCAGTTCTAATATTTTGTTTAATTTACTTCGTTAGATTGCTTACCAAAAACTCATGAAATTGAAAACTAAATTTCAATTACTGAAAGAAATTTTAACGAAAATGATCATTTTATTATTGGTTCTATTATTTATTCACTATAACAAAAATTATTTAGTTACAAAAATATATTTTAAAATATAAAATTAAATTATATTTGCTGAATGTGAATTTTAATCCAATTAAAGAAATGAAAACAGATTAGAGAGAAGAAGCTGAGCAGCTATTTTTACAATCTAAAAAAGCTTACTTTTCTACTGAAAAAATTAACTTTCACAAACTTTCTGGGTAAAATTATACCAAATTTCATTTTATGTTTAATAATCAAAACTTGCCTAAAATTAGCATAAAATTTAACAGAATATTATTCTTTGATATTCTGAAAGACTGAAGCTCTATATTGTTGGTTAGAACCCAAACAAAATTTTTTTGTATTAAACACAGATTAACGCTTTGTTCTATTGAAGCTGCTAATGTACATTGTTTATGTTTAGTTGAATGATCAAACTTCCTTCTAATATACATTTAAGTTATATGATTACGAAAATTTATTTGAGCATTGAAGCCAAATTACCTGAGATTCCTTCCCACATTGCTACTGCCATTTTTCTAAATCATGCCTGCAATCAAACTAGCTATCAGAGTTAATAAGTTAGTTTTCGTTTCTTGTTGACAGGTGATTGAATATAATATAGTATCTTCAAATACTTGAAAGTAAGAACTTCAGAACAGACAATCCATCCTTTGAGATATGTGACACAATTTCAGTTTCATTTACTATTCACGATAAACTAGTATTTCATATATTTTAATTTGTCTGATAATTGTATTCTCTGACACATCTATTATCATATAACACCTGTAAGAAATATTTTATTCTAAATGCAAAAGTTTTAAATTCTGCTAAAGTTTGCTTCATTAGAGAGTTTTGCCTTTTCCGATTCTAGTTTACTCTTTTACCTGCAATATTTCTGCTATAAAGCTACAAATACTATTTTCTTATTCGCGTATTAAATATTTGATTCATGCAGTATAAACTTCTTTTGTTATAGTTGGATACAGATTTAATGTTGTTGTTAGTGTGTTGTTAGATTTAATGTTGTTGTTAAAATATCAAGACATGTTTTTGTTTTTCAATTTAAATAACTTAATCTACTATAGAAAAAATCTACCCACTTTGCAGCATGTCGAATTCAAATGATAATTAAACATTATGCACAAGTTTTATGCCAATTCAAGTGCTTCCTGAATTTGTTTCAAGCAAATTATTTATTTTCTAAATTACTTAAGTGCTTATAAGCATTTTTGCCTGTAAAGAATATTTCTTTAGAAGTTTCATCATCGAAAATCAGTCCTATCTAGATTCTTGATTCGTGCAATACAAGTTTTTTCTTCTTTTTTTCCCCACAAAATAATGCATCAAAATAAAGTTGATGCTCCTTGTTATTTGGCTATTTTAAAAATAAGTAAATTTTACTTATTGCAAAATGACAAATTGAAAACAATAACATTATGAGGTTGTATGGTATTATAATTCAGAAAACAAGAGCGACAGGTTACGATAAAAAACTGTTTTTCAGCTTTTTGGTCACTGATTTATAGCTCGCATTTAATTCTTTTGAATTTTAACAATCATGAAAATTTGAAAGAGATTTAAAGCAGCAAACATAATAATTAAGCAAAAATAAAAATAAAATAAAATAAAATGTGGAGATTTCGATTTTTTAAAACAAAGAAAAAAATTAGACAATGTAAATGATTTAAAATTTTCATTGAAAAATTACTTTTTAAATTAATATTTTAAATTTATTTTGAGTGCTTAAACTCAGATAGATTGATTAAATAATAAAATCTTAACACTAGGGTAATAAATTATTTGAATTTCTTAAGTTGCGCGTATTGTAAAAATTAACTGTATTTGTCACTAATAACTTTTGTTGATATTGACATCACTTTAATTCAACCTCTTTTGGTTTCTTCATACGTGGATTAGTGAGAGTTTGACAGGTTTGTAAATTTTTTTTGAAATTTATATTATTACTATATTATGAAAATAACTTACTTTTTGATTATTATTTAGTAATATTAGTTATTTTTCTCGATTTTTTTTATCCATAGAATATTTGTTAAAATAATTTATGCAACATATTGGTATTAGTATCTCTTGTATATATTTTGCATGTTTAAATAAATACACTAAATTTGTGTTCATCATTTTTTAGTCATTGCTTTTAATTAAATTTGTTTTCCTACATAATAACTTTAAACTCAAAAAAAAAATTTATTCTGACTACACTTTTTCTTTACAGATTATCTACTTTATCGCTATGTAAGTATCTTTCCAAAAATTTTTTCTTAGTTGTTTTTAACATCTCTTTAGTTTAGGTAAGTTGCCTGTTTTTTGAAATAGAAAAGATGTAGTACAATTTGGGTAGAGTTTCTTAAATGACCGAAAAACACATAAATTTATGCATAAGGGAAGTTTATTAATTTCAAAAATGCTTGTAAATATCCAAATAATTAAATTGATGGTTCCTTAAAATATAATTATTAAAAATTGAAGTAAAATGTATGAATAAAAAGAAAAAATACATTTAAAGGGTTGATTGATATAAATTTGATACAAACCATAGTTTAAAAAATAAATAAATGGAAATTTTGGTTTCAATGTAGATACAATAACCTCTTTGTTAATATTTGGTGATAATATTGATGATACATTCTAATCTTTTATAATCATAGTAATTTTAGTCCTTAACGTACATAGTTTTAAGGTTGCCAGACGCAAGTGCCGTATAATCCATGATGCCAAATTCTGAACTTTTTTGGTAATGAAGAAATGTTGCCTAGAATATGTGTTGTGACATGCATGATGACGTAAATACTAGGTTTACCAAAATAGAATTTTCTGCATAAATCTTATAGGTCTTGATATCTGTGATGTAATAAAAATAAGGTTGCCATATACATACAAAATTCTCCCAAACTCAGAATTTGACATCCTAGATTTTATACAGCATCTATGCTGGTTGCCATTGTATTATTCACATTTTGGTGACTACGTTGGCATTAAAAAAAATTAAGATGTGCACGTAAGTAAACTTTTACCAAGTTTTTTAATCAGAAATACTGAACTCTTAATTATCAAGGAATACAGAAAAGATTTACAGTATTATCAATCTCAAACAAAATATCTACAATTTCCTACTGTCACATTTTACGACTTTTTAGGTGTAGCAGAATTCTAAGCATTGTCTAAATATTTATACTTTTTAAATAGCAATGCTGTAACTAATAGTTTTTTTTTTAATATTTGCATATTATTTCATTGATTTTTTGAGCCATAAAAATGTCATTTAATTTTGCATATTTTAATAATAATTTTTTTTTTTTTTTTTTTTTTGAAATATGAAGTAAAAGCAGAATACCTCTTCATTGTAACAAATATATAAAAACTTTAGTTGTGATTTAAATGGTGTTAAATCATATAATTAAATGACATTGTTATGACACAAAAAGTCGAGGAGATAGTATGTAAATACTGTTTTTTTTTTTTATTTATCTGTTTTCCATGTATTTTCCCCAAAAATGTTAGTTTGCTGAGATTTTGGTGGCAAAATGAAAAGATAAACAGTAACTGAAGAATAAGATGTCAAATATGAATATTCAATTGTTCCCAAGAAATTTGCTTACATTACTAGTAAAAGAAAAGAAAATTATGTAGTGCAGAGTAAAATAATCTGTTCAAAAGTACTTTCTTGGAATAATGTTGCAACTAGAGTTGACTAAATCAAATCCATTAGAAATTTTTTGAGATTTTCTATCATATTACAAGAATTAGAAATCCATGTTTCTAAGAGAATTACAAAAACTTCTCCAAATGTAAAACCTTCTCTGAAGAATTATAATCATTATATTTTATGAAGTTATTTTGTATAATATTTTTATACCTAATTTTGCTATGTTTATAACAAAAATATCTGATTAATACAAAATAGGAATTCAAAATATGACAATAATTATCGTTATTCTTAATATTGCTTGACAGTAAAATTCTTTATAAAAATTAGAATGAATGTAGTTTTTTTACATTTATGATTTAAAGACAGTGTAAAAACTTCAATTATATTATATTTGTTTCTAGTTAGAAACTATGTATATATAGCTTCAAATAAAATTAAATGACTAACATATGATTTAAGTTTTATATAGTACAGATATCTACAATACGACTAACATACGATTTAAGTTTTATGTAGTATATTGGTGAGGAAAATCAATCCCTGTTGTTGTGATCTGATCTGCTTCTGAATTTACTACTCAAAATTTATTATTATATTTTGCAATTAAACTGCATATCACTTAATGTACAAAAACAATCAAATTGGACAAATTGACATCAAATTGGAAGCAAAACAGTGTTAATCACAATTTCCAGTAATAGAAGAAAATTGAGGAATCTTTGATTTTTAAAAATAAATAAAAATTGAACAAAACTACAATTTAGAATGCTTTTTATTGGCAAAAACTTTGAATATTCCCACTATATTTATTGTGATATAGCTATATTAACTATTTTTATATTTAAATAAAATATAGTGTAATTATTTTTTCAACTATACTTTCATCTCAATTAAAAACAGGTTGCTATAAAAGTGGGGTTATTCATGTTTATTTTGTGTCATTGCATCATTATTGACCCTTGCTTGTTTTATCAAAAATTATTCTTAAAGATTATGTTATTTACATTCATTTTTTAATTGATTTTCTAATGCATATTTTAATAAATTATGTGAAATTTCTCAATCACCTTTTCTCATAATTGTTTTATGTATAATATCTTGAATGCTTTTTATTAGCTGGGAAATAAAAGAAAATGTTGGAAAAATATATAATATTGAATATTTGACTAATATAAATATTTTTTTATGAAATTATTTGTATTTTGTCTATACTGCATATAAAATACAATTTTAAAACTGTATTTTATATATAGTAAATTTTTTATAATACTATGATTTTTTTATGAGATTAACGTTTGTTTTTAGATAATCCAGTAATGAAAATTTTAATTATTTTCTTAAGCAAATATTTTTGTTTTAAGTATTAAGGTAAAATTAAGTGTAAATTTTAAAGATTAATTCTTCAAAAGCAAAAAAAAAAAAAAAAAAAAAAAATGCTGAGATGTTTTACTTTTCTGATCTGTGAAATTCCTGTAATAACTTCATAATTGTTTCTGAAGATTTATATTGCTTTAAAAAAAATCATTTTCTCAACCTGTCAATAATATGGAATTTTACAATCAAAACAATATATACTAAAAAAAAAACGTTCCAGCAATTTTTATCAAGACGAGAGGAAATAAAATTTCCATTTATTGTAAATTAATTCAAATCTTAATTTATTCTTAGTGCTGATAAGTGCAAAATTTTTACTGCACATTCAGTAGCAATCTATTTTTCCTCTTGTTGCTTCCCTTTTATTGTTACAAAATTGGCTGATTGGTGCAGCATGTCCAATTTTGGACCTTACGCCATAAAACCCAACCAACAAGACTGGCTGAATGGCTGCACAGTGACCTTTGTTTAATAGTTTGTAGGTTCATTTCTAATGTTTAGAGTTATTTAGAATCCATTCTAAAATACATGTCATAGTTTAATTGGTCCTTGTGCATAAAAATAACCATTGAATAATAAATAAATATTTTTTATCGGAACATTATATCAATAGTTTGACAATGCTGCAATTACAGATTTTAATTTCTGATTTTTAGCAAGTATGCAATTTTTATTTTAATATTTTTTACATAAAGCTGTTTGATATTAATTGAAGAAATTATTATGACCAAGCTATCTGTGCTTAATGATTTATGCTCTGATTTCCTACTGTACAGTTTGTGCTTTCAAATCCCACCTCTTGTGTATATTTGAGTAGATTTGGAATCCAATTTAAACTGTAGATCCCAGTCTAACTAGGCTTTGTGTGTAAAAAAGAAAAATACCATTAAGCAATTTTGTATTCTTAGTTTTATTTTGGAAGATATATATTTTTATCATTTTAGTTTTTTGTTGCTTTATGTTGTCATTGTTTTGGGAAATAATCAAGGATTTAAGTTTGAAACCTAGAATATAGATATGTATCATTTTTACATTACAATTTAATAACACTTAAAACTACAACTTTTCCTTACCATCTGTTATTTGGACCTAATTTGTCAAGCCAGTACATTACTGCTCTGCTCTAGAAGTGATTTTTGTGTTCAATGAATTTTACATTAACATCTATGATGAGAATTTAATAGAAGTTTTATTAACCATTGAATCTTATGTTTAATAATTTGGAAGGTAATCTAAAGGTTTTTGCTCAAAATGAATCCATGAGGACTACTCCAGTGTGATTAAAACTAATCATTGTAAATAGATGCTTGAGTAAACAAATGAAGGTTTTCATATATTTGCTTCTGATATCTTATTATCTATTTTCTGTTATATATTGTTTAATATCATGTTTAAAAATTATTTTTGATAATTAGAAAATCAATGAAAAAAATTAAATGAAAATCAATATTAAATATTTTTAAAAAATGAAGGAAAAAATAAGTATTTTATTGAAATTTTACTGCAGTAGTTAAAACTTTTCACCCAATATAAAATTTGTGATAAATATGAATTTTATGTGAAAAAAAAGTTCTCGCATTTTTTTAAAATCATAATTCTATCAATAAAGCTTTAGAACTGCTTCATTAGTTAATTTCATAAAAAAAAAAATGTCTTGCTAAAAATTCAGGTCAATATTTAACAAATATTGATTGAATGTAATTTGAAAGTGCTGGAGAATAATATTAGAAAATTGAAAGCGGCAAACAAATGCTAATACTTAGTGATAGTATTTTGGTCTTATAAATTAGAGGAATCAGTAAACTTTTCAATCTTCACTGTAGTCTGTCTATAATGGTTGGTTGGTGTCATATCCATGGGAAGGATTAAATATGACCATTAGTGTGCAGAACATAGTTGGCTATCTGTCAATAATAACTTCATTAATTATTTATTTTTCAATTCATGAAATGGGATCTGTCAGTAAATCAGTTCATATATGATGAAATATTTTTATATTTATAAAATTCTTTGAAATTTTATTTTTGAACGCATTTTTTTTTTCAGGTCAAAAGTAACTTTTAAAATAACTTTAACTTCTGATCCAAAATTGCCCTTTAAAGTGTAAGTATAATTTCTTTAACATGTTTTAAATAAATGTTTTCTATTAATTTTTCTAATTTAATATTTTTTTTTATTTTCTAATAGAATTTTTTTCAATCTTGAAACCATAATTTACCTAATTTATTGTGCACAAAAAATGATTGTAAAAAGCTATTTTTTGTTCACAGAAATATTCTTCAATTTCATTGAAAAATATTGAATTTATTAATGCAAAAATAATATATTTATATTTGACAGACTAAGTGTACCAGAGAACACACCTTTCACTGCTGTTCTAAAATTTGCTGCAGAAGAGGTTTGTGAAGCTGAATTTGATTTATATTTTAACTATTATTATTTGAATCTTATGGTTGTAACAAATGTAGTAATTTTACTAAAGGAGTAAATAATGATTATCTTTCTTGTTTTCTGCTATGGGAATATAAAGTGTACTGATGAAAATAAAGGAAAGAATGGCTATTGAAAAAAAAAAGAAGATAGGTAATGCATCTATGCAAATATGGTATCAGGTGATAGCTAATCTCTTTCAGACCCATTCTGCCATTCAGTGGGCCTGTGATGTTGTAATGTAGTGGCACTGCGACCACATTTGTTTGCTCATCAAAGCTTCTAGTATAAGGACATTTTGAATCATTGTAGTAAAAACTGATCCTTATTTGTTTGATTTCCTTTTTTACCAATTGTTAATATGACTAATCGCCATTGTCTAGGCAAGTGATTCTCAAACTTTTTTGATCCATTGTCCTCTAACCTTTTCTTATTGAAATTATCAAAGTAAATTCAAATTAATTTATCAAAGTAAATTCAAAAATAAATTTTTGTAAAAATATTAAAAACAAGTTATACAAACCATTGTTACTACAAGTGACAAACAAGTTTTGCCCATGTTTATTCACAAAGAGCTATTACATAATGCTCAGTACTTAAATAACATACTGTATTTTAAGTACCCAATTATATTTTACTTGGGATGTATAAATCGCTTTATTAATTGTCATTTATATAAATTTTCATTATAATAAAAATAGCTCACAGTTTTATTATTTTATGTTAAACTTTGCACAAAAATCCTGACATTGTTCAGATACTTTCAAATTAATTTTAATTTTTCATAAACCACTTGACTGA
This sequence comes from Latrodectus elegans, assembly GCA_030067965.1. NCBI lineage: Eukaryota > Metazoa > Arthropoda > Arachnida > Araneae > Theridiidae > Latrodectus > Latrodectus elegans. The sequence continues at coordinate 60,926,664 of CM057816.1, forward strand.
TATGGGGGACTCTTAGATGTCTGTAGGGACCACTTTCAGAACCATTGGTCTAGATGATGCCACAAGGTTGGCAGGGTTTCAAGAAATGCTTTGAAAGATGACAATTGACTGCAAATATTTGCTGTTTTTAAAATAACAAAATTTATTCATTAAGCATTTTAATATTGGGTTTTAAATTTTCTATCATTATATAGTAATACAGTTGATAAAAATATCAATAAAATACAAAAATAAAACACATTTATTTTTACTGCTATAAAGTCTATGATGATGATATTTTGAAAATTAAAAATTGCTAATTAAATCCAGATTTATATTTAAATTATTAAATAAATGTTTAAAAAAATTATATTTAAATTGCAAAATAAATGAATTGTTGAAAACTAGCAAGGGAAATAATTCAAAACTGTGAAGCCTCTCTCTGCAAAAGAACATAGACAAAGTTCAAAAAAAATTTTATTTTATAAAGAAAGTAATTCATTTATTGTAGTTCAGTGATTCATTTATTTTTTGAATTTTCAATCAAAAGTTGTATACATTCTTAGATTGGTGATTTAACATTTTAATTTTTAAAATAACAATTTTTTTAGTTTATTTTAAAAATTAAAATTTAAGTATTACCAATTATAAAGTGTAAGAAAGAATAACACCTGGTATCTATGTCAACATTGCCTTTACCCGAAAAGCAATGAGAAAAGTTCACAGTTTCGAGCCATTGCAAGTGTGCCTGTTTGTTAGTAAATGGAAAGATGAGACTTCAATGGGGATCTATGAAAATGTATTTTTTTGCAGGCAAAATGTTAAGAGCCCCTCCCAATATTTACCAGTTGCCACTGCTCTATTTGAAATTTTTTGAGGACTGAAAATTCATTGCTTGTTGTGAGATTTAATATTTTTTAGATTAGAAGCAAGATGTGGGGAGAATGAGTGATGCTTTTTCTGCTGATATGTTTCCCCATACGCCACAATGGCTGGGGATTCTTTGTAAGAAAATCTCCTTTTCAGTGCATAGCAGAGGGAATTATTTTAATTTATTAGGTGTGGGCTGTAGAACATACTTAGGAATAATTTGTAATATAAATGTATTCCTACTTTCAACCAAATATTTATATGAATGCTATTTTATAAATATTTATATATTATTATGAGTATTTATACAAATATTAGTATGTTATTCCTATTTTAAATCAAAAGTATATTTTTAGGAATATAATTATCGAAAAATTACTGAAATCTTTTTTGCTTGAAAATGTTTTTTCTTACATGCCAGAGATTATGACATTTTATTATTGAAAAAAGTCAATACAATGAATACTTTATCTAAATAGAAAATAATTCATTTCAATTATTTGATGTAATTTAGATAAATTACTAAAAGTACTTTTATGTATATTTGTAAATATTAACCTTTACATTATGAAGCATAATTAATATTTGATTTTTTAGTTTAAGGTAACGCCAGAAGTAAGTGCAATAATTACCGATAGTGGTATTGGCATCAATCCATCTCAAACAGCAGGTTTGTAACACTATTTTAACGTTAATTTTATTTACACACAATAAATATAATTATATAATAGTTTTACTAAAAATCAAAAATTAAAGTAAATTTATTGCACACAACACAAAATAAAGTTTGCAAACTATAATTTGTAGATTTTACAGAGCATGAATATCAAATCACTATGCCATTGTATTTCATATGATGGTGCTTTGGATAAGCTTTTCAGCTAATCATATTATAGTATTCTATTCAACTGTATAAGACCGTTCCCATAATGAAAAGGTCAAAAAGAAATTTGTAAAATTTTATTTTAAAAGTATTAAAGTTACTGAAATTTAATTGTGTGTTTACAGACAGTGCAAAGTATCATTTAATAGCCTGTTATGACGTCAATTTCAAATTACTGATATGTTTGCCTGAATATTTTAAGAAAATAAGTTGGTGTCGATTACTCACACTTACCCAAGTAAAATATCTAATATTTGCCAAATACATGATTAATAATGATAATTAAATTAAAAGCTTTTGATGCATTAACTATATTATTTAAATATTTCAATAATTAATCTTGTATCTCTTTTATACTATTACAACAAAGAAATTAACCAAGTTTGAAGGGTGCAAATTTAATCAAAATGATGTCTGCATTCTTATACCAACATATTTGTCGACAAGCAGGGGCAGCTTTGCAAGTCATTCTCAGGAAGCCCTATTTGAAGAGACCAGTGGCTGAAGCAAAATTCAGCAGATATTTTACTGGAATTTCCTGCAACATCCAAGGTTCAATCAAGTGCTGACCCTGGTGTTCAAATTTATGTGCAGAAAAGGTTTCACATTTACATAAGATGTGTATTGAAGTTTCTTCCATATAATGACAACCTCTACAAGTGGTATCATCTGAAACTCCCATTATGGTGAGATGTCTTTTAAAGTGGCAGTGTCCTATAAGAAGTCCCACTGCTTTCCTTAGACTGCTTCTATTGAGCTTTAATAATTCTTTTTGCCTTTTACTAGAGTATGTGCTATTTAATAGCCTTGTTTGTCTTTGATTATTGGCATTGTACCAGTTCATAAACTGTTGTTTTCCGAAGAGATCAAAGACATTCTTTCTGATCAATTCTTTAGAAATACTTAGCAATCGTTCAGGACCAAAAAAGTCGGTTGTTGATGCAGTCCTTGCCAGCTCATGAACTAATTCATTGCCAGGAAAACCAGAGTGCCTAGGCACCCACATTAAAGTGATGGGGTTATTAGCTAATTTACACAGAATAAGATAACATTTCCAGACAAGAACAGAAATTACAGTAGACTTCTGTAGAGCTAGTAATGCAGTGTGACTGTCAGAGCAGATAATTATTCTTTTACATGAATAGTTTCTGTCCAAGCATATTCTACTGCGCATAAGAATGGCAAAGACTTCTGCTTGGAATACAGTTGTATATTTACCCAAAAGGAATGTGCCATCAGCTGGACTATAAATACCAGCCCCAGTGTTGGAATTCATTTTTGAGCCATCAGTATACCAGTAAATATAGCTTTTACTGATGGCAACATTATTCCAGTCTTCTCTCAAGGGAAATTTGATTGTATAAGGCTTATCAAAAGCATACTTAACAATCATGTAATCAGTAGGTATACTTATAAAAGGATGACTAGTTACGTCAGCATTGAGGTTTCCCCAGTATAAAAATCTAGAGTAGTCCTTTCACTCATCTGTATTTTTAAGCCTCTTCATGCTAAGTATTGCTTCTGCTTCAATACGCATATAAAGAAGATGCATACCAAGCAGAAGCTCCAGCATAGATGTGGGGGTTATTCGAATATATCCAGAGATAGCTACACAAAGCATCCTTTGAAATTTTGTTAATTCTGCTTTAGAAGTTTCATTTTTGATTTTAGGCCACCAGACTACTTAGCCATAGGTAATAATGGGACAAATGATCATAGTGTAAATCCAATGAATAACTTTAGGATTTAAGCCCCAAGTTCTTCCAAATGCAATTCTACATGACCAGAAAGCTTTTTTTGCTCTTTCAATTCAAAAGTTAAAGTGCTTGCTCCAACTTAAGTTCATGTCAAAAAAATATCCTAAGAATTTAACTTCTTTGGAGCAAGATAATTCTTGACAAAAAAAGTTATCTTTTTTAGATTAAGATTTTTTTTCTTTGTGAAGTTTATTTATTTATTTATTTATTTATTTATTTATTTTTTTTTTTTTGAGGATTTACAGAAAGGCCTTCTTTTTTACACCAAGTCTCAACTTGTTTGAGGGTGTTGGACATGATGCTAGAGATTGTTTCACCAAACTTACCTCTAACGATTATAACTAAATAAATCTGCATATCCAATGGTGGTTATGTGGTTAATTTTTTTAACACCTCTAAAAGGGGTAGGGAATCTACAACACAGCACCATAAGATGGGTGAAAGAACCCCTCCCTGTGGACATACAGCTTTGGCTTGGATCATCATGTTTTCACCTAAAAATGAGGTACTGACAAATCTGTTATTGAGCAGATTTTCTATCCAAAAACAGATTCTGTCATTAACTCCCTTTTTAGCAAGAGATTGTAAAATCGTTTAGTGGGTACCTTATCAAGGGCACCTTCAGTATATAACAAAACAGCTAAAGCAAGTTCCTTAAAGTTCTTCTCCAAAATGAAGGATAGGTTGTAGATCGCATTATCAGTGGATCTACCAGGTTGATATGCATATTGAGAGTCGGAAAGTGGTTTTTCCACTAAGTAGACTTCTCTAATATATCTGTCTATCAGCTTTTCAATTGCCTTTAGAAGAAAAGATGTTAAGCTGATAAGTCTAAAAGATTTAGTTTCATAGTAGTTATCTTTTCCTGTTTTAGGAATAAAAATTACTTTTGTATGCCACCAGGCAATAGGTATATGCCCAAAGACTATACTTGCCCTAAAATTCTACAGAGAATTGGAGCAATGCACCAGACTCCATCAATAAGCAGAGCAGATACAATTCTATCCATTCCCGGTGATTTAAAAGGTTTAAAGGACATTATTGCCCATTTTGTTTGATCATAAGTTATGATTTTTTTGGCAACATCCCATTTACTTCTACCACAATTTGATGTAGAGAGTGTAAAATTAGGAGTTCTATTTATTTCGTTGGAACCTGGAAAGTGAACTCAGAACAGTTCAGCCAGTGTCTCTCTCCCAGATTCTGAAAATTTACCATTTGGCAATTTAAGAGTTTAGACAGCAGTTCCTGTCTTTAGACGTTATTTTAACGAGTCTTGCAGTAGCAGACACAGTTTTAATGTCAATGCAGTAATTTTGCCAAGAATTCTTTTTAGAATTCCTGATAGCTTTATTATATATGGTAAGTGCCAGTTTATATTTCTGCCACTCGCCATTCTTTTAGGCTCAATTAAAGAGCTTTCTACATTGTCTTCACAATTTACTTAACTCTTCAAACCACCAAGGAATTAATCTTGGAGCACAAGTATTGCTGACTTCACAGTTTTGATAGTATGCTTGGAGAATGGCATGCTGCATGTGATCAACGGCCAACTCTAAATCTGCTACCGAAGATAACTTAACGAAGTTATCTTCCTTAATGAGATCTTCTACATCTTTTTTGTAGGAACCCCAGTTGGTAATTTTTGGGTTCCAACCTACCACCTCTAGCCTGTTTGCTCCTAAAACAGAAAAACTAATGTATTGGTGGTCAGATAATCTTATTTCATCAGACATTTTCCAATTTTTAATAAAGTCAGCACACTTACTGTTACATAAAGTGATGTCAATGGCTTCTTTTCTATTTATAGTAATAAAAGTAGGTTCATTATCTCTATTAAAAATAAATAGATTTTATGAGGGTCATTCTGAAATTTTTGAGATACAACTAGGTTTTTAAAGTTTTACTTACAAAATTTTAGGTGTGTTCAAAGTAGTCTCCTCCAGCATCAGTGCACTTTTGTAGACGACTTTTCGACAGATTAAATGCCTCAAGTCAATCAGTACTATTTCTTGGTATAAATGAAAAATATGCATTTATAACCACATCATGCTCTTCTTCTGAATGAAAACATCGTCCACGTAAGTTCTTTTTTAGTTTAAAGAATAACCAAAAGTCGCACATACCTAGATCAGGTGAAAACGGCGGCTGTTCTATCACTTTAATTTGTTTTTGTTTAAGAAACTTAACTGTTAATCCCGCTGTATGTGAAGAGACATTGTCATTGTGAAACATTATTCTTCGAACATTCAGTTCTTGTAGAATTTCTGGAAGACATTTAGTGGTATACCAGTTTGCTGTTACTGTCTGCTGTCCTTTCAACTTGATGGCTTTGACCAATCCTGTACTTCTGAAGAAAACGGTATACATTACTTTTTTCAGTGCGTGTTGTTTTTTCACCATTGTCGGCATGGGATCATCTTCAAAAACCCATACTTTGTTTTCTCGATGTGTTGGAACGTCAAAAAAACGGTATGTACGTTTTATCACCTGTTACAATTTTAGAAATGATGCGGTGGCCACCATCATTTAGCAATTTAAGAGTTTCTTTACTGATTCTGACACGCTCCTCTTTTTGTGCTTAGTTAGATTATGGGGAACCCAACGTCAAACTACTTTTTTCATATATAATTCTTCATGAATGATTTTGTATATGGCTGCAGATCCAACGTTAAGTTCCTTCTGTATCATTTGTTAGGTACAGCGATAATCATCCATTAACATTTTTCGTATGGCAGACACATTATCCGGGATTACTGCCGATGGCGGCCGTCCTGTGTGTTCTTCATCCTGAAGAAAATTGCGACCTCTTCTAAATTCTCTAAGCTATCTGAATACAGTAGCATGAGCTGGAGATTCATCACCAAATGCTAATTGCAACCGTTGAATGCATTCTTCTTGATTTAATCCTGGTTTAAAATCGTAGAAATCCTTGGTATGAGTGTCCCTTGTCTTAAAGGCCACCTTTACTGGTTTAGGTAGATCACTGGGATCCGGAACACTGAGCCCCTCAACACCAAACAGACTCTTGTTACCATGGAAGGATTTTTTTAATCCTTTTGACGGTTTCAGGGTCATCACAGGAGAATTAGTGTCCAGACACTAAGCTGAAACCTCAAACCCAAGGCAGATGATTTCCTATGGGGACCTCATCTGACCTGATCAGAATCTCCAGCTGTATGGAGTCAACATCCTTCTTGTTGAGTTTGATGGTTGGGAAACCATCCTTCACAATAGCTGCTTTATGGCTTTTAACAGCCTGAACAAAAGTCCCAGGTTGATGATCATCCCTGGGCTTTTTGGAGACAGTGTTACTGGGAGAAGGGGTTGACACTTCAGACCTAAGTCTTTTAGTGCCACCCACCTCCTGAGCAGTCTTCACCTGCTCCCTTGCTTTATTGTGATGCCTTATATTGTGTTTTTGTGAGAATTCGTGGTTCTCCAAATGTAGTGCCTGTGTGCTGCCTTGCGGTAATTCCACTTCCTCCAGTAACCAGATTGCAAGTGCTCTCCTTTTTGCCTGGATTCTGTTCCTTAGAAACCATTTCGCCGGCTGATTGGATAACACCAGGAGATGTATCCAATCCTTTTTTTTTATCTTTTGTTTTCATCAAACTAGGAACTGGGAGGAAATATAATGTCACCACCTGCATAGGTGGAAGGCAAACATACAACAAGGTTTTGCCTGGTTCCTTGAGAGGCCCGTTAGTGACACCATAACCCTGATGCCATTCATCCATTGGCATGGAGCCCAACACCTTGGATTGGGTTACCTTTCTGTATTAGCACAGCCTTCTTGCCATGGGTGACGTGACCCTACCAGGAACCTAAACCAAGTTTAGGTTCCATACATACATCAGCTGTGCTACCTGAGTACACCCTCATACCAATTTGAGGTTACAGAATAGGATTTTGTGAGGGTATCGGTTGGTAGCTCATGGCCATTAAGACATCACTGATGCCAATGTCTACAATGGTGTTGTAAATGTTAGAACTTCAGGGTAATTTCATCAGATGAGTCAGGTTTCTGTTTATCTGATGATAATCTCCATGTACAAGTCTGCTGTTGACATAAAAATTGGTTGAATATGGTTCTAGTTACTTCTAGTGCAAAATTAGCTCACCATGACTGCCTAATGAAATAAAGATGGTATGCTGTGGCCAGTAATATTCCCTAACCTTGGGGTGTCCAATACACTTTGTCAAAAGGATAATGTCTGACTACATCATTATGAGAAAAATTACTTTTGCCATACACACTTTTGAATTGCCAACAAAAACTATGAATGAAAATTACAATGAAAAGCATTGAAGTGTATATGAATATTGGTGGAAAAACTAGAAATACATTTGAATTCAACAGAGGCATCAATCAATGATTTGTTATCAGTTGTACTGTTCAGTATTACTTTACATCCAGCAATTGATGAAAGATATAATTTATAAAATCAAAACAAGCTTATATACAGATAATACTATAATATTTACCAAAATAAAAAATAATTTAAAAAAATGTAATGAAATAAATTTAACGATTAGTAAAGATAAAACTAGGTTTATGATTATTTCAAAGTCTGAAGGGAAAAAAAAATTAGATATTGATAAAATTTTTAAGTAAAAATTTTTTTAATTTAGATTGAGCAATGTGTGTATGCAAACTCTAAAAAATATCTTAAAATACAACATTATAAATAACCAATAGTTACTTTTGCATTCCATTAAAACTATCAGATATAGCAATAAAAAAAAGTGGATGTAGGCACTGTTTAAAAGAATTTCACCATTTAGAAATTAATTAATGTATTTTTAACTATTTATTGGAGTTAACTTTGTAGGTTTGAGAATTTAATTTTTGCATGTAACCTTTTCTGATAACATTAATTTAACTCTTATATGGTCTTACTTTTCCTTAGGCACCATGTTTTCAACCAAAGCGTTTAACATTTTAACTATTTTTGATAAAATAGTTAACAAAATATGTTCTACTTTTCCTGTAAGCTATTTGAAAAAAAAATGGCAAAAACATATTTCCATTGAATTTAAAAATATGGGTGGTATTTGAGAGTAATTTTGAGCATGCTTTTTATTTCTCTTATTTTATTGAATTCTAAGCATTTATTTTCTTAAGTATTTAAAAAATGAACCAGCAGTTTTCAATATATTGATAACAAAACCCAATGATTCACTTGTTTATAAACAGAGAAATAACAGTAAAACCATAAATAAAATATTATAAATAGGAGAGTGAAGTATTTTTATTTATATTTTGTATCTTTCTATTTCATATGTTCACTTTTTTATTAGCATGGTGAAATAATTTAGTAAAAAACCACTCAAAGAAGTGTCTGTGTTTCATTTATGTATTAAAAAAAATTGTGTGAGAAACAACTGTTCCTTATTTGCAGCTTCAAATAGTGTACTATAAGCAAGATTTTTAGCAATTTTTTTCTCGCATATTTTAGGAAGAATAAATTAGACACTAGCACATGTATTAAAAAAAAAGCATACATTTAATGAATGATCACTCATAAAATAATTGAATCACCAGAATGAACTAAGCAATTTTTATCTGACAATTTAGTTTCTTAATAATGTGAATCCTGGGTCTAAGACTTATGCAATAAATGATAATGTTTCTTATTTCAAGAAGTAGTTTTTAAAATATTTTTTGAGCATAATTAAATATAGATGTAATATTAAAATTAACAGGAATAAAATTTTCATGTATTAAAATGAAAATAAGTACTTGTGAAAATTAATTTATTTCAGCAGTATTAATACAGCAGTAATAGTATTGGTTTTTTACTATTGTGTGTTTTTTATTAATATTTATGTGTATAGAAAATGTAATATTAAAAACAATGTTTTATTCTCACTATTGATTTATTTGCCTAATTATTGAGCTGTTCTGAAATATGCAGAACTCTTTCTAAATTAGAGCTATTACATATTTATATGCAACAATAAGTATTCTTCTACAGTTGTGCTCTTCTAACATTTCAACTGAATATAGTTCTATGAATAATTTTAATCTTAAAATATTATAGAAAAACCTTTAAAAGTTTTGCTTAAAATATTTATAAAGTAAATTAATACAGTAATATTTTTTATAGGAGATGTATTTCTGAAATATGGAAGTGAGCTGCGTCTAATCCCACGAGACAGAGTTGGAAAATTACATTCCAGTTCACATTATCAATGTTTTATTTGTAAATAAACCAATAATATATAGTTTTTCAATTTTTAAGTTTTTTTTGTTTAAATATTTTATAAATCAGTTTTAAATTATCAAATCATTTTATTAAAAATAATCATTTATAAACATTTCTTATTTTTGCATTCCATATGAAATTATAAAATTTCCCTGCCTTTCTACTTATAATTAGCTATAATAAAATCAATTTAATTGAAATAAACAGAAAATTCATAGTACGAAATTAGAAATGTATTTGTTATAGCAAATATATAATGGATACTAAACAATGAAATTAATTCAATTTTTTATCCCCTGAGGAATGAAACATTTTTCAAACAAACATGGAATGATAATTTGTTCTAATTTTGTTGAAAGCTTTTACAGTTTAAAGATTTGAATACATTTTCTGATGAAATTGTTTCAGATAATATTTTGTGGCAAATATTCTTTTTGCTTGTTAAATAATTAAAGTGAACTATTTTAATATTTAACATATTAAAATATATGTTAATAGAATACATTGGAAAATATTTTAAAAAATCCTGATAAATATAACAAATTGTAAAAAGAATGAGAATCAGTTATTAATGAAACTTAAAATAGGTCTGTTGATTATATATTTAAAAATATTAATTTAAGTTTTAAAATTATTCAATAATTATAATTTTATGGGGTTGAAATCATTTATTACATATTACTTATACAACAATTGTGATCAGTTTTAACTCTGCATGTCTCTTTTTCAAACTATGTTCTGTAGCTAGGGCAACATGAGAGAACGTATAGCTGAAAATTATTTCAATATATTTGTAAATATTTATTTATAATCATTTCAATAAAACTTTCTATAATATAACACATGCCTTATTTTTTGTTAAATAGAAAATAATTCAAAATTTTAGTTATATTTTGTTTGTACAACTGAATTCTTTTTCTTAAATTATATTTACATAAGTCAATAACTTAATTGAAAAGGTTTTTAATAATAACATGTTTAAATATTACAAAAGAAGTATCTATATATCAACAAAATTATGAAATCTATTTAATAAAATATCTATTAAAATCTATTTTATAAAATGATACTGGTGGTATTATCTTACTAATATTTTTGTAAAAATGTGGAAAAAGAAAAGTTTTGATTTCCTAATATTTTAGAAACTTTACATACATAGTATTTAAATTCTGTGTTTTTTAAGTTTGCCTTCTACCAGCTTCGAAGATATGTATTGAAATCAAGACATTAAATTGTTTAATAAATGTAATAATTTTTCAATTTTATCGAATAAAAAATAGAGTTGTTTGATCATAATATTTGAACCAGCTATGGGATCGTTTGAGAATAATTGATTTGTATTTTTATCTCGAAGACTTATGTAACGTTGTTCAATGTTTTTACTTATACAAATATTTGGTTACAAAACTAGTCTTTGATCTTGTTTCCCAATATTTAAAAGCAATAGAATTCTAAGATAATAGTGCAGTGCATTCATCAATGATTTTTATTCATGGCTCTTGTCAGGAGTTAGAAAGCAGATTATTTGGTATGAAATAACTCTAGTTTCCAATGAAATAAAACTTTGTGACTGGGGTAGTAAGTAAAAGTTTTTGGAAATTAATAATCACAACATAAAACTAAAATTCATAATGACCTTTAGTAAAACCCATGTTTATTTTATGACAAAGTATTTTATATTACAATTAAATTGAAAACCTATCACATTATAATTGTGTTATCTAAACAAAGCTTTAAAATTTTGTTTAACGCAAAAGAAATACTTTTAAGATATAACAGTAAATCAAATGATTTAAAATATGAAAATAAAAATTATAACATAAAGAGCAAAGATGCTAACTAATTCAATTATGTTTTCCCAAATAAATTTTTCCTTATAAATTATTCACACTGATAATCTTATTAAAATCAAATAAAAATTATCAGTTTCATATGATAGTGATAGTTCTATATTACATTTATATTGATAGTTATTCTATTTTTTTCATTCTGCAAAATTAATAGAATAGCCTAAGAACTTCCACCTACTATGCTTCCTATCTTTCAATTTGTCCAAAATAATTAAATTTACTTGTTTAAGTTAACTGGTAGTTTTGATTGTAACTAATTGCCCCTTATGCAAATTATGATACAGGAAAAGAGTGCTGTAATGGTTTAATAAACATATTCTTGTGATCATAGATATATCTTAATTAATAAACTAGAATATTGCTAATAGAGTGTAAGTTTTGATAATAGTACAGTTAAAATTAATATGATAAAATATCTCACCGGTGATTATTTTAATTAATCTTAGAAACAGATAATAAGAAAAAATTCCTTTATTGCATATATAAACCACATTACCAATTCTGAAAAAATATACACATAGTCAAAGATTATAAAATATAAGGCAAATAAGCAAAATATATTTATTAAAAAGCGCAGAGAGAAAAAAAAACTCCATTAAAACTTTATAAATGCTCCTACATAATTAATTCAATTTAGCTATGAATATATATAAATTAACATTTAAAATCATTTATAATCAATTTTTAAAATTCAACATAATTAAATAAACAGATTTATTCTGAATTCTCACATCAATATGAAATCATATTAAGCTTTACATTGAGTAAGTAATGTTAACTTTCAAATTTGAATCATCATATCAAAATAGTAATGCATAAAAAGCAGCATTAAGTTAACTTTTTTAATTTTGGAATGTTAAAATGAGATTGGTTGCAAATATTAATGTGTAAAAACAGATAATTAAGCAAAAATTTATTTATACTCTTAAATTTATTTTACTATATATGTTATTTAATAAAAATTAAGCTATCAACATTCAACAAAAGCATAATATATAAATTAATATTAAGAGAGAAAACCTTTATCTCAAACAAGTTAATATACAAACTTGTTTGCAAAACTCTAAAATCAACGACTCTATTTAACATTTCACATATGGGTATACGTATTTTATATAAAACTGATACACAATCTGACATTTCTATAAAATTTTAATATAACTCAACAAATATATTATGCATATCCATTAATAGATCAAATAAAAAAAATTAAGAATATGGACATTAATTTAATTTAGAAACGAAAATTCTTGATTTTTTTTTTTTTTTTTTTTTTTTTTGAGCCGACTAGAATTTTTTTCACTTTATTTTAATAAAAAAAATTTAAAACTCAATTTGTTTAAAATGTAGCATTTAAAGTTGTTTTTGAATGGATGTTGTAGTTTTTATATTCTACTACTTAGTAGAATGAAAACTGCAGAGAAATCTAAATATTTCTTAAAAAAATTAATTTATACAATAAATTTGGAAAAATAAAACATTTAAAAAAAAGGATTATTGAAAAATTTTATTAACTATAAATAAATATTAAATCACTAGTAAATCATTTATATCCTAAAAATCATATTTATATTAAATATAAATATGAACAATATAATCAAAATATGATACAATTTTGGTTCACATATCTAAAATGCACATTTTAAAATTCTTATTTTTTATCATTTTCATTAAAAGGGAAAAGGAACACCGGATCAAATTGATATTACATATATTTCTTGATTTCTATAAACAGTATATTTTAGCATGAGAGCAGTAGAGATTTTTTTCACTGGTATAAATTCACATATAATTTAACTTTCCATATCACTTAACATGAATATTAGATACATACATTAATATAAATTCAAAAATACTTTATTTAATAACATTTTCACAAGAAAATAAAATGAGATTCTACAAAATATGATGGGGATTCTAATTGATAAGTTTAATTAAATGTAAAAACTATCATTTTTTAACACATATGACCTCTATATTTCATAATGCAAATTTATATATTTTTAAAATTTATTTTTGGATAAAAAAAGTTTTAATATTTAAACATACAACCATCCAAGGAAATGACAACTATTTATAAATGAATCACAGAAAATAAAATACAGTGAGTGATCAGCTAACAAACAGTTCACACTGCAAACAAATCAGACAATAATCATTTTCCTGAAACAGTTTGCACAACAAACTGTATTCGTATAATGAACTAAAACAATTTCTAACGAACAATTCTTAGCTTTCAGAGCATAATGTACAGAGTTATAAAACCCAACAAACCAAAAATCATTTTAAATCACTCTTGAATTTTGTTACTTGCCTATTAAGCTTCAAAGTTCTATAATGGAAAAAATGCTTTTTCTTAATAGAATATTTATTAGACAATTATTTTGGGTTTATATTTTATTAAAAATATAAACTCATTTCATCTTGAGTGGTTTGACTTTTTAAGAGGATATCAGAGCAATGGTCTTTGAATAGCACCCAAACTAAGTCAATAGGTTTGTGGATTTTTCATACGACAATGATATTAATCACTTCTGAAAAAAGAGAGAAAAGCAATTGACACTGGACATGTTCTTAAATGTCTCATAAATTAAAAATGAAAAGGACAGATTAATATGCAATATTTTTTAATGAACATAATATGAAATTATCTTTTTTAAAGAATTTAATTTTTAAAGTCTCCAGAATAAATAAATTGATTTCCCAAAAAATTCTGGTAAATCAATTAGCGGTTGGCAGAGTTTAGATAGTGAACAGTCATGTAGCAGATTATGTTCATTAACCAAACATCCACTGAAGATGTGCATTGATCTTAAAGTCATAAAAGGTATTAACATTCAAGAAGAGTTTATAAGTATCTTAAAATATTACAAAATCGAAAACAAATTTAAAAACATTTGATTATAAATGGTAGGGTAATTTATAATCAGATGTTTTAACATCAACCAATTTCTAATAGAATAGACAAATTAAAAAATAATACCACTGCCTTAAAACATAGAATAAAAAGTATTGAAAATAAAAAAATTTGCTTTAGTTACTGTTTATTTTGCAATAAACTAAGGAATAAAATAATTAATATTTTTATTCACAAAATAAAACTCAAATTTCTAGAAACTTTTGTTTCTAAAAATCACCAGGAAGCAAAATATCACCTAAGACCAGAAAACTGATTGATGAGTAAAATGCGCCAAGTGAATGATAAAGTACGGCAAACTGGCTTAGCAATTCAGATTGCACATGCATGACATGCTTTTCATTTTATGAGGTATGACAAGCAGGACATTTGTTATGTGTACAACCTTTGGAACATTTAATAAGTAATTTTATTTAGTTAGAGTTTAAGAATTTGTTTAGTTAAAGTTATTGGGATACATTATTGCTCTATTTATTGGAATTTTTCAAAGTTATATTATTTGGAATTTGTGAAACATTCTTACAAATTTTTTATTTTGATATTTGATTTTTAAAATTTGCATGTATCTTGCAGAAAATAATAAGTATGAATGATGATATATTGAATTTCCATTAATTTTTTAATTTAGAGAGTGATGGTAATAAGAAAATTGAATGGTGTATGAAAGCAAGTTTGATTGATGATAAATATGTATTTAGTGCAGTGGAAATATGATTTTGCATGATACTAATGATGTAAGTGATGGGTGCATTTGAATATATCGAAATGATGATAATAATGCGCATCACATTAAAAGGTCTATATAACAGGGTTCTTCTCAAGAAAAGGTTGGAAATGAGTGTTTATTGATGACAATTGTTTGGGTGAAAGCATGTATGCGTGATTAAGCTTGTGACTGGAATGGAAAGTGTGTGTGTGTATATATATATAAAGTTTCTAAATGATTTCGTGCAATATTCATACATCATTCTAGAACTAAAGAGTCATTTGGAAATACTGTTATTATTAACAGTGTTAAGGCATATAGTAAGAAAATTGGAAATTAAGTATAGTAAAAATACATTAAAAAATTAAGAGACACAATTAAGATTATTTAAGAAGAAGACAGGCCAATAGTTTTTCTCTAAGAAACTTTTCTTGAACACTGCAATATTTAATATGTAAATTAAAAGTATAGCATGTGGCTTTCTAGGAAACTAAAATCAAACAAATAAATCAAAAAGTCTGGTTTGGATTGTCACTCAATAGTCATTTATTTTAACAAGAAAACAGGAATAGGTCACTTTAAAGTGAATGCCAAATACTGCACACATTCAGGCCTAAAGCAGGATTTGAACCCAGAAATTGTTAAGCCAAAGGTCAATGCTAATCATCTGACTGCCAGTTTGGCTAATAAGCAAAAAGGATTTACTAACAAATATTAAGAAATCTTAATTTTTTATTTTTATTTTTTAGAAAAATAAATTTATAAAAGGTTGATTTATTGTAGGGTATAAAAACTTTTTGCAGAAAGAAATAATTCAACCACAATATATAGGAAAAAGGCTATTATAATTAATATGAAGTACATAATATAAAGTGTTGGAAATGATATTCAAAATTTTCATTGGAATGGTTGTATGTAAATAAAAATTCATATCATTAATTTCATTTTCAATAAAATTAAGCAAGAAATATTTTTCGAGTAACTCTATACACACACATACATATATTTAAAATCATTTAAAATTTAGATATATATATAAATTTTATATATTTAGTTATCTAACATCACATAGTCTATAATTTACTTTTTACTAAGAAAACAAAGACAAATTTGTAATAAAAACAATGTTTTAAATATTGTTTTTTTATTTAACCATTTTAAAATAAGTGTGAAAAATCACATTTGATTACAATTAAAACAAAGAAGCTATAATACTTTTCAACTAATGAATGTCAAAAATATATTTTCTCCCTAATGATAGCATTACTAAAATAAGACAAGATTGGTGAAATATACAGCACAACATCTAATGATAGTAAAATAAACATCTAAAATTGCATAATCTTTTCTAAACAAAAGAAAGGACTTTCAAATACTTAAAATTTGTTTTACATCCACTTTTAAATGTTTCAATTATTCTTAGAAGCTTTTTTAAAGTAATCTACCTACTTTATAACAACACATATATTACTTTTTATAAGAATTGGTAACCCAGCAATTTATTAATTTCAAAATTAATAATTTGAGATGGTTAGGGATATTATATTTGAAATATGTGCTTTTTTCTTTAAAAAATATGAAAAAAATTTATTTTTTTTAGTGGTAATTCTAATAACATTTTAAAATAATCATATAAAACTAAATATACATAGTTTTATAAAATTTTAGGGTTAAACATTTTTGCATTAAATTTATATTAATTATTTAACCATACAATATTATAGAGAGAATTTATTTTTATAACTTAAATAACCTGTTATATGATTATCCATACTTTTAACAAGTTATGTCACACTGACTTCAAGCAAAAATAAGACAAATTTTGCAATTATAAAGATAACTCACCAATTTGATAATATTCAGAAATAATTTTTGTTGTCTTAGATTAGTTATATCTTAAATGTATTATTCATATCTTTTTCCATTAAAATTTTTTCTTAACAAAAAATTAATATTTTACAGAAATTATTTTAATGTTTCACACTATCAAAGGAGAAATTATTATTTAGCAAATAGATAAGCTACTTTAAACTTGTACATTTTTACGAAACAAAATATGTAGTATTAAAACATTTAAAAAAAATTTCTGAATCTTCTTATAACCATAACATAATTAAAATTTTTGCTTCGAAATTAAATTGAATAGTGTTAAAATAATCATCATAGTCGGTTAATGGCATCTTGTGTTGCAAAATTTGAAATAGGACAAGCTACATCATAATAATCATCATGAGAAGTAGATGTTTTTTAATGTATATATGAAAAAAATTTTTATACTTAATATTATCATTTATTCTTTATTGTTTATAATAATCAAGATTGTAAATTTTTTTCTGGCTAGTGCATTTTTTGATACTTTAATCCCAAACAATGATAAATATTATAATAAAATAAGAGTGATGAAATAATTTAACTGTAAAAATCCTGTTGTATCATTAATTATCTTATTCTGGTAAGAACTTAAAACTTAATCTTCGATTATTTATAAAATAAAGAAAATTGACAACTGTTTATTATGGAGAACAAATATCACTAAATTTTATTGGTTAATAAAAATATAAATGACTATTGACTATTACAGTAATGTTTAAAAACTAAAATAGAATGATGACTACAAAAAACTTGATGAAATTTCTGCCTAGAAGATATACCAAATCCTTCACATTTAATGATTTGCCTAAGTAGTAATCTTATATTCATACTTAAGCTAAGAGAGTCACTGGTATCATGTATGTATCACACTTTAAAAATATACTATAAATGATTGAAAATGAGAGGAAATATTCACAATAAAAATAACTTTCATAGGCATAAAAGTAGAATTTAAAAGAAAATAAATGCACTATCTAAATAGGCTTGTATAGAAGTGTTGTGACATACTTCTTCTTGTATCGATGAGTGGCACTCAGCACAACAACGCCATCTTTAATAGACAAAGCATAAAGATGGTTTAACATGACATGATTAGGTTCAGGTAACAAATTGGGTTCGCAAGACATGGGCACATCCTTATTCAAGATCACTTGTAACAAATGCGGAGGCAATATTGGGGGACCGACTGTTTTTTCATTTGCTTTATGCTGTGGAATTTCCTGAGAATATGAACCAGGGGGAGATCCTGTGTAAGTAGATCCAATGCTATCAGCAGCCAAAGCTTCGAAAACCAAGAAATCTGATTTCTTTACAGAGATTACATTATTCTTGGAGCCAACATCATTATCCACAGTGGGTTCATTTGGATTGTGTTGCCATTGGCCGTCCACTTTAAACTTGTACTGGTGTTCGCCTTCTGGGATTTCTAAAATCAATGCAAAGTCGCCCTGGCTTTGAACCATTGGAATAGGTTTCCAGTCTGAGAAAGAACCACTTATCATCACTTCTTTCCCTCCTCCAGCCCATTTGAAGACCGTTGGTAGACACTTCTCATATGTATTATTGCCAGCACCACGATTCATTTCGTCAGATTTCTCTCGAGACAGATTCGAGAAATCATCGTAGTCATCTAAAGACGATTGATAAGAAAACTTTTCTTTTCGATTTCCTGCACTAAATTCAAACACTTTACCTTCTTTGCACGATGCTGGTGGACCTTCATTATCAAAAGCAAAAGGTCTATCGCGTTTCGTCGAGCTAGTTGTACCCATACTGATTTAGTGCTGTGTTAGTTTTCCGTAACACAAACAAATAACTAGATTACAATTAAATTCAAGGTAGAATGAAAAATTTATTATTTAAGCATAAAACACCTAAACAAGGTGTTGTGTTTTTCGAAAATATAGGATACAACTTATATAATAACTATGTAAAAGAAATCAGTACGAGGAATGAGCAAAATTTTAATAGCACCGACGCACAATTTCATTAGCAGACATTTACATTGTATTGTTGCCATTCATAAAATAAATATATAATTTTTATTTTGGGCATTCAAAAATATCTTTCTTCTACGGAGAATTAGTTTCTTATAAAAATTATGATATATTTTATAATACACAAAAAATTTTGCAGCATATTAATGGTAGTTTGTTAAAAAAATTCAGTTAAATTTTTCATTTATGAAAAAATATTTTATTACTAACTTTTCAAAAATGGCATCAAAACAGTAAAAGTTGTTGAACTATTTCATGCTGAAAATATATTCTCCAAAACTGTCAACAAACTTTTAACTTTTAAAACACTTAATTTAATTATCTTTATTACTTTACATTGGAAAATATTTTAGCGGGAGTTTAGGGGTTCCCGTTGTTTAATATTGTTTATAAATTTATAAAAAGAAATGTTTTATTTCTTATCATTTTCATTTTTATCAATAGAGGATAGTTAATTTCAATACTTATTATTTTCATTTTGGATCTGATTTACTGTTGAATTCTCTATTTAACTTCAACTGTAAAGAGATATCGAGAATTATGTATTATCTTAAGTATATTTTCTGTCCTCCTTTACGAAAATCCCTATTATCTCACCAATATTGGGTTAATGGTATGTTTGTTGCTCAGAAGTATTCGATACAGAAATCCACACTTAGATCTTTTAATTCTTGTAAAATACGCGAGTTCAAATACTGTCAACAAAATATAAATTCTATTAATTTTTTCACAAGAGTTCGAAATCCATTGTTTATTAATAATGTTCAAGAACATCAAATACTTTTAATTCGTTCATTTAAAACATCTAAGCCTAGATATGTTCATCCAGCTGTATGGATAGTTCTCAGACCATTATTAAAATTCGCCGCTGTTTTAAGTGGCAGGTGAGGAAATGTACGTATATTAAAATATTTGTAACAGTATTAACTTTTACTTTAAATTATGTTTTAATTTTCTTTCTTATAATATTTAATACAGCTTCTTATAGTTTGAAAGATTCATAATGTTTCATTTATCGTAAAATTTTCAAGTATTGCATTTATTACCTGCTTCATTAGTTAATGTTGAAATATTTTGAAAATTCAAACAAAAAAAAGACAAACAAGCATTTGTTTGTCTTTTGAATTTGTAAAAAAGCATTTGTAAAAAGCATTTGTAAAAAAGCATTTGTAAAAAGCATTTGTAAAAAAGCATTTGTAAAAAAAAGACAAACAAGCATTTGTTTGTCTTTTTTTTGTTTTGTTTACTGGACAAATCAAAACGTGAGTGTACTGCAGATGTGATGCCCCAACATCATTAAGAACTAATGCATTCTTGTACATGTACATGAAAACTTGACAATATTTTGATCATTATTTGTATGAGGGAAAATTTATTTTATCATAAATATAATTGATTTAAAATCTCTGAATTTTAATAATCTTTAAAGTAATTTTCAGTTATGTCAGTGTTAAATTTTTGTTATTTGATTCTGAGAATTCCAAAGAGGGGATACCGAGCTAAACTGGACTCTTTTTCTTTTTTTAGAAAAATATGTTTATAAAAGGATTATTTGAAGAAATGAAAATAATAGATATTTATTGTTTTTCTCTGTTTTTTGAAGTTCTAATAAATAATTTTCAAGCTCATAATCCCTCTTATATTTTTAAGACAATTGGTTCAGACTTTTTAAGATAATCTGAGTACTTTTAAGTGATAACTGTTAAGTCTGTCTCTTTATAAGCCTCAAGCAGATTAAATAATAGCTGGGGCAGTAGAGAAATTAATAAATGACTGAAGCTAAGGGATAACTTTTGCTAAGTGGAGATGAATATGAAAAGATGTAATTAGACCAATAACAAAGAATCTATAAAAAAAAAAAAAGTGGTCTTTTATTTCACTCTTTTTTTTTTTTTTTTTTTTTTTTTGAAAATATTTATATCCCTTATTTTCTGTATCTTTAAAAAGATGTAAAATTCTACATAAACTTTTATGTAATTATATATGGTTTTAAACAATCATACATTATTTAAACTATTATTAGATTCAGTTAAGGCAGTGTTTTCACAGTATGAAAAAACTAGTTGTTCTCTTGAGGAATTTATTGATGTAAGTAACAATAATACACAGGAGTATTCAAAAGTAATATATTGAATTCAAAATAAGAAATAAAATTTATTATTTGTTTAATAGTTCGGTTTGCAATCTTATCTAAAAATTAAAATATCAAGGTCTATTTTAAACTGAAAACAATTGTTTTTATTTTGATATTATTTCTGATTTTAAATATAATATTCGATTTCAAATTAATTACTGATAAACAAACTAGTATAATGTTGCAGTTATTTTGTAAAATTTGATTACAAAAATGTAGATGATGTTCAAGAAATAAGTTTGTAACCGCATTTGATTTTGATTGAAAGATATGTAAATATTGCTCAGAACATTGCAATACATAATAAGAATTTGTAATTATATTTATTGGGTCACTAAAAACTTTCTTTATACTGCCAATTACTATAACAAGTGGTGAGTGTTCTTTGAGCAAATTAAAACTTATAAAGAATTATTTTCAGCCACAGAATTCAGTGCAGAATTCTTAAATCCACTTGGTACATTAAGTATCAAATAAGAAATTGCAAATAAAAAAAATTCAGATGTAATTAAAAGATTAGGAATAAGAAAATCATTTTTTAAATTATGCTCTGCAATATATATTTAATTTTTTTTAATGAAAAAAATTTGGGGCCCATATAGATTTCTTGCATTTAAGTCCATTTTATTGAGTAGGCAGGTGATAGATGTTCAGTGCTAAACATAAATGTCACTATGAAATTAACTTTTAGTGATAAATGAAACAATTTTTTCATTAATAAATTTTCACTTTATAGAATCAAAAAAATATTTCAAAACCATAACTTATTTGGAATAGTTTTTATGCCAAAGGAATTATGCTCAATTTTGGAGTTTTAACAGGAGGATTATGGTCATTAAAATGTTTATATTTTTATCTGAGTGATTTTACATTTCAGTTGGATAAAAATAACTGTTAATTTTCCAATAAAAAATTTGTTTTTATTTTCCTTATTATTTAGATCAAATTGCTCTAATTCAATTAGGTATTAATGTCACATTGGTTATAAACTTACAAATTTTGGCCTCATGAAAATTTCTTAATTTTTGTTTCAAATTGTCAATGAATTCTAAAAATTATTTTTTATATAAAATAAATATAATCATTTTTTTATAGATAATAAAAATATATATAAAATAACCTATATAAATACTAATAAAAATTGAAGCAGTGTTGAATATTGCTCAGTGAGTTTAATTTAACATTCCTAAGTTTGAATTGCTGGCAGAAATCAGCATTATGGAGTATACTTTGATTATTAAAATATATTTTTTTTTAAAAACCAGGCCCCAACTTAGCTTAGAGACCAGTCCAAAAACTTCTTTGGGGGCCCTTCTGCTTTGCAACAACAATCTTTCCGTTCTATTTTACAAACAATTCTATTCAATTGACAACATAAAATAAACTTGCTATTCAATTTGGAGGCTCCTCTGATATTAAGCAACCTGGGTCAACTGCCCTGTATGCCATTGCCTTAGCCAAGTTCTGTTAAAAGCTGGGTTTTATATATATATATATATATATATATATATATATATATATATATATATACCTATTACTATAAAAATAAGTGGGTGAGAAATTTTTTGTAATTATTCTTCGTTCAAGCAACTATTGGATATTTGTGCGAATTTTAAAAAAATACGGTGGAGAAAACAGTGGAGTGGAATCATTATGAGTGTTAAATTTCTATCTGTAATTACAGACCTTTAAATACTAGTACTGATTTTATTTATCCAACTTTATAAAAGAGACTGTTTTGTATTTAATATCAAAGTTGAAAGCGGTTAAAAAATAGTTTCTAATGTAAAAGTACATGGGTTTTATTATGCTTAATGATTTTATTCTTGAATATTTAATATTTTATTTTATCTTTTTAAAATATATAACTCTCTTACCTCAACCCTCTTCAGCATTGACCTTAATTGCTGCCATGATACCCTTTTTTACCGAAAAAGCTTAAGATGTGGCCAGGGCAGTGCTCCATTCTTTAATCCCAGGGTCCCATATAGTTTGTCTTTTTTTTTTTTTTTTTTTTTTTTTTTACCTTTTTACCTTTTTTTCCTCTTTGCACTTGTCACACAACATTAACTACAACAAAGTATATAACAGAATATTTTGCAACATTTTTATTTTATTTTATGTGTCTATTATAATTTTATTGAAGATTGTTAACCATTTTTAAACTTTCATTGTCACTATCTCAAAATTTAAAATAACTATTCTTGCAAATGTGAATCTATGTTTATCAAATTTATCTTATGTGGAATGTCAGTACTGCTAATTACTTGTATTGAAAATATTTTTTGCTTTACAATATATCAAATAAATTTTTTGTCTCTGTTATTATTCTTTAATTTTTCCAAGCTATTTATTATTTAATTTTATTAATAGAGGATTTAGAAAATGGTGGAGAGATCTCCCTAAGGACAAGAAAAAGTACTTTTTAGGAGTATTAAAAGCTAATATAAATAAAATTCTGGGTAAATATTTATATGATCATATTAATTCTTATGAATATACATATTTGCAATAACATATATATATGTATACATACATACATACAACTGTGTAAAAAAATTTTATATTTCATAAAAATTTGCATATTTATTTTTTTTACCTTTTGATATAGCTGCTGTTATTATAATGGTTATACTATCAGCCAGTTATTACCAAAGTCATTTAGAAGAAACACCTATCACTAAACGTAAGAGGTTCATGGCATTCAATCCCAAGCAGTTGGAAAAAATCAATGAACATCAATTAAATCAGGTATCTGAATGGTTTGTTCTTTTTTATACTGGCATTTTTTAATTTATGGTGTTTATCATGTGTTGTTCAGCCTAATAAATTTATTGAAATAATTTAAATTATTCTATCTTATAATTTGGTAATATTTAAAATTATTTCATTTATATTGATTTGGGAACTGCACACATTGACCTATTTTAAAAATTTGTATGAAACTTTCAATTTAGGATTGTCTGTTTTGAATGAAAAGTTATGAGAGTCTTTTATGTTAATAATTGAAATTATTTATGTGTAAATATTTATTTTGTTGAAGTTGTAATTGATAATATGGTTACTAAATTATATTATCATATTTTCTTGTATGTAGCCTGTGCTGATTATGTGTTAAAAAAAGTTTTCAATTTTGTTGTGCATATTATGTACTTCTGTTGTGTATATGATTACTATTATTAAATAATGATTACAAATGATATTTTAAATTAAAATAAGGTATTATTTTTTTAACATTGTGTTGTGTATTTATTATTTTATTTTCTCTACCCAGATCCAACCCTGAAAAATAGAAGTAGAAACTGCTTTGTTTTAATAATTAAAAATTTCCTTTAATTTATAAAGTAACAAAACTATTTAAACACATATAACTCAATTACTTAAATCACTTATATTATTTCAATATTACAACTTAGCTACCAACATGATTAAGCATTCACTTGGAGTTCATAATTACACTAAATTGCTTAAAGTTATATTCATATTATTACTTAAAGTTTTAAAGTAGGTGATACCACACTGAAAAAAAAGAAAGAAAAAACTGGCTGGAAAAAAATTTAAAAAAAGCATTAACTTATGTAAAAACAGTGATTAGGCCATCCTGTTTAAAGGGACTTCAAAAAACCTGCTTGATCGCTCGTTCGACGAGGCTTCCTTCATCTGGATCGTAACAATGAACTTATTTGTAATAAAATTACAGGGGCCTATTTCTTCTTCTTCTTCAGACTTTTATTATGTGCAAAATATGTAGGCTTATTATCTGGAAACTTCAATTTTTCTGCTAATCGAATCCACTCAAGCATCGGACTTGAATTACCAACAGGGTCCCTTTTTGAGGCGATGTCTTGCAGGTTTTTTTTTTTTTTTTTTTTTCTTCCTCCTTTCTCCTGCACTGACACTTCTCTTCTGCCTCTTCTCGCTTTCGCCTTGTGAAACCGGTTTCCTTCAAGTCCTACGTTAGGGCATCTCATATCGTCAAAATAGGGGGGGGGGGAAGAATATGGAATATAATTTTAAAAAAAAGAATTTTCAGCAAGAAAAAAATGGATAGTTTAATTTGTAAAAATTATCCATCCAGTAATACAACACTGCTGTGGATAATCTGATACGAAAACATTCTCCACCAGAAAAGCTCTAAATAAAGCCTTGGAAGTAATACCATTTATGTTATATAAAATAAATAAGAGAAAACACCACCACCCAGCTGACTTATTTAATTCTAATTAATTTTCTTTTATTATTTTCAAAAATAAATTTAATTCTTTGAAAGATATTACAGATTAGCTATTGTCATTTTGTTTTCACTTGAGATGCTTCGTTCTGAAATTATTTGAGTTCATATATCACTACATGAAAGCAAAAGTGCTTCAGTTACATAGCAGATTTTAAACTAAAAGCTATAAGTAAAATCTAAGGCAAATAAAAGAAAATAGTTACAAACATTAATGTAAGGAGAAAAATAAAGCATGCCCAGTACAGAAGAAATATATCCAATGCACAAATATAAAGTGATCTATTTCATTAATTATTAACAAAAACTTTTTTCTCTGAATTATTGCTCTTGATTATTGATTTGATGTTTTCATCTCTGTTTATTGCACTTTTTAATGAGGTGGATACAAATAAGATCCAATCAGGTATTTTTTTTATGATGAATGTTTTCTCGTACAATTTTTTGTATTTTTAATTATACTGTGTATTTTCACCACATTATCAGTATGTTACACTACATTGTCAGTAATATATATTTTCAAGCATTAGTCAAAAAAATTAAAAATTGCATTGGATTATGCGACACTTTTTTTTTTTTACTCAAAAAAATATTTTTGTGGATAGTATACTTCTGCAAGAAAATATGGTACGTAACTCTTTATTTATAAAAAACATGTGGGTCTTCAATTTGAAAAAAAACTTATTAAGTCACAATTAGTTTTAGGCAACTGTAATTATTACTTATTTTTTAGCTTAAAGTGAATAAGTTTTAGACTTAAAAATTAAAATATTGCTGTTGCAAGAATGTTTTTGAGCAGTACCAAACTATATAAAATACTTTTGAAACAAATTTATTTTTCCTTTTTTTTTTTTTATCAGTTTTCATATAATTACAAAATGGTAAAAATTTTAAACCATTTAAATTTTTAGATGGGTTTGATGTGAGATAATTACTATTAATTATAAATGGTATATTTTGGAAATCAGTCAAACGAAAGTAATAATATGAATATTAGGAGAAAAGATTGTTAAAAAGTTTTTTTTATTATATTTAACAAATTTACCAATTTATTATAAAATATAATTATATTGAAAAAAAATCAGTTATAGAACAGATTGTGAAATTTACATTTTTCAAAATTTTTAAATTTAAAAAATGTAAAATTAACATTTTTCAAATTTTTTCGATTTTTTTAAAAAATTTATTGGTTTAAAAAATATTGTATTTCTAGGAAGCTTTATATTATATGAACTTAGATTGCTTAGTCAAAGCATGTGAATGTCTGTAGACTGTTTATTCGGATTAAACTATAAGCTAGTGAATTTAAATTGCAAGAATGCATAGTTTAAGGAAAAAAGTTCAGTGTTTGATTTTAACCTCTACCATATGTATGTTGTATGGCTTAAATCTGGAAAAGTCTGAAGTACAGCAGAGTTAGTACTTCAGACTTTTCCAGATTTAAGCCATACAGCGCGTGTGCGTGTTTGTGTGTGTGTAAAATTGTTAAAAATAATATATTTTTTTAATGAAAACTTTTTTTTTATCATTTTCCTGATGAAATTGCTTTCTGAATTGAAAATCACAGGTTTGAGATAACTTGTTTAATATTTAATGACAAATTTTTATGTTTTTACTTTTCACAGACACATATCGTGTGTTGATGCTTGGAAATTTTCTTGATTCTTTATTTTCTGAAACATAAATACAGTCACAAAAAAAAAATAGTAGTTGCTTAAAAAATCCCAGTATCTTTAAGCTGATCCAATTTCACATTTTAACTCTATTGAATTTGAAAGTGTGATGATAAATATTAAAGACAAACAAGGTATTCATATGTACTAAGAAAATTTTGAAAGACATCAAGTTAAAATATTTTGTATTACAGAGATATTTGGAGAAATATATATTGATATAAATAATTGATTGTGTAAAAGTAAATTCAAACTTTGCAATTTTGCGAATCAAAATGCTAATATAGAAGATGTAACTGCGATTAAAACTTCATTTTTAGCTCATAGTTATGACAGCTCAAACCTTATTATTACTTGCTCTATAACTGTTCATAAATTAATTACTTTATATACAATGTGTTATTACTTGATAAATTTATATTTTTATTTTATCTAAAGATTAAATATTAAAACTATCATTTTTTTATACATTAAGAATTCCTCTATATATTTATGTAAAACAATTGCGCATTAGATATTTATGATCATATATATCAATATTTAGAGTCATACAAAATGATAGATATTAATCAATTGAAATTTAAAGAATGATAGATCAATATAAGCTCTAATTTTAGTCTATTATATGTTTTATTAAATCGATGCTTCCATTTCCAATACTTAGATGATGGAAAAATTTGGTCCGCATTGTCTGCCTACCAATCATCCAGCTACAAGAAGAGTTGCTGAAGTAGTCAATAAGATTTTAGTTGCGAATAAAGATATTGAAGAAATAAAGGACAAAAAATGGGGTGTATCCATTGTTGAAAGCTCATCTGAAAATGCCTTTATCTTACCAGTATGCACTTGTATAGTAATTATGTATAGTAAATTAATATTTTGTTTGCACTTATATTTTAAAGTTTGTATTGATTCTGTGTTGAAAAAAATGCGTTTTATTAATCTTTGATACTTTTTTAGATTTTCTCATATCATTTAATAGTTTATTACAATATATGCTTCATTTAAACCAAAAATTAACTTTAACATTTCAACTTTTAATAAAACTTCCACACACACACAAAAATTATTCTTCCTAATAATGAAGCTGAGTTGAAAGCTGAAATGTTACTGCTTTGGCTTTTGGTTCAACAGTTTATTAAGATTTTTACTATAAAATATGCACATGTTTACTGGGCTTTAAAATTCACTTTGAACTGTAGGTTTCAGGCTAAATAGCTCTTATGTGCAATGAATAATATGTAATAGATTGTAGAGTGATAAACAAATTAAACATTAATGATAAAAGAAACTATGTTTTAAAGTTTTTTTTTTTATTTTATTTGATACAGTAGTTATGTAATTAACTTCTGAAACCTTGAAACAATACAAAACTTTTTTTAGTTTAGTTTGCTTACATTTTTTTTTAAATTACAACTTTAATTTTGTAATGTCTTGATTGTATTTAGATTCCTTTTATAAGAAATAATTTATTTTTTTCTTCAGTTTTTTATTTATGTTTTGACCATTCCTTATAAATAGTTTTTTAAACCTTAATATGTTCATGGGTTTGAAACTAACTTGGATGTTTGTAGTGGTTCAGAATACACTTTAAACCAAAGATTCTTGTCTTATTAGTCCTTGTGTGCTAAAAATGACCTTTGAATGACAAACCAAAACCAATCCACCTTAAAATGAAAGTTTGCTGTTAGTAATAAGTTGTAATTTTTATTTTTGTGCACTTGTATTTGTAATCTATATTTTAAAATGTTCTTTCAGATATTGTATTTAAATATTTTGCTATAATATCAAATCTCATTCATTTACTTTGATGTAAAGTATTTAAGAAAAATGTTTTTTAAGAAAGTAATGTCAAAGTGTACATGCTGAGATTTGTAAAATTCTTTCATTTTAATGATATGGAAAATTTCTTTTATGCTAGAACTCTCCAAATTGCTTAGATTTTGTAACTGTAATGTTTCTTTTTCAATTTTCATTTTGTTTAGTTTTAAGATACAAACCGAAAGGAAATAATCATTATAGTCCAAATAAAAAAAAAGTTTATTAATCACATCATTATTGATGATGCTTTTTGAAAATTTCTGATCAGGTTCACTAACTGATTGATTTAATACATATGTAGCAAAGCAGCAAATTAATTATTAGTGACAGTTTCAAATTTATTATTTTGAAAAATGTGGAATGTGATGGTAAAACATTAACTTTCTACTTCAGTTCTGCTCCTAATGTTCTGTTATTTTGATTTAATTATTATTCTTTTGAAATAATTTTCTTCTTTAAATATGAAGTTATTTTATACTTTTAAAGACAACTTTGATTTAATAAGGAAACTTTTTAAATTATATAAAATAGTATTCAAAGAAACTAAGTATTTATTATAACTATTTATATGGTAAAGTCTGAAATTTCCTTTAAATTGATGAACTGCTTGCAATATTTTCTGATATGACTTTTAAATTATTTACAAATGAATTCGTAAAGTATACTATATTGATCAGGTAAGATAAAAAGAAGTGTAATATTACCTATTATTTGTATCTTATTCTCAGATATAAATCAATACCATGTTACCTGGTAAGCTATAATCTGTTTGCTTTATTTTGGTAATCAACACTATCTAAAAGCTTGATTGAAAAATTAAATTATTGGGTTGGCAACTAAGTAATTGCGGATTTCACTTATAGATGGCTTCAGTTGAATTTTTAGTTTTGCAAATGTAGTACAAATATAAAACATATTTTGTTATATGATAGTTGGCAATTCAGCTGCCTATCAGTAAAAAAAGTTTGATCAGTTTCGTAGTTTTCACTTGGAGTTCATTGAAAAATCGAAAATCAAAAGGAACATTTTCCTCATATTTTGCTTTTTTTACTTTCGCAAAGGAAAAAAGGCATCGCCACCTCATAAAAAGTTATGTGCTGTTTAGGGTGACGAAGCCATAAAAGAACGGCAGTGTCAAAATTGGTTTGCCAAATTTCGTTCTGGTGATTTTTTACTCAAAGATGAAAAACGCTCTCATCATCCAGTTGAAGTTGATGACGACCTAATCAAAGCAGTAATCGATTCGAATCGTCCCAGTACAGCCTGTGATATTGCAGAGAAGCTTCATGTATCACATACAAGCATTGAAAATCACTTAAAACAACTTGTCTTTTATGTTCAAAAACTCGATACACAGGTTCCTCATGAACTGAAAGAAACACATTTAACGCAATGCATTAACAGCTGTAATTTGCTAAACAAACGTAAGGAAAATATCCATTTTTAAAATGACTTGCGATGAAAAATGGGTTGTTAACAAAAATATCAAAAGCTGATATTCATCAAAAGAAGGTTTTGTTATCAGTTTGGTGGGATTACAAAAGAATAGTTCCATGAAAAAATTGTCTTCGATTTTGTAAAAAAAATCCACAATTACTTAGTTGCCAATTCGATATTTAAAAAATATCTGGGATCTTTTTACATTAGCAATACAATTAGGATGAACATTACTAGTTATTTGTAATTTAATTAGGAAAACATTTTTCTTTGAGTTAAATGTATTTAATACTGTATTTTATGTTTTTAAGTAATTTTATAAGTTAAATAATTATCAGTTGCACTGGAGTAGTAAAAGTTGCTCTATAAAATAAATATTGCGACATAAACATTGATGTTTATTTTTTATGTGTAGTTTATTCTTTTATTTTTCATAGTTTCTTTATGAGATTAATGAATATTTTATTCAAATATTAAGATTAATATGAAATATGTTTATCACAAATCATTCCAGAATGTATAATCCAAAGAGTAAAATTTTTTTTTTGCGCTACTACCATTTTAAACATTCATGCAAAAATGTCGCTAGTAGGCATTTCCTAATTTTTTCCCTCAAAATCAGTAGAATCTACTAATTTTTTTTCTCCAAGGTTGGCAAGTATGCATCTATTATTGAATAATGGGAAGCAGATGTGATGTTTTTAGTTTCTTTATCCTTATCTGTTAGGTAAGGCTTGAAAACTTCAGATTTTCTTTCTGCTGCAACTATGAACAATCCCCTATGATAACTATATATTCTAAAAGACACTATGATGCAAATATTGAAATATCTTTCTGTTTCTAGTGTTAATCTGTTTACTATGTATTACTAGCAAATAATGAGTTACTTTTATTAAGATTTCTAATTGCTTAAACTAAATCAGGAGATACATTGAAGCAAGTTTAGTTACAAAAGCAAATATAATTGAAATATTTTTAACCAATATTTTAATAATAATATGTTAAAAATATTTTAAACATTAACTTAAAAAAGGTGTAAATTTTAATTAAAGGTCATAGCTAAGTTTTAAGTTTGCATTCTATTCTGATAAATGTGTGCAGCATTGAACCATGATCAACAAAATATTTTTATTAGAGATGATGCAGATTTTTTTTTTTTTTTTAGATATAATTTGTATTAGTTCAAGATAATAAAACTCTTTTACTATTCATATTTTGCTTACTAAATTTTGCATAAAATATTTTACGAAGAAAGCTCTTGTAAGAGTTTATACAAAATCTTCTTGTTCATTAAACATGAAATTAATAAACACAAAGAACTAAATAACAGTACAAAAACTCATTACTTCATTTTGTACTTCATAATTAATTAGCACAAAATCATGATATAATTTTTTTATACATTTTAACACAAAATCATACTTCTATGAAGAGTTTTAATCTGAATTCAGTTTATTTACAGATAGGACATGTATTTATGTTCACAGGCATGATGAGATTTTGCAGTAATGATGATCAGCTGGCTGCTATTTTGGCTCATGAAATTGCCCACTGTCTACAAAATCATGGAGTATGTTAACTTTTATTTTATTGTTAAAAACTAATTTCATACTGCTTTAACATGAGATATTTTTTAATCTGTTGATATGATACTAACTAATATAAGTCATCTTTGTATCTTTAAAAATTTTTTGAATATTACATACATAAAAGAAGAAACTCAAAACAATTTTAAGAAAAATTATACCCATGAACTATTCTAAAATGTGTGCATAAATTAATTGTATTTCTTTTTTAAAAATTAGTGAAAATTTAATATTGCAAGAAAATTAATTAATTATTTAATTAATTAATTATTTTAAGAACAAATTTTAATGATGAATTTTCGTTTTTTTACGTTGTTGTTTGAATTTTTTTTTTTTCCTTATTTTTCTAGTTAATTTTTTAAAATTTACTTAAATGCGTTTCATAACTTATTTCTTCCCATAAAAATAGATTTTTAGCATTAAACTATTCCTTATGTTTCTTATTAATAACCCAACAATTGATATTGTTATGGTTGTATTACTTATATACTTATATCATGGTGAAAATGTGTAATATATTTGAAGACCTTATGTTGAGTAATTTATAGTATGATGTATATATAATTAATGATTGTAAAAGATTTAATGTGTTATTTTTGACAACACATTTGGTCTTTGAATTGAATAATATATAGAGAAACTTATTTGTTATGCAATTCAACTTTAAATGTGATTCCTGTTGTATTGTACAAATTTTTCTTTACAATGCAATTCAGATGAATTACTGTAGGCCATTATTAAAAAGTTATTTATATAGATGCATGCATATCTATCTAAATATATGTATGGATATAAATAGTCATTCATATCAAAATGTTATATCATCCTAACATTAAAGTTGTTTGTCTACCTCCCAATATCAAATTGTTAGTTATTGTATATTGGGACATTTGAATTTTTTTCATTTATGTCATAGGCTTTTAAATGATTATAGAAAAAATATTGGTTGCAATTTAAATGTGTTCAATCCTTTAAATTAAAAATTGTTTTCTTTACTAAATTAAATAAAAATAACAAACTGAAATTTTCAACCCTAAAAGCCTGATGAGAAATCTTTTCACTAGATGTTATTGTAGCAAACTCTTTAGTTCTTTCAGAAACAAATATAAGTAACTGCTGAACACATTGTTGGTAATATGAATTAGAAAAATATCACTCAATTAATTAATCATTATAAAAAATTAATGTAACTAGATTAAATAGAATGGGCAAATTGTTTTTGTCTTAGTAATGCAAATGAAAATTTTGTCCAAACTTCCATTGCACCAAAACAACTTTTATGATTAGAAGATATAAATAATAGGTTACAAAAAGCCAAACCTTTAGAAACACATTTTATAAAAATTCATTTGTCAATAAAATGTATGGACATTAAAACAAAGTTTAACTGTTTATTTCAATATTTTCAGTTTAAAAGTTATCTAAAGAAAGAAAGATTTTAAAATTATAATTAAAAACACATAATTTAAGACTTTTAAGCAAGAATATCAAACAATAATCTAACATCATTGTAGTGAATAATTCAAAGTTAGCCCGATATCGATTGATACGTCTTCGCATCATTGCGGCTTTTCTTGTCATTTCCTCTCTTCGTTGTTCTCTGTCTCTCTCTGTATGTCCCGCGGCAGATTTCATGTGAATGACGCTTTGGTGGCGCTTTCAATCCCACAAGCGGCCATCCTGATGACAATAATTGACCTCAGCATTCGTCTAGAATCAAAATTTCCTGAAATAAAAAATTAATAGGAGCAGAAACATATTCAAGAAGAAGATAGTAAAACAGTGTTCTCAATTTTTGTCGAATTCGTCTTTTCAATTTTCATCTAATTTGTCGTCAGTGTTCCTAGAATCTAAGATTCCGTCATAGAGGATTCCTTCATCTTCATCTGGTTAGAGAATCGATAGTGGCATCTTCACTCTTGTCACAGGCTATCTTCAAAACGAAACATCTTGAACATATCTCGGTTATTAATTTTTTTAAAGGTGAAACTAACAGTCTGAAATAAAAAGTTTTAGTCTTAAAAAATAGCAATTCAGTGGGTAAAAAAGTCAAAGCTAAGACTTTCATCAGTGTCTTCTTTTCCTCCTTCAGTACATTTTAAGTTACATCTGGCCAAGGCTTCATGTACTCAGCACAAGTACTGGTAATTAGTGGACCTCTCCAGTAAAACTAATTTTTTGAACATCGTAGGTGTAATTGCTTTTAACTTTTATTATTTTATAGAGGCCTTCATACTTGGATTTTAACTTGAGACCTGAACCTCGTTGTATATGCTTAATAGCAACAAAATAAGTTAATTTGAATTTTCTTGCTTGTTCTCTTTTTAAATTATAGGTTTTGCGATTAACATTTTGAATTTTTAAAATTTGTTTCTTAGCTTCTGTTGTCTTCTTACTCATATAATAAACAGGGTGAATATGAGTGGCACCATAATCATCAATGAATTATGATCACAATGAATTTTGGTTTCACTTTGAGGATTAAAAATTGTAAGAATGGGTTCTGTGGATAAAATATATTTCAATTGGTTAAAGGATTTTCTTTCATTTTCTCCAAATTTAGATTTAATTAATTTAGAAAATTAGAAATTATTTCTTTAAATTTAGATTTAATTAATTTAGAAAATTAGAAATTATTTCTTTAAATTTAGACTCTTTTCTCAATAAATCACTTAAATGTTTAACAATAATAGAATAATTCTTAATAAACTTTTGAAAATACCCAGTCAATCCTAAAAAGCTCTGAAAATCTTTTTTACTTTTTGGTTCAAGGAAGTTAATTACAACTTAAGTTATATTTGTTGATGGATGTAATTTACCATTCATTATTTTATCGCCTAAAAATTCTATTTCATGTTTTAAAAAATTACATTTTTTTAAGTTCAAAAGTCCATATTACAACGCAGAATTAGTTAATCCAAATGGGCACTTCAAAAACTCATATTGACCATCATGTGTAATGAATGAAGTATATTTGCAAGAATTTTCTTCGACGTCAACATGGAAGAACCCATTTAATCCAAAGTTGTGAATGTAATTTATCTATTTCAACATCAATAATTGGCATAGGAAAATGTTCACCAACCATTGTCTTATTAAGCTGTCTGTAATCAATACAAAGTCTGTGAGAATTATCTTTTTTTTTTTACTAATACTATTGGTGAAGATATATTGGAAGAACCATTATGAATTATTCCCTTGGCTAACCATTCTTCAATTTGAGATTCAACTATTTTTTTCTCAAAAGGTGGTAGTCGTCAAGAGAAAGAACATATTGATATTTCATGAGTTAAATTAGTTTTCATCTTGACACCAAATTTTATTAATGGATGTATTTCAGAACACAATTATTTATTCTTACTGTGATTTAAATCAATATCTGATTCATTGTTAAGATTTACAAAATTAATTAAGAAATTATCTATTTCGTTCTTGTTAGGGTGAAACGATACTTCATTAGTTGAAACTATTAAAATACCTTGTCTAATAATGTCAGTTACTGCAATTAAATCAAAACTTACAGAGTCATCATTTATAACAAAAATATTTGTATTAACTTTTGAATTATCAATTCCAACTTCTGCATTAAAATAACCTAGTGGTTTTATTGATGTCATTTTTAATCCAGTCAATGAAATATTAGAAAATTGTTAACCAACAGTGTCTTTTATTTTATTAAATAAACTCTTTTTCAAAATCGTTTTCCGACTTCCAGTATCAATTAATGAAGGTACATTCAGTGTACTAATTTTAACATCCTTAAGATCTAAGTTTTGAAAACTGATCACATTTATTTTCAGTTGATCATCAAAAGAATTTGTTTCTTTTGATTTTGGACATTCCGAAGCTTTATGCCCAAAAGATTGACATAAAAAAACACTTTAAACCCTTATTTTTATGTATACAACATTTTGAAATTTGTGAATGTGAACTACAGTTATAACACACACTGTTTCTTAAATCAAAATTGCCATCAAACTTTATTCTTATTCATATTTCATACTTAGAATTAAATTTATTATATTCTTACCTTGAATTATATTTATCATTACCATCAAATTTTTATTCCTTTTTATGAAAAGAATAAGATCTAAAATTAGCGTCATGTTTTGCTATCATTTTATCGAAAGCATATTTACTCTTTGCTGAATCACTTTTCATTACTTCATACATTTTATGTTTATTTTTAAAAGAAGTCATATTTTAAAATTAATGAAAAATGTGACTATACAATTAATAGTAAATAATTTTTCTGTGCATGTTATTAAAATTTTATGATTTTTGTGAATTCATTAATGCTTTTTAAGTTGAATGATTAAATTCTTCTAATCATATTTAAAAGTGAATGTATTTGTTTATATATATATATATATATATATATATATATATATATATATATATATATATAATATTTATTATTTGCCAATGAAATTTTCTGAGTTTATAATAATTTAAGAAAATAATGTAGTTAATTGATGCTTTTAAGTTTGCCATAATCATTGTGTTGGATCTTTTATTTTGCAGGCTGAGAATATTAGCTATGCACATATTTTGGACTTATTTTCGATTGTTATCATTGCTGCCATTTGGGCCATATTGCCTAGTGATTTGATTTCATTGTTAACACATTGGCTCTATAATAAAACAATTGAAGTAAGTTATTTTTTTCTTTGCAAATAAATCAAATTAAATATATATTTACACTATATTTTTTAAATTCTAAACCAAGATATTGTTTTTCTGAAAATGTATGTTATAAGAGTAGAGCAATTTTTTTTATTATTTTTAACTGTGTATGATAAACTGAATCATCTCACAAATAAGGTTCAAGTTGATTCCTGAATGTTTTTCACTGTGGTCATCAGCTCATGAGTTTAGTTCCCACCTTGGTTAGGGATATTTACAGTGGTTCAGAATTCACTTTAAATTATAGGACTTTTGCCAATTAGCTGTCATGTAAAATTTATTTCTGTCATTATCAAACTATTAACATTAGAAAATTGGAAAATGAATGTTTACTGAGAATCAATCATAGTGTAAACATAACTTATATCTGAACCAAATTTTTGAAATGAATTATTACTGAGTTTTTTAATACTTAGATAATTTAATTGTGATAGTTTGTATTACAAGGAAATTAATTATTATCTGTACCTCTATTGCTAGGAATTCATCTTTGATTTTATTCTAATTCACTTATTCTTTTCAGCATAGCCATATCCCTGTTTCAACTTCAAATTTTTATTGGAAAATAAATTTTCCATAATTTTTTCTCATTAAAAGAATAAGTAAAACTATTAAATTTTTAATAAAAGTGTTCTGAGCAAAAGACTCTAAAATTTATATTTTAATGTAATGAGTATTAGTATAAATTAGAATATTTTATATAATAAATTCATTGTTCTCTTGTTTTTCTTTACATTTCACTTAATTTTTTCACTTAGACTATTTAGATTTCAGACTACATTACTTTGGATATTGTTCTTATTTATTAAAATTTGATGTTACATGTAAAATTATCATAATATCATTTATAAAAATTGAAATTTTCATAGTTCTCATTCATTGAAAGCAGCTATATATGTTTTGTGATATTTTTATTTGTGTATTTACTTTTGATTATATTTCTTTTGAATTTCAGCTTTTTTTGCAACTGCCATATAATAGAAAACTTGAAACAGAAGCTGATAAAGTTGGCTTGCATCTTGCTGCAAAGGTAAATTTTATTAATTTTCTAAATCTAATGATTGTGTTAATGTGATATAAAATCTTTTTGTCCATATTTAGTAATGAAAAACTTCTTTTTAAATTTATAATTTTATTAATGTTGTCTTCTACTTTATTGTTATAAAAATTCTCTGTTATTTTAAATTGCCTACATTGATTGTACAAGGTACCCGTATTTCATTGAGGTTATGTATTCCTTTGAAAATTATAATAGTTATTGATATATTGTTTTCTAGATAATAAGTCCTACAATTGTAATTCCTTAAAAACTGCAACTACAAATACAACAAAACTGGTTTAAATGTTTTGAAATATATACATGATGTAGTATAATTCTGTTTCATTTGGAAAAGGTTCTTAATAGGCACATTAATACGAGGGTCACTCTGAAATATTTGAGATACAACTAAGCTTTTAATGTTATGCTTACAAAATTTTAGATATGTTCAAAGTAGTCTCCTCCAGCATCAATGCACTTTTGTAGACGAATTTTCCACAGATTAAATGCCTCAAGCCATTCATTTCTTGGAATAGATGAAAAAAATACATTTATAGCCACATCAATCTCTTCTTCTGAATGAAAACAATGTCCATGTAAGTTCTTTTTTAGATTAAAGAATAACCAAAAGTCGCACATAGCTAGATCAGGTAAATACGGCGGATGTTTGATTACTTTAATTTGTTTTTGTTTATGGAACTCAACTGTTAATCCGGCTGTATGTGAAGATGCATTGTCATTGTGAAGCATTAGACCCCTAACATTCAGTTCTTGTAAAATTTCTGGAAGACATTTAGTGGTATACCAGTTTGCTGTTACTGTCTGCTGTCCTTTCAACTTGATGGCTTTGACCAATCCTGTACTTCTGAAGAAAACGGCATACATCACTTTTTTCAGTGCGCATTGTTTTTTCACCATTGTCGGCGTGGGATCCTCTTCAAAGACCCATTCTTTGCTTTCTTGATGTGTTGGGACGTCAAAAAACGGTATGTATGTTTCATCACTGTTACAATTTTAGAAATGATGCAGTAGTTTAGACAGCAGTTCCTGTCTTTAGACGTTATTTTAACGAGTCTTGCAGTAGCAGACACAGTTTTAATGTCAGTGCAGTAATTTTGCCAAGAATTCTTTTTAGAATTCCTGATAGCTTTATTATATGTGGCAAGTGCCAGTTTATATTTCTGCCACTCGCCATTCTTTTAGGCTCAATTAAAGAGCTTTCTACATTGTCTTCACAATTTACTTAACTCTTCAGTCCACCAAGGAATTAATCTTGGAGCACAAATATTGCTGACTTCACAGTTTTGGTAGTATGCTTGTAGAATGGCATGCTGCATGTGATCAACGGCCAACTCCAAATCTGCTACCGAAGTTATCTTCCTTGATGAGATCTTCTACATCTTTTTTGTAGGAACCCCAGTTGGTAATTTTTGTGGGATCATCTTCAAAAACCCATACTTTGCTTTCTCGATGTGTTGGAACGTCAAAAAAA
The DNA here is from genome assembly GCA_030067965.1 of Latrodectus elegans. Taxonomy (NCBI): domain Eukaryota; kingdom Metazoa; phylum Arthropoda; class Arachnida; order Araneae; family Theridiidae; genus Latrodectus; species Latrodectus elegans. Next base: position 60,965,806 of record CM057816.1, read on the forward strand.
CGGTATGTACATTTCATCACCTGTTACAATTTTAGAAATGATGCGTTGGCCACCATCATTTAGCAATTTAAGAGTTTCTTTACTGATTCTGACACTCTCCTCTTTTTGGTGCTCAGTTAGATTATGGGGAACCCAACGGCAAACTACTTTTTTCATAAGTAATTCTTCATGAGAATGATTTTGTGTATGGCTGTGGATCCAATGTTAAGTTCCTTCTGTATCATTTGATAGGTACAGCGATTATCATCCATTTACATTTTTCGTATGGCAGACACTTATCCGGGATTACTGCCGACGGCGACATTCCTGTGTGTTCTTCCACTTGAAGAAAATTGCGACCTCTTCTAAATTCTCTAAACCATCTGAATACAGTAACACAAGCTGGATATTCATCACCAAATGCTAATTGCAACTGTTGAATGCTTTTTTCTTGATCTAATCCTGCTTTAAAGTCGTATAAAATCACAGCGCGAAAATGTTCTCACGTCAACTCCATTTTCTCTACTGTTTAAAATTTATTCTACGCTAAGCAAGTTGAAGTAAGTCAGTAGAACATCGTCTTCTGTGTTAAAATACTTTGTATTTTAAAAATGAAAGTGTTATTTTTGTTTTGTAAATTCTCGTCTGCGCGTATCTCAAAAATTTTAGAGTAACCCTCGTATAACTATATTTTAAAACAGTAGTATTCTTTGTGACCAGGTAAATTTTTTCATTAATTTTTGTTCATATGTCAAGAGTATAATGTGTAAGAGTATTTAACATCTAAAAATGCATATGACCTTTCTTTCCCATACACTTTGTTGGTGGCAAAAGTTTTATTCCTTTCTTTAAGATTTATAGACTTGTTCTGTAAATTCTTTTTTTAAACTTAATGAATCATTTATATATATAAACTTCACAGATGAAAATCCCCTTTCTTTTCTTTGCTTTTTGATGAGTTTATTCATTAATTACACATGCACACTTTTTTCTCTTCTCATTGAGATTGACTTGTATATATTCCCCCAGAAGTAATTAAGTTATCTTTATAAACATTGCTCATGTTATTTAATTGTTTCATCTTTTCAGATTAGCATTTTGTAAATTCCATTTTCACTTAAGTATAAGTATTTAAATGTACTTTAGATTGAAATCCTGATTGTATTATCTTTTTATGCAAAAAAGTGTGACTGAAATAAATGAATTATTTTTATTCTGATGTTTTTTACTTGTATATTGCTGCATATTATACATAATGTTCATTTTTATACCATTTTGATAATATTTCCTATATGCCAAAATTACTTTCTTAAAATTTCTTTAATAATGGAGCACTTTTTTTTAATTTTCATTTAATTTTTATGATTTTCATTAGTAGTTGCTATGGTCTATAATGGCATGTGCATTTACTAAAAAATAATCACTTTTGCATTTAATTAAAAAAATTTTTTATAATATGTCTGAAAATTACTGTAAACAGATTCTTTAAAATATGTCATATGTTTCAGTAATTCTGATGAATAAATTTTAAGGAATAAAATTACTAATATGTCTTTGATTTAACTAATAAGTTTCCAGTTGAATTAGAGATATATTTATTTAATATTGTGAAACATCTCCTTTTATGTTGATAATGGCAATTTATGTTGTCATGTAATTCAGATCACTGCAACTTAGGAAGGCATATTTTATATATTTATTTCAATACTTATTACTAATTTAATAATTTATTCAAATTATTAACTTATGTTTAATATAGGCGTGCTTTGATATTCGTGAGACAAGTGCATTTTGGAGTAAAATGTCAGTGCTAAGTAAAACATTCGCCATTGATCCTGAATTTGAATTTTTATCGACACATCCGATTCATGAACATCGCGCAGAATATCTGGATAGTATTATGGACCAGGTAAGAATGTCTAGAATTTATTTTTCAGTATTTCTTAATTTATAATTGATGTGTTTAAAAACCAAATAGCTTTGCAATTGAAAGTTTTAAAAGCTAAGATATTAACTTTATATTTTTAATGGGGCTGTAAATTTACTGTAATGAATTAATAGTTTAATTTATATTAAGAATAGTGTAATTGTAAAAAGTACTAATTTTCTTGTAACTAAAAGTAGAATAGGAGAGACAGTAAAATTCTGCATTAATCAAGAAATATATTTTATATTGTTATTTCTCAGAGTGACAGTGCCTCTAATATATAAATACATCTAAATTCAAAATACAAAGGATTTTTCTGAAGTACACAGTCTATATACATCATTTGCCCAGAACTCATTTTTCAGGTGAGAAAGGTAAAAATTTCATGAGTGTAAAAACAAAGAATCATCTAATCAAATTTTTTTTCTTTACGAAAAGGGTTCAGAAGTACTTACAGGAATTGGTAAACTTAATTTTGTATGAATATGAAAGACTAAGGAAGAAAAAGTTTGTCTTACCAATATTTTTAGAACAATAAGTGTATATTTAGAGTCAATAACTACAATTTTGATTTTGGGATAGTATAGAACTTGTACATGTTTTGAAAGATGTATTTGTTAATTGTTGTTATTGATAAATAAAATATATATCAGATGTAACTAGACTTTGATTCTGTGAGCTTAGTATGTGGTAACAAAATTTGGCTATGATGATTTCAATTATCATATGCACAGAACATGAAATCCATATATTGTCTAATTAATGTATGATAAAATTTTCAATTTATAAAATTTGTTGGACTTAAAAGTAAATTTCTTCTTTTAAGAAAATGTTTCAGTCTATAATGCTGTTCAATAACTAAAAATTCAAACTTTTTAAGCATTTTTGATTTTTTAAAAATATATTTTTTAAACTACAGTAAGAGATTTAGGACATGCTTCCTAATGGACTGTATAACTTTTGTCAGAAAAATATTATCTTTCAAATAAAATAAATACCTACAAAATATTTTGTTGAAAATCAACTATACCACATTTGATCAATCAGAGTTGTTTTTGAACATAACAAAAACACATTTTTTACTTTTTGAATTTCAACATTTGTTAAAACATTCAAACATCTGAGGCTATGAAAAATGATTTTTTTGTTTGTCTGAATTAATTTATAAAATCATTACTAAAACTTTTTCTTGGTTTTAAAGTGTTTTTACAATAATTTTTAAAATTTTATTAAACAGTTAAAAGTATTTTTCTTAAAAATCGATTAGTTGTATATTTGTTCCAAGTTGAGGTAAATTGAGAAAAGAAATTTTTATTAAAATATTTAATCAGATTGTATAATAAAAACATTTTTGATTGATAAAATGTATGTCTTTTATGTTAATTGATTGAAATTTTTAAATTCTGATTCTTAATAGGCTATAAAAGTTCGTAAAGATTGTGGATGCCCTGATTTATCCTATAAAGATCCAAGACTCGACATAATTGGAGTAAGCAGGGCTCTTGAAATAGCTAGAAGGAAGTATCTTGAACAATATCCCAAACCAATTATTATGGTGAAATGAGGAATTTTGTTAAAAAGATTAAGGAAAAGAATATATGTACTTAAATTCTAACAAATTGTATTGAAATTTTTAATGTTACTTGAATTTCTAATGTAAGATATATTTAATGTAGTTTTGATAAAAAAAAATTTTTTATAAATATGTGCGAGATCATATTTTAATAAAAACTGTTATATTTTACCTTATAATCACCCGAACTAATTTGGACTTGAAGAAAAATGCAAATAATCAAGAATTAATTCAGTTACAAAATATAAAAAACAGGAAAATAATCAATTTGTATATTTATTTTACAATTAAATTTATTTAATATATATGTCACTTTTATTGTTAAGCAAATATTAAAAATTATCTTTACATCACAATAATTAAAAGTGGTATAAAAATTTTATATAATTTATATTTTTATCATTTCATCCAATTGTAAGTATTCTCTTTCAATTGATGTAAATGTTAGAGATCAGTTATAAATAAATCTAAATTAAATCGCTGGCCCAAATTTGAATATTACATGTTATTTTTCTTTTCATGCGAGAAACTTTTGCTATCGTATTATGAACAGCTTAGGTGGAATCTGTCAAGAGGTTTGCGTTTTAAATTTCTACAAAAAGTAGGAAGAAAAAGAATTTTTTGGGAACAAATTATTTAATTGCTTTTCAAAATATTTGCCAACACTTTTTCAACCGTTCAAACCAATTCTTGAAACAGTTTTTCCACTTTGAAGTTAATATCTCAGAAACATAGTTTTGGAAAGCATCAACAGCTTCTTGAGGTGATGAAAATCGCTGCCCACGCATTTTTTGTTTGACATAAGGGAACAAGAAAAAGTCATTAGGAGACAAATCAGAAGAATATGGGCAATGAGACATTAATTCGATATTTTTATTCTTCAAATAATCAATTGTTTGATTTGCTCTGTGGGAGCTGGTGTTGTAGTGATGAAGAATGAGGTGACGGTTTTTATTGTTTTCCTGATTTCGTTGATGACTTTTGGAAAACAAATATCTATATACCATTTAGAGTTATGTGTTTTGATCCTCTAAAGGAATGGTTGCGATATGTCCTGTAAGGTTGAAGAAAGAAGCAATCGTTTTCTTTGAAGTGCTTCATGAACAAACAAGTTTTATAGGATTCGGTTCATTTTGAAACACACAAACAGTGGATTGTTGTTTAGTTTCTGGCATATATGAATACATCTAAGTTTCGTCACCTATATCGATTTTGCTGTTCCTAATTTGAATTTTTTTTTTTTAATCATTTCTTTACACCAATTTACACAAAATCTCTTTTTGAGCTTTTGTCAAATTGCGCGGAATCCATCTGGAACAAATCTTTTTAACAGTTAAATGTTCATACAAAAACGAATGTATTGCAATCTGATATGCCAAGAGATGCTTCTATCTCACTATACGTGCCATGCCGATCTTTTTCAATTATCTTGATCACAGCATCGATGTTTGGAATCACTACCGATTTTGGTCGTGATTCACGAGATTCGTCACTGACTGACGCACGACCAAAATGAAATTCCGCAAACTAATTGTAAATAGTCTTTTCTGATGGTACTTCATTACCAAAAGTTACAAAAACGATGCTTTGCATTCTTGTCAATTGAGGCCTATTTTAAAATCATAAAAATTCATCCAACAGAAAACTTCAAGAGTCATTTCCATTTATAGAACTTACTTGCTTCATTGCAGTTATTTTTTTACCATTGAAGTGAAGATTACAGGAAATATGATTTGAAATAAAGTCTGAAATCATTTGTATATATTATAATATGTTTATCCATAATTAGTTTACAAAAAAATAATTCTTGTATGTATAAAATGCACAGCGTTAATGATTAAATAAAATAAAACAGAATACCTTACAATATTTTTATTCATAAAACATGAAATAAAAATTTATACAAAACTAATGAATATAGTTTAGTTTCAACAAAAGCATAATTTTTATAAAATTTAAACAACTTTAAAGGCACAAAAAATCGCAAATCACAAACACAATCTAAAAGTCTCTTATATGAAATGAGTAAACTATGTAATATCAAAGAAACAATATTCCCTTTTTCTAATTTACTTGAATCACACGAATAATTTTTATTTTTACTATAAATAATATAAATATTTTTTTCTCCAGAAATAAACATTTTTGCAACAAATGTATGAACAACTTTATATACATGTTTAAAAATGATTTTAAACTCTTGAAGCATTCATCTTTCTCACAATTTTTTGCTTTATTAGTTCAAGAAATTAAAATTATTATTTTTACAAAAAATAAACTCAACTCTTAAAATTTAAATCTGCTCACAAATCTTCATTTCTGAAAATAATGTGCTTAACATTGAAAAATTTATTTCACTCCAGATATTCATCTTCTATAACCAGTCCTTTGACTACTGTAGCATATGGCGATTCTTCTTCTTCCTCCTAGAAAGAAAATGAATGATTTTTTTATTTGTTTAAGTGTAGAAAAATTATTTTTGGTAAATGTTTACCTAATATTGTAATAAATATTTTTAAAAGATTCAAGATGAGGATAATTGAAAAGATCTTAAATTTTCATTTGAAATTGACAGCTAAAGATTTTAAATTTCAAAGAATTAAAAAGATTCAATTTTTTAATTAAAAAGATTCAAATTCAAAGAATTTTCCGTGCATAGCTTAAAATTCCTAAATAGATAAATTCAATTATGTACGTAAATGAGATGAGAAATGTGAATTTTTTAATGACAATAAATTAGAAACGTATATATATAGTACCAAAATTAGTTTCTTTAATAATTTTTAGACTTTAAAATCTTTCAGAAATTTGAATTGTCCCTATTTCTATTACTTTAGAAACCATTTTTTGTGTATCTGCTCATTTATTATTTTTTGCAAAAAAAAAAAAAAGAACAGTATATTTCTTGATTTTTATGATTATAAAGTTAAATAAAGAAATTTTTGTACATTTTTTTAAATTTTTAATTCCTTAAACAATTGTTATGCTTTTTATATCTAACTACTCTTAAGAAAGGGTGATTAAGAAAAAATTTAGCATAATTGATAGAGGTTACACTCATAATTGTTACTATACCACAATCAAACTTTTATGCAAATTAGCCTCTTCTAGGCTCTTCACATAAGCCTAGTTAATTATATATAGCATTTTTGCTATTAAAATTGATATATCAATATATTTTAATTTCTTATATACCTACACAAGAGTGCCTATAAAAATAAAGATTTTTCATATAATATAGCCCATTGCAATGTGAATGCAAATGTTTCACTCTTTTTAGTTATTTCATAATGGTATATTTTCTTAAATAACGGAAGATATATTTTATATATTTGAACAGGATTTTTTAAATTTGGTCCCTACAATAGTAAAGAATATTTTAGTAAAAACAATTATATATTTAATATTTGAATAATTTTTTGTTAGCAGTGTGATGATTTTGATCCATAAAATTAATATTAGATATTTAATAGTTTACAAAAAATTTTTTTGATGTTTATCAATTCAGTTCATAATATAATTAGGTTTTGTTCGTTATAAAATTTTAATGAGCTCTTGTCATTCTAATATAAAAACTGATTCCATTTAATTCTTGACTTTTATAAAATGTATTAAAATATTTTTAATTTCATAAAAGTTAGTTAATGAATAATTTTAGATTCAACTAGAAAAATTTCATAAAATTTTTAAATTATTCATGAAATGTTCATGAAGTTACATTTATATATTTTATTAATATATGTATCACTTCTTTTTCGAAAACATCAATGCTTTATAATTAAATTTATTCTACTTGAATTTTTCATACATTGATATGTATAGAATAAATTATTTTTAAATGACTTTCTCTGATTAATATCACGTTTGTGATAGCTCCGATTTCATACATTCTAAGAAAAGACTTGTGATTCATAAATAACTTCCAATAATGTGGAATATCAGAGTGAGTTTATTTTTCAGTCACTAATGATCAATGAAACATTCAACATTATTTCCTGCAGTTGATGAAATATTACAGTTAACTGAAAATTTAAACTAGTCTGTGTTAGGTATTTATTATTATAAAAAGACCGATTCTAAAAGTAAATACCAATAATTAAACTATCCTTCAAACTTTTGTTAGTTAAAAGCTGAATTATTTTTAATCGATTATATACTTACTAATTTAAATCTTTTAGTCTCAATAAATCTTAGTGGAGATTCTTTTGGATCATCTTAAAAACACATTCTAACTTCATGACAATGCATACTAAATTTCAAAAGTGTTAGCGAAACTAATCATAGTTAAAAACTTTTCCTACTTAAAAAAAGAATAAAATCCTATTACCAGTTACATATATTTTCTTTGAATAAATAAGACTATCTTCTCTTCAAATCATTTTTTGAAATAGTAAGGGCTGAAAAAGTTTGCTTTTAAAATTTTGTATAGTAAATTTGAATTTTTCTAATGAAAATATTTATATAAAACATCTTGTGTAGTATGTTAATAAAAGTTTGTGAGTTAACTAGGTCTGCCCATGTTAACTCACAGCTTTTTAATTGAGATTCAAAAAATACTTTATTTTCCTCAGTAATGAAATTCTCACTAGACTGATTTTATTTTGTAATTTTTGTAAAATATCATTAGTTACTTAGCTCAAAGTTTACTTCCTAAAATTTCAAAAATTTTAACAATGGTAAAAAATGAATATATATATATGTATATCAACGATTTTTTTTTTAATTATAAACTTTTAGATTTTTGTATTAAAATTTGAAAAGTTTGTAGAAATTAGATAAAAACTAATTAGTTTTTGATTATTGATATATGAATTAGAAGCCTATTCCATAAAATAAAATTTATCTAATAAATAAATATTTATTAGATTTTTGACTTTAATTTTTATAGAAATTATTACTTGTGATAAGTTGTCAATATGGTATAGATGCCTGCTGTAATAGAGAAACAATATTTAACAATAGAATTAAAATTTAATTCATTAATATTTAGCATCAGAATTTTTCGTTCAGTAAAGTTCGAAATTTAATATTATTATCTAAATATTAATTTTTATGGTTGTCTTATTTCAATATCTTTTGTTAAGAGTTTCAACAGAATGAGATGATTCATCTAATCTTAACTTATGATGAAATAATGAAATATATTAGAAACAGTGATTAAATTGAAATCAAAATTATTTTTCTTCATAATTTTATAGGTTTATCAGAACATGGATAAATAAAATATTTTCATCATTTTATTTTATATCAAATATCAAGTTAGAGAGAGAAATGCTACCTTTGAACAAAAGTAGATTCTGATATTCATAACTGTTTTCCTCTCAAATCAAGACCAAAATTTGAAAACAGAAGCATTCACCTTTTAATTGTAGTTTCTAATGCCCGGTTACAAGGATTTTCAACAATTAACTACAAGGGTCATTACACTTTTATATACAAAAGCACCCAATAGTTGTGCCATCATGGCTCCTGAAAGTGGTTCCTCATAATTTATAAACGGATCAAGTAAAAGATTCCCAGAAATAATACCTCTGGGATTGAGTTTTCAAACCCAGAGGTATATTATTACATATGTATGAAGTAAAAATATAATTCACAAACTGCTAACCGTAATGATGACCTTTCAACCACCAACTCAAAGTGAGGGTGGCAGAGATTTAATGAAACCCTAAGTGTTATATTTTTTGTGTATAAACCAATTGAAATTTTTAGCAACTCCAGTGTATATGCTTTATACTTAACATAATAATATTTAGAATTAAAGCAATTCAATTACATAAAATTGCATGCAGTTAATGTCTCATGTACAACTAAAATATTTTCTCCATGATCCAAATATATTGATATTTAATTTTATATTGAATTGTGCATGTTTCTATATTTAATTTGTATGTTTCTGCTAAATTAAGTGTTAATCACCTTAAAATATTAACATGATGGATTCAGGGTATAAAATTACTTTACATTCATCAGCTTTTTATGCATCTAACATCGAAGAATATTCTACTAGAAAAGCAGAACAGTGCAATTACTGTGCATTAGAACATTTTTAAAAACCTAAATAAATTCGCGAATACTATCATTACTTTCACAGCTCTACAATGAATTAAGCAATGAAAATTAATCAGTGTGTTTTTATAAAATTATTTAAATAGTTCAGATTTGTGGATTTCAATCGAAATATGAAATTATATTAAAATAAAAAGGATTAATAATAAAGGAAGCTTACATTAATAATTTATATGCTATTGGATTAATTGCATAAATTTAAAACAGTAATTTTACACAAGTTTAAATTTATTTCAGATTTAAGAACTACCTATGTCTAAAAACATGAATAATTATTTATGAAATAAAATAAGAATGCTCATTTTCATTTAAAATAAAGACTATTAGTTTATTTTAGAAAATTTTATGGTAGATGTAAATTTTATTGTTTTAAAATTGAAAAATTTTGATATAAATACTCTAAATTTGCTAAAGCAAAGATAGTCCAGTCGCATTAATGTGACCACCTGTCAAAAGCCAGAAGTCAGTTGCGAAACGTACTGGAAGAGTGTCAGTTAGGTTCCTGAAGGTGTTCACTGGGATGTTGAGCCATGCCGACTTCAGTGGCTTGGCCAGCTGCGATAGATTATGCGGGTAAGAGTCCATTCCGCAAGCAACCTGATCGAGATGGGCCCACAGGTTATTGATATGGTTTATAAGTCAGATGAATTTGCTGGTCAAGGGAGAACGGAAAACTCATTGTGGTGCTCTTGAAATACGCATATACATTGCAAGATGTATGATACCTAGCACTGTTCTGTTGGTAACTATCATCATCCTCAGAAAAAAACAGTGTGTATATGTGGCTATGGTCTTCAAGGACAGATGCGTACTTGTATTGATCTATGGTGCTTTTCACAATGATCAGTGAACTCAGAGAATGCCAGGAAAACATTCCCCAGCTTGGACCGTTTCGGTAATGGTTGCAAGTTGTTTGTTTTCAGAGGGGGGATTCACTTCATTCATTCATCTGTCCTATGGAGCATAAAACATGATTCAATCGGAAAACGTTGCCTCTCGCCACTCAGTGGACGTCCAATTGTGGTGGTACTCGCGTGCAGATTCCAGACTTCGTCTGCGAAGAATAGCAGTCAGCATACAGGTGCATGACCAGGCACAGCTAAGTTTGTTGAACAGTAGTTTGGGAGATACTGCTAGTAGCATCTTGGTTCATCGGTGTCGTCAGTTATTCAACAGTAGCATACCTATTCGCCCAAATGCATCCCCACATCCAACGTTCACCTCTGTCATCTATGAGCCATGCTGCATTACATTTGCCACGTCACTAAGTTTGGACAGTCCCATTTTGCCATGGAGGGTATATTTTTACCAAGGCGGAGCGCTAACAATTCACTAATTTAGGCGTTTCAAAGATGTTCCCCCCCTGGTTAGAAAGCTCTTTTGGACGTTAGATAAATCACTCCATTTCAGCATTATGCCAATGTTCGCAAAATTTTCCAAAACCTTCATACATTTTTTATAAACGTTCAACTGTCTTCTTCAATTATTTATTTAACGTCGATATCCAAAGTAAGTGGTGATAACACTGTCATTGGACTGTAAATAGATAATGTATGTAGATAAATGAACGTCATCATTTTTGTGCTATTTATGAATTACAGGAAAACTAAATAAAAACTTTGTGAAGTTTATTAATATAATTTTCAGTAAAAAAAGCCAATTTTTGTGTGTCTACTTAACTTGCTTGATATAAATGTTGTTGTACTGCTGTTTTAATTTTGTGATAACTATCAATATCATACCACAAAAAACTTATTTTATATATTTGAGATTTTCGCTAATTTCTACAAATTTTTAAATTAAAACCTAGTTTTATAAATTTCAAGCAATATATATATATATTTTTAATTTAATATAAATCATAATACATTATTGAATATTCTAAACATATTTGTATTAAATGATAAACATTTTACATTAATTATATCTTTGTCATTTTATTTTGAACAAGCTAATTTTGCTTAGTTAAAGATAAGAGGAATGATTATAAAAGTATTTATGAATCCAATGAGAAACTCAGAAGTAAAATAAAGCATAATTTGATAAGAAAATACGAAACCTGAACTTAATGTGAAACCTCTGGTGACGATTATAAACTTGTAGATGTTAAACAAATACTTTTTTATTATTCTTTTTTATTGTATATTAGAATATTTAAAAATTATGCGATCTTTTTGACACGATTTACATTTCGAATGATTTGCTTTTTATTATGTGTTTATTCGCTTGAATCTTCACAATACTTTTAATGTTAAAATTTATCAATTATATTTAGAGAACAACATTTAACGAAATTTCAACCTTCAGAGTTGTTTGGAATAAGTGTCATTTAAAAATGGCACACTAATATATTGCAAAATGTGCGTTTTTTTATGAAAAAAAGCAACACCAGATATCAAACATTATCTTCGCACAAATGAAGCTTTTTATAGCCGAGTTAAAAAATTTTTTAAAATAATGTGAGATTTTGAAACATGAAAAATTTATTACAAATAAAATGAAGGGAAAATGGGAATCACAGCAAAACTGATATCTCACACATGGAACACTTTCTCAGATTTATACAATATAATGCATGGAAAATAAATGGAAATTTTGTCATTTATAATTGAAAATTTTCCATTTTGTTGATGCAGATAATTTTATTGTATTAGTGAGATGATATTAAACAAACATTCAATTGAAATTTTGGTCAGGTTCCGTGATGCAGTGGCTGGTTTCAGCAACAGTGATAAAATAATTTATGGAAAACAAAAAGAATAAATTCAATGGAAACCTGGTTAATGTTATGAGGGTAACTTTTTTCTTTTTTCAAGTTTTATTGCTGGAGAAAAAGAAACGTCTCTGTAGGAAAATATTATATTCGTTTCTGGAATTATATTCCTTTCTGGATTAGTACCAAAGAATAATCTGAATGTTAATACTTCGAAGTTATAAAATGTACCGTCCAGAATCGATCGAGAACTTAATGAGTGATATAAATATTACTCGTTATTCATTATTTTTTTTTGTCTACTAAGTTTTATATAGTTTATCATTACGATAACCGATATTGAATCAAGTTTAATCATAAGTATTTCAATATTCTTATTTAGAATTCAGATGTTTCATTTACAGATATGTAATGGTTTAAGTTTATATCTAATTCAATTGATGAGTCTTACTATCCATAATTGTATTCTATGATTAAAATTGAAAACTTTGGGTTAAAATTTGAACGGTTTTGAACATTTTAGATGATAAATAATAAACAATTTTAAGAAAACAACGCAACACATACAGTTAGAAAATAACATTGAAGGGAAAAAATTTGGGAATAAGTAACAATGAAACAATCTAAATTACAAAAATAAACAACATACATACCATTTTAAACATAGAAACAAAAACAAATCACACGTCACTATTACACATATTCTGGAATTTCTGCTTTCGTTAAATGGCTAGCTTTCTTTGGTAGAGAAAAAAAGAAGTCATCTGCGAATGGATCATTCTTCTTTGAAAATATGTTTTTTTCACAAGTGATTTGCTGCTTAAAGTCACTGCTAGAGTCAATGTGTAATGACTGCGCACGTAACCGATGCCCATTGGTTAACAATACATTCGTGATAGATTGCATATTTTCTCGGCTAATCATCTCATAGTCTGATGACGAATCACTTGATAAAGAGTGAGATGAAGTTGTGCGCCCACCGTTTGGGATAGATCCACCCTTGTTAAGAGATGGCCGTGGCCTAGGTCGAGACACGCCATTTTGATTGCCTCCATTAACTGAACTATTAGAAAACCCATTTATATTGCTATGCTTTGCGATATTTACAGCATTGGTCAAAATGACGTTTCCATTTTCTCTATTTAGAGAGTGGGTCAGTGATACTCCATTCCTGTATCCAGTTGGACTGCTGTCTTCGGAATTATTGTAGTTTTGGATGAAGTAATCAGCATGGCTAGGAGATTCTGAGAGGTATGGCTGGGGACTTTTGGAGAACGGGCTGCCAAAGCTTCCATTAGAAAGCGTCTTATCCTTTTCGAAATTTGAATTCCGAGGGGGAATAGGAATAGGAGAACTTGAAGTGGAATTCAGTAGAGAGGGGTTTTGATTAGCCATGTTACAGTTGACATTCAGTTGTTTTAGATTGTGATTAGGAGGGATCATTGCATACTGAGTTGCGTTGAACAGAGCTGCAGGATTAGCAGGTTCAGAGCCACTTCTTATTTTAGAACCGTAATCTGGAACTCCGAAAGGTTTGTGGACAGTTTCGCTGCTGTTTCCGTTTATTAAAGAAAGTTTCACATTACCAGGGAAAGCATTAGGTAGGGAAGAAGACGAGATTGTGTTTACGGTAGGTTGGGAGATGTTTTCAAAGTCTACAGGAAAAGGAACAGAGGACACCAACATATTCACATCTAAAATTCTACTTGATTCTTTGTTTGGATCTACAAGATCGTTGAGAACCTTTTTTGGGGGATTTTTCACATCTTGGAAAAATTCCGTCTTATCCTTGTACGGCCTGTCCTTTCCTAATGGATCCAAATCTGCAAATACCGATAAATCTGGGGAATCTGTCTTGCTTGTTCTAGGAGGTTTCGGTGGTGCCGCAGATTTCTTCGCAATTTCTTCTTCTAACTCTTTCATGTCTCCCGAAGCTGAATCACTTTCTGCTGCTGTTGCTTCAAAAATACTTGTACTTGAATCTACTTCATTGAAGACAGCATATTTGTCACAATTAGTTGATAGGCCATTAAGGTTATCGCTCGCAGAAGTTGGTGCTGGAATCGGAGTAGGCATAGGTACCGCAAAAGAATCCTATAAAATAATATATTACAATTTTCATTCTATATGTTTAGCAGAATCAAATTTCTAATATAAAAGAATGATTCAACCCTATTAAAAAAACTAACTCATTTTTGATTTATTTGAAACATAATTTTATCAAGTTTGTAAAGTTTATTTTTACATGAACGATATTTTAGCCATAACAATTAATATAATTTAATATAAATTATTTCAATGTCTATCTAACAATCCTGATCATATCAATTATAATTTTCAGTTTTCAAATTTAATAAAAACAAATTTAGTTCCACTTTACCTTTTAATTTATCATATATTTAATTTTTTATTAAAAACTTATCATAATTTTGATTTATAACTAATTTTTTTTATCAAATAATAAGAAAAAATATCTTCATTTCAAACTTGAATTTAATTCTACAAAGTATTTAAGGACTTAATTTTTCGAGAAAATTTTATTTAAAGTAATAATATTTTACTTAGTTCTTAATTCTTTTTCAGAAACAGTGTTGTTTGTATTATTAATTGCAACATAAAATGATTTGTGTTTTTATGATTAACTCCTTAAGTTTTCATTCATTTCTTTGAGTAAAAGTCTAAAGAAAAAGGAAAATGGATCGACAATCAAATACATAAGCCGTATATTCGAAATATATTGCATAAATTTATTTAATTGTTACAAATTTAAAGCTGAAACTTATACAAATTTATTTTTAGGTTTTTGAGATACGACTACTAAATCCCAGATAAAAAGAAAAAAATGGAAATATTATGCCATGAATGAGTTTTCTTGGATTAAAAACCTTAAAAATATTTAAGTTTGTAATATAGTATCAACGCAGAAAAAAGCAAAATAAAACAAAATATTTAACCATACTTTTAAGTGACATAAATGAAGTATTTTTATACTTTAAAGGGTTAGAATGAAACAGGTATAAGCAAAAGTGTTTGAAGCTAAAAATATGTAAAATCAATAAATATGAATAGTGCTTAAAAGTATCAGTTTTTTTCTCTTTTTTTTAATTTTCATTGATTGTGTTATTCTTATCAAACATACAGAATTTTTATTGGTGCGTGCCACTTTGTAATAAAAACATTTCCTGTTTCCATGAAACTTAACAATAAATATTTTCTTACTATTGATATAGCCTATTTGAGAACTTTTAAAATATAAGTTTTATTTATTACAAATTTCAATATTTCAAAAACAAAAATTAATTTGTAAATTAAGATGAAAATGCTAATTTTAAGACATTAAGTATTTAAGATTTTGATTAGTTTTTTATTATGTTAAAATTAAAACTAAAATTCGTTTATTGTTTAATATTTGCTTAAAGAATTAATTGTTAAATCAATTCATTGTTTAAAAAATCATTGAGAAAGAAAAAAATTACACTATATTTTCACTCTCAGCATTATATGTTATTTCATTTTACTTGCTACCAAAAAATACATTCTGTTATAAAATTAACGGAATATTTACAAATAAAAATATTCTAACAATACTTAAAAACAAAGTACCGATGGACAAATAAATACCGATAAAAAACTTTGATAAAAAAAAAAAAATTAGTCTATTAATGCATAAAAAATTATATTTTGTGATATTTGTTACAGGGACTCACCCTTTTTGGACCTAGAACAAATGATGTATCAAATGGATCATTTTCTAATTCTGGTACTTCTGAGTTTAATGCTGTTGAAGCAGCGATACTTGTGTCCATTTGCTCGATTCCCTGTAACAAAAAGAAAATTTTAAAATATCCACTTCAGTGATGGCTTAGGAGGTAATATTGAATAATTGCATATATAATTTTAATATACTACGTTGTTCTCACTAAATTAGTATTTGATTAAAATGTATACTTTCCGGGTTTAATGGAATGAGCTGTAAAATTTTTATTTTTCATACCTGTAAAAATTGGCGTTTCAATCATAAAAAATTTAATTTTAATATAGCATCGCAGACTAATTCTTTTTTAATTTATGAATTAGTTTAGAGAAAAGACAGAACATATTATTAAATAAAAATTAAAACTTTTTGAGCTTTTCGCATTAAAAATTCTCTCTGTTAACTGGATGATACGATAAATAAAAATCTACTAAATATATAAGCAGTAAATATTAATTGTTTTAAAGGTTTTACAATAAAATATATTTAAATAAATTCTTAAAGTGAACATGATATAGTTTTCAATATAATACAATGCACAACATATGCATACAGCCACACAATTAAAAAAAGATCTACAAATAAAAAGAAATATAATCGAACTGTTCAGTAAGTATTCAAGGAATAGTAATTATAATGACCTCTCTCTCTCTCTCTCTCTCCGATTCACCTTTATTGTGAAACCATCTCTATTGTAAACTGCAAAATCAAGTCTGAAAAATCTTTTAAAGCAACAAAAATCCTACTTTTGTTACAATTTGATGACTGTTGTCTGAAGTTTAAATTGGTAAGTAATCAGAATTTTTTCTTAAATTCTTCCAAATTTTTGACAAAATAAAATTTAAAAAAAAAATAAAAATTATTAATTTAGTATACATTAAAACAGTATTGAAATCGAGATTTTCTTGAGTCTGAGTCACTTAAAAACCAGTTTTTGATGCTGTTGAAATTTTTTATTCTTTTTTTATTTCTATCGAAAATTACAAATATTTCAAAATTTTGTAACTATTCTAATATGGTTGATTAGATACTATGCAATATATGTAGGATATTTGTGTGAAACATTAGTATTAATTTTTGGCAATAACTGCATTTAACAAATATTTATAACGATTAAAATTTTGTTTTGAGGTATCGCTTTGACAACGTGTAGCAGATAATCTCATCCTATAAAGACTGCTATATTTAAGTTGCATCGCTTCTTGAATTTCAAGACTTTTCATTAATAGTCGGCCGCTAGAAAAATAGGAAAACTTGCATTTTCTCTTTTACTCACTGTGGTCCAGTGGTAAGATTGCGCTTATTAATTTACTAAGTCTTGATTTTAAATTCAATCACATACATACATAGCGGTGCAGGTGTGCCTCTAACTGTACCTTAAGCTTACGAGTTTGGAATACTCGCCCATCACCAAGCGCCACGTCATTCTGATCCATTCTTGATAAAATATTATGTAGGAATATATAAGAAAAGAAATTCGACGACCTAATTTTTTTTTTTTTTTTTTTTTTTTTTCCCCTATTTTCAATGATTACCGATTACGCATTGATCGCGATTTTAAAAATAAGAAAGAACAAACGCCTTTGTTCTTAAAAAAAAAGCAGAGTTAAGAAATGTGTAGATTGCCACATAAGCAACTTTGGTGTGTTTGAAACAGCATTAATATTACGGTTTAAATAATTACAAACAAAATATTCAAAATTTTAAAAGGAAACGCACCTATTTTTCATAAGTTAACCAATATCTTGATATATAAGTTACTCTCTACTTCCTGCAATCCTTCTCTATTAGAAATTCTCTATTTAAACCCCCCCCCCCAAAAAAAATTTTTTTTAGGCTAACAAATGGAATAAATGTTTTTTGTGCGGAAGGATTAATTTGCCTTTAGTTCGTGGACAAATCATAACTTATAAATTACCAGTAAAATTGTTCAATTAAGCATGCTTAGTTTGTGAATCTATATTCATTTATAAATTAGAATAGAAACGAAAAGTGAAAAAAAAAAGAATTAAAATAGAACTAGTTCTGTCAGTTTATTGTTATTATTATTTTGATTATTTTTCTCATTGATCAATTTATAAATAAAAACAATTCAGCTAAAAGCAGCTATAATATGCATGCAAAGTTCATCAAAATACTCTATCGATTATAAAATAATATATGCAATTTAATGACAGAGATGTTATTTGGATTGGAGCGTTCATTATACCTGCTGTAATTTGTTTAATTCGTCCTGTAAACCCAAAAGATCATCGACAGTCTTCACTGGCTCTTCAGCCTTGGGATCTTCATCCACTACTGCAACAGGTTCTGTGAGTAAAACCTCCTGGAATGGAAGAATCATTTATATTGCAATTTCCTTACTTTTCATTTAGAAGGTTTGTGTCAGTTTGCAGTTAAAATAATAATAAGACTTACAAAGTAGATATTTTCATTCTTAGGCTTTTGATCTTCTTGAGCGGTCGAAATAGCTTCTGGTGTTTTGACCTAACAGTGAAAACAGTACATTATTAATTTTAGTATAACTGGTATAAGCCGGGTAGACTATAATTAATGTAGCAATGTTTTCGTTTTAATAAATCATGAGATTACGTGCCTAAAAAGAGCACCAAAATGAAATAAAATATACACACATTCATATATTTCTTAGAAAAATCACGAACGTGATTAATCATGAATGTTGGCTATTATGAACGTGAGAATCATTAATGTAAATAATTTCCTGATGTAGAAATTATTTACATTAATGATTCTTAATGTTTATCATTAATTTATCACAATCCTTACATCATTTTAAGTGCTCCATTTTGTTTTATATCTAAAATAAAAAAGCAATCAGCAACACAAATTATTAACTTATCAAGATGGTAGGATTATTAAAAAAAACTGTTATCTTTCAAAAATACACAAAGATTAAATAGATTTAAGGCTAGAGAATATATAACAGTTACTCATTTTACAAATCTATATTTTACATGAAGACAGATCACATAAATTGATAATTTGGTTTATTTGTTGATATATGAGACACTTGCACATGAGAGTTAATTTGACAGAGACCTACAGATTGAAATAGATTCCACATCTTTATGAACTCTCCTAATATCCAAATGTAACTCACGAGTTATTGAATTGAAATTCAAATTAGCCACTAAAATTCCAACTCAGCCTTATAAGTTAATTGACATTATTTTTTTAAATCATAACATATAATTAAGTTTATGATCCTAACTTTCAATGTATTTTTTTTTTCAACTGAAATCTGAATTCATAAATTTAATGAAGTTATTAAAGTAGCGATGATAATCATTATACTATCGAAATCATTAACTTTTTTTAGAAAATTTGGAGAAATTTGTCTTGTCTTATGAAAAATCCAATAAGAGAATTTATTCCAATTTTTGTCATTAGAATTTTCAGATTTTAGCATACAAAATATAATGCAAGCACTTTATCTACTGAGGGAAATTATCTTCAACTCAATGTAAACAGAAATATTCTTAGCGGATAATACAAAATTTTTTGAGATTTAAAAGCGGAATTCAGAATTAAAAGGGAAATATAAATTTTATTTTTTTAGTTTTTATAATAATTTGAACGTTTAAAACGTGATTTTGATGTTTCTTATTTTTATTTATTTATTATTATTTTGCATGTAGTATAAAGTCAGAAATTAAATGCTATTAAGGAAAAGATTTCTGTGTATATCTTGCAAAATCGTAGTTATGATAAAAGTCTGATAATTCCGAAATATGTTTTAAGGTAGTAATGTTTTTTATTTTACTGAACTTCAATCTGACATAAAAACAAATACTGAAATATGTAAATCTTATTATAGTTATGCAAACCATCTTAGAAACCTATTATAAAATATTAATTACAAATTATTCAATTTATACTAACTAGAGTTCACTCTTCTAATATATATATATATACATATATATACTGTTAAAATTTTCAGTTGCTAATATAAAACTTTTCATTTGTTCACTTTGATTCAAATTTTTCAAAACTTTTTCCAATATTAATTCATTAAAATTTTAATTTATTTTAGTTTTATATGGGAGAAAAAAAACAATATTTTTCTTTATTGACCTAAGCACGAATAAACTTAAAAAATATTTTTTACTTTAGTTGTTTTTTATTAATACTATACTAAACATTGTGGATAAATAGGTAATCACATCTGTTTAAAAAATGCGTACGTGTTTTTATACATATTCTATTAGATAACGAATTCGATTTGATAAAGCGAATTAAACGATAATTCGATCTTTTAAATTGACTAATTACTTATTTTTTAAATTTAAAATAAAATATCAGTTCATTTTATATTATATATGCTTCTCCACATATCTTTAAAAATATTTTAAGTAAACTATTGCGTTCTTCTATGATCCCCCCCCCCTGTGGATATTTCGTTATACGGATTGAGCATACGTATGACAAAATATCCATATGATGCATACGGAAATCCAAATATCCATACGGATATCCAAATATCCATACGGATTACCATGCGCAAAGAATACATGGATTTAAAAATATTTTAAAATCATACAAATAATTATAGTTGAAAAAATAATTCTCTTTTTTGCACATTTGAATAAATATTTTGAGCAATTCATTTAAAGCGCATTACGCACAAAAAACAACTATTATTAAGGGAAATAATTCACAAAAAAAAGCTCTTTTATGATATCAAAATATTAAAATATTTGTATATTGTATAAGTATTAAAATATTTGTATATTATCAAAATATTAAATATTTGTATATGTATATTTTACATTATTTGAATTAACATTTTCGAAGCATGAATGTTAATTTATAAAATTTTCTAAAAACAACTTTCTAAAAATAATTGGGAGCAGGAAATATTTGTAAATTCGCAAGTCAAAAATATCATTTCTTAATCATGTTTTACAGTTAGGAAATAACGCGCTGTTGCAAAATGTTTTTTTAAAAAATGGGATTTTACTGTCATTTCTCTCCATAAAATAAAATAAAAAGTGCAGAACACAAATATTCCTTTTTATAATTTCGGAAAATTTTGTAATATTTTTTCCAATGAATTATTTTTCTCTGAAGTTAAAAGAAAAGTACACATGTCCTTATTTGGATACTGTAATGCAGATCGCAGTTGTACCTCTATTGTGGAGAGCTTCTCATAAATAATAATTCTCTTTATTCATGTGGGAGAAGGAGGAAACCAAGAAAACTTTGACATTCATGCATAGGCTGAATCCAATGCGTGCAATAAGCAGAAATGAAATATCTATTGCTCATAAATGGTTAATATCAAAATCGGAATCTTTTCTCTGAAGGTTGACCATTCCCTATGAAGTTACAATTATGGTTTTCCATCTACAAGATTAACGTAATTATAAGATTATTATATTTGCCTATTGTAAAGGAGGATGTTTATTTCAAGAAGAGTAAGTAGCTCTGACACAAAAATACAACATACTTTTTATTATTATATAATCTTATGGGTATTTAGTATGAGTTGTCGTTGAATCAGAAATCTTTCAGTCAAAACAGGAGGTTTTCTTACAGGCCACGTTTACTGGAAATACTTTAAAGAGTTTTTAAATTACTATATTTACATTTAATGCCTGGTAAATTCTTTATTTTCTCTAACAAACATTATTAAACACTTATATTTTAAGACTATTTTAATTAATATAAATTTTCAGTGATTTGATTGATGCAATTTATATATAGTGTTAATCTTTTTATTAAAAATAAATCAATTAATAAGCATATTGTATTCTTCTAGTTATTTCTCCTCATCCGATCAATGATCAATCTACAATCTTGAATAATGGATTTTCTTATTATAACTTGATAAATGATAAAATAAAAATAAATCGTGACTTACATCCTTATCTTGAGAAACAGAAGGCGTTTCGCTATTTGCATTCTTGATTTCTTTAGCATTGTCTATTTCTTCTTGTTTATGAAATAGAACCGTTTGAAACAGGTCTCTAATTGCTACAACTACATGAAAAGCCTAAAGAAAAATATATGATTATAGAATGATATTAAACTGCTTACGTGTTATTGTAAACTATGTATCTCTCTTTTTATATAATAGTTTATACTTTAATATATTCATTATATATGATTTTATTATATATAATGAATACATTTATTATATATAATAAATTACTACAGTATAATACAATGTAGTAATTTATACCTTAAAGTAGGCACAGTCTATTGTAAACTTAGATGCTAGATAAAGTATATATTAGACTATAAATGTTGTCCTCATTGGAACAAAGCTTTAAGCAAAGGATAATTTCATAAATATGAAGTAATTTTATTTACTAATAGAGAAATGAATATTCTATAGAAACAACAGAAGAAAATTATTTCGTTTTTATGATCGCTTTTTACAATTGTAACTAATTAATTTTATTTTGTGTATAGTTTTTTGCCAGTAAAATCAAAAAAGAGTAAGGAGAAACAGATAGAAATAGTTTACTCCTTTTTTAGTAAAAAAAAACTTTTTACTATTTTTGTAAGATACTTGTATTAATCGGAATAAAAAATCTTTCGGATAGAGTAGCAAGAGTTTTTTTTTTTTTTTCCGTTTTGCACTGATAAAGAACTTTTTACTATTTTTAGAAGTCCTTAAAATAAATCTGAGTAACAAACAGTCCGAAGAAACAACAGTAGCCTTTTTAAAACTTATAATTTTTACTACATTTTCATAGTTTTAATAAAAATCAGAACAATCAACAAACACCTAGAAAAACAACAGGAAGAAGCTTTTTCTTTTTTTTATTCAGAAAAAAAAAATTATTATTGCTTTCATAAGTTTTTAGTATACACATGAAAAGAAATATAGGCAATGAGAAGAAATAGTTCATGTTTGTTCTGGAAATAAAATATATTTTTGTTAAATTCTTTACCCTACTTTTTACTGTTTTTGCAACTTTTATTAATTTGAGAAAAAAAAATTTTAGTGAGAAAAAAATCATGCTAAATAAAATAAAATCATAATGTTAAAGACTACTAATGACATATGACAGTCATATGGTAAATAAATGCTAATATAAGCCTTCAAACAATACCATTTTTAAACTACAAATAATATAAATTTCAAAGTTCGATTGGCATGAATTTTTCTAAGAACATATTTTACTAATAAACATATATTTAATATTTCAAATTTCTACTTATGTATAAAGCTATTTTCTTAAAAACAAAACTTAACAATTCAAAAGCAATAATTTAAAATTGCACTTGTACAAAATATAAATTTTCAAACGTAGCACTTACCGGTTTTTCTGTTTTTATTGCAATGAATTGATGCCGCTCACCAGTTGATCCAAAAACATAACCAAAAGCCCTAGCGTCAGTTATATCTTGGGAAATGAATGATATAAGAGACACTGGGTGATGGTACATAAGAACCTAAAAAGATAAATTTCAATTAAATTCATAAGATATTACAGAAACTTTTATGAAATTATTTCTTTCATAATTAATAATGAATTAATAAAGGAATGCGTTGAAATTTGTATCTGGTTATATAAACTTAATTTTAAATATTATCTGTAAAAAAAAAATTGATCCAAAATCAGAGTTCTCATAATTCAGCTATACTATATATATATATATATATATATATATATATATATATATATATATATATATATATATATATATATATATATATATATATATGCCTGTGTGTGTGTGACAAAAAATCAATTTTGTCAATATTTACACAATAACACAATAATATTAACTATTGCACAATATAGTTTTAAGTATTTCAAATCGAGAAATTATGTTTTAGTAATTTATCTGATAAAGAGAAAATTTCTGAGTTTTCTTAAGCAAAATATGTTTTTTGATTCATAGTTTAGCTTATCAAATCTAATAGTATATTTATGATAAATAATGATATTGTATTTTAAATCTATTGAAGTTACTAAATTCTTATCAGTGATTTTTATGAACATTTCAAGGAATACTTACTCCAGTCTTTTCATCTTTGATTTTTATGCCTTGTAAGGAAACTGATATAGTGATTTTTCTTTTGTGAGGACCAATATTTTTAACATTGAGCTGAAATTCGAAGAAAATATATTAATATTTTTGAGGCTAATATTTTTATACTCATTCGCAAGTATTTCATGTATATTAAAAACAAAGAAAGAAACATGCAATGAAATAATGTCTTATAAATTGATTTAGTATATATAATCCAAATAATTTTTATATATTTAAAATATATAATTTATACTTGATATGAGTTGATAAGAAATAAAAATCCTAAATTTGTAAATTTATCAAAATGAAAAGCTTAATATCTACAAATAAGGAAAATATTTGAATTATATTATGTAGCATAATATACAATCGAAAATTACATAAAAGAAATTCTTTTTAGAATAAATATAAATTTTTGTGTAAAACAATTATATGAAAATATTTTGTAAAAGATTAAATAGTTCACAGTTGATTATTGATTTCTTCAACTTATGTTGAGCAATAATGATCATTAATTCTATAAAATTTTAATACACTACAATCTTTTTTCTATGAAAAATAGGAAATTATTAAACAGAAAAATTCTTTAGAATCAAAATGCCAGTATGCAGTTTTAAAAAATATTCTAATTATGTGTGCAGTTGCAAAGAATATTTGATGTACTATGTAATATCCCGTCAATCATTTACTGAGAAAAACACCACATGTTTCAATTTGAAGCATTTCTATTGTATACCAATTTATTTACTTATTTATGTACTACTTTACTAAATTTCATAATCTACTAATTCATAATAACTAATGGTAACTAGTGGTGCTCACTAATTCATAATCCAATTTTTATACAGCGCAGTTACATAAAGCATAATCATAAATGTAAAGCGCACATTTGCTAAAAGTAAAAACTACAGGATATGAACTTTTGGAGCAGGTAAGGTGAGTACAACATTATTTTTATAAGATCAAAAAACGCTTAGCTAATATTAATAGAGATAAAATGAAACAAAATGAAGATATTTAAAGTTAAGCAGCATTTCATAATTCAGCGTTCGATAGTATTTTTGGAAAAAATATATATTTGATGGGATAGTAAGTAAATACTATATAATCTTGTATAACATAACACACACAATCTAATGAATTGTAAACAGCACAGAATGTGTCAAAAATTTCACACTAGTAAATATTTTAAGTTCTCTACTTTAAATCAGTAATAAGTCGACAAAATTATTATATAATTCGGCTTAATATTTGTGTACTGTATTATTATTTTCAAATAATTAATTTTTGAATGATTAAATATTATTTATAAATTAAACACCTTTGAAGATGCCCAGAATCTCTCCACATTTTGCGTCACTACGCCAGTAATTTTATTCATAAAGGAGTATATATTTATGGTCACATAATGTGTGGATGATATTCTTTTCGCTCTCGGTAAATTAGAAACGTTCAATATTTTTAGAGCTGAAAATATTTTTGTGTAAAATATGATAATGTTAAGAAATTAAGAATTCACCAGAGAAAAAAATAGAAAGAAAAAAAAAGACGTTCCTCATCTAAGCCGCAAAAATGACTAAATGACTCGATGACTATCATGGCCACTGCAAACTTCCATAAGTACCGAAATGCTTATAGAAAACCATTTACATAATTGAATTATGGGACAAACAATATTATATGCGAACGAGGAAAAGTGATTTGGGATAAACAGTATGTTTACGTAAAACTCTCGATTACCTTTAATTTTTGCATAGCATCTTGACACATCTTGTCCCCTCTGGCATCGCTTACAGACTCTACGCCGATGAGTTTCGCTTTGAAAGTGACTCCTTCTCCTTCATATTTCTTCACATCTGGTTTCTTCTTGTCAGATTTCTCTAAAAAAATAATAAAATATAATTTTTAAAAAAAATTAAGAAAATCCCAAAAGAAAATGGATAGTTTTCGATCATGGCGACGTGATTCAGATACTCCAAATCTCAAATTTGGTATAAAAAAATTCATTTTATATATTTGGTATATAAAATGAATTCGGTATAAAATCAAATTTGGCATGAAAATAATTGCCAAAATATTTGTGATTTTCATATTCAATATAAAAACTCTCATAAAATTAACTTTGCAAATCATTAGTCTGGTGAAGAACAATGGACACTTTATAAGAGCCTCTTGCTTATTTTAGCAAAATAATTGGTGACGATTTTAGTTACGATAATAGAAAAGTACCAGAAATTGTATAACAAAGAAACGTTATAAATCTTTGAGATGAAGTAGAAGAAAATTATTGATAAGTCAATTGTTTTGCCTGATTGTCTTCCTACGACCATTTTTTTGCACGCAAGTATTTATATGACCTAAAGTAGATTTCGAACTACAATGAACCTCCGTTCCTGAAGTGCAAATGAAACCAAGAACTGTTGCTAATTATTATCAGAGCTAATTAATTCCAGTCCAATGTCTATTTCGATATATCACTCTTTCTTTTTGGTTATAAATAAATTATGTAAGTTTAAGGTATTTGTTTGTCGGAACTTTTAATATCCGAAACTCATTTGTAGAAAATAAATTATCTTAATATTTATGCATTTGAGTATCACAATTCATCTCACTTTCTTATAAAAATTTAAAATATTAATTTAGGTTCAAACAGTTTTCTCTAACAACATTCGAAGGCATTGACACTAAAATCTCCTTTAACCGTCAAAACTCATGTTTTTATCTGAAATTCGAAACAGAGTGATTAAGTCAATAAGCGAAGCACTAAACATCAAATCAAAGATTTTTAACTTTTCGCCATATTTTGCGCTTTTCCTTATAATCATTTCATGTTATCATAAATTAGCCAAGAAGTAAGACATTTTTATAAAGTTTTTTCTTATATAAAAACATTTTGCGTAAAAGTAGAGTGAACAGCAATAATATTCTTTTTACTTTTCTTACAAAATATTTCAATTAAATATTTTTAGAGTATATTTATGTTAATTGTAGGACTTATAATTAAAACACATTTGTATAAAATTATGAAAGTTACACTTAAAAGTACTTAAACTTTTTATATACAATCATTATAACGAGTTTTTTTGCATGTAAACATTTTTGTCGGAAATAATAAAGGATAATAATATTTTCTTTACTTTTTGTACAAAACAGTTTACTTAAACATTTGGAAGAATAAACTACTTAAGTATGTTTAAACACTAAACATACTTAAGTATGTTTATTATAAAATTTATATTGAAAAACATTTGTAATTGTTAGATTACAATTAACATTATTGTTTATTTTATCTTCACATCAACTTCTTTTTAAACGTGATGAATGTATGTGCTTTAATGAATTCTTTCTTATTTAAAATACCCTTATATATCGTTAAACAAAAACTAATATTTTTCAGTATCCTAATATAAGAATGAGAAGCGAAATTCGATTCGACTCATTGAGTTTGGTATGCAAAAGTAGAGAGCAAGAAATAATAGATAAGCGGAAAACATTGAATATTTTTACTTGCTCAGTCGAAATATTGTTTAATCATACTGACTCAAGTTCTCTTTATGTATCATGTTACTTTCGATTTTTGAAGGAATATATAATTGTTTGTGAAAGTGTTTCTGATTGAATTAAAATTATTTGTTTTAACTTCATTTATATTTTTGTATTCATTTTCTCTGCGCGTATTGAATACATCTATTCCTTTTTAATTGAACATATTCTTTTGTGTATTAATGTTATTTATTCATTTTCTTTGTTGAACCTATTTGTAAAATCACAGAGTTAACTAAAATACTTACCTTTTTTTTTCATGCTCTACTAGCGGTGATTTTGACAGGGAGATGGAATTAGTATTTAAATTTGAGTGAAGGAGCAACTATTTTGGGTAAATACCATGGGTAGCGGAAGACTTGCTCCCGTTATATATATGCGTGCGTGTTTAGGACTTCTATGTAGGTATTTCTTAAGCAAATTAACAAGAAACAAACATTTAGACGATCTATTAATCCGAGTAAAATATGCATGAAATGTTTTATTCTTCTGTATGCTTAAAAATGTGAATGCTTACCTTTCTTGGGCTGTTTCATTTTCTTGAAAGCGAATTTACCATCTTTCGTGGATTCTTTTTTCCCGTGGTGGGATTCGGAATCCCTTTTTTCAGGGGTGGAAGCGCTGCCGTCTACCTTGCAAGTCAAGGCCTCCTCAGCCTCATCCACCGTTTCTTTGTCTTGCATTTTTGCTCAGGAGATTTCAGAACAGAAAAATAACTGCAGCTGTAAAGTCAATTACACCTGTTTCTGTAATGCAAAAAATATTTAGTTAGAAATTTGCTAACCAATTTCACTCGTAAATTAATGATACTTCAAACAAATTTAAAAAAAAAAAAAAACTTTTCCAATAGGTTAATTTTAAAATTGAATATTTATTTATTTTTTATTATAATGTACCATATAATTAAATGTGAGTATTTGTTTTATGGCAATTAGGAACTTTTTTGTTTTTTTTAATTTTAAGACCATTAATTTGCCACAATATAAGCATACAATAAACTAAATTTAGTAATTAATCAATGTTTGATAATTTTGAGCTAGTTTCATGAAAGTCAAAATTTGAAAGAGTTCGAATATTGCAGTAGATACGCCTGTCTGGACTTCAGTAGTTTTAAGCATCTTCGAAGCTAGGAAAAATAGATTTTGCTATCTATATGAGAAATACACAATAAAACAAATCAAATTGTATTTTTGTTTATGTATAATTTTAACGGAAATGTCTAAAATATAGAATCTAAAATAAATCATGTTCAGGAATTTGTAGTTTTTGTGAAAAATTGGGACTTGTAGTGGAGAAAAATTTAACTGCAATGTTTGAGCTGTTGCGTGTTTCAAATTCAATTCAATGAACCCGAGCAACATTGGAAGAGTAAATACAAAATACGAAATAAATAATGAATAAACACCAGAATATGTTTATATCTTCATTATTTTACAAATTATTTGATAGAATGTGTCAGACATTTTATAAGAACCAAGTACATTTACGCTATATTATATAGAACATTTTAATCCATAGAAATAAATTTGATTGCAATCCTCAATTTTATGCGTAAAATGTATTACCTATACTTCCCAACATGAGAATATATAAAATCTAACAAATATATTTAATTATTGGTATATAAACTAAATAAATATTTAATTTTAAAATTTATTTTCATCTACAATTTTTAATTTTGTTTAATTTCAATACCACACTTTGCTAATTTATCACCGTGTTTTGTCTAGCAATTTGTCCTGTTTTGTCAATATAAAAAGTTTGAAAGGGAAAGGTTATCAAACTCCCGTTATTTTTACTGCACTAGTTTTGAATGCTTAATTAACCTTGTGGTATTCAAATTCAACTATTGTTTAGTCTGTGAAAAAAAATGCTTCAAGATGACACGTGCTATTGTTTGAAGCCGACGTTTTTCCGGCGAAATTGTTTTCTCATATTAAATTTGTCAATTAACTTTTGCGCAAAGCTACGGTTCAGCTGAAAATAATCTTTTGTTTTAAATATTCTATATCGCAATCCGAAATATTGAAATTTATTTAATTTTTCAGAATGAGTTTCGCAAGGAGAATGTAATGCGACAAAAAACTCAGTTTAAATCTGTTTATTCCAGCTTATTTAAAAATATATTTAATACAGATTATATATATATATATATATATATATATATATATATATATATATATATATATATATATATATATATATATATATATATATATACACACAGATTGAATACACAGAGAGTTACGTATTTCAAATACTGTATTTAAGAGGTAAGTAATCGCGAGTAATTAATCATAAAGACGGCAGTAAACTATTTCGGGTAATTAAAAAAATAAGAAATCATTTCTCAGCATATTTGATGGAATATTAAATAAAATATTCTCCCATTTGATAAATATAAACTTCATTTTTTGCTGGAAAACAACCACTTAAAATAGAGTTCAATCACTTCAGAAAAGTATCTAGCTACTTTTGCTTAAAATTGTTACGATATAATTAGCAGTTTAATTAATGAAAAAATCTAATAATTGTAGAACAGAAAACATTAAATTATTATTTCAGAATTTATAGTAATTTGTTACTTTTATTTAAGTGTAAATGAAAGGATTTCTGCATTTTCAATTTATCTTTATTATTATTGAAAAAAAAATAGCTAATATGTATGCAGAAAATCTGCCACACAACTAGACAAAATTTTTAAACATGAAACACACAAAGTCTCAAAACTTTTTTCTGTTTACAAATAATTATATTTATATATATATATATATATATATATATATATATATATATATATATTCTATGATGACATATTATTTTTTTCTAAGTTAACAATAAAATATGTGAAGGGTAAAACTTAAAGCATTGGATGCTACAAGGTGGAATGGAAGTCGATGTGTGTTTCACTTCGACATTTTGATTACAGCGGTTGAATTGAGTTTAATCACTAATTAACGCTGATCTAAATTTACAGTTAAGTTGATTATTCTACGATGCACACTATACTGGAATTCTGTTCAGCTCAAGCCGTGTAGTAGGAAAAATATTATATTAGGTGTAGGGATAAGATATTTACGACATCAGAATCTTTTTTTTTTTTTAACCTACATTCCTAGTAGACCAGATTGCTGGCAATGAAATCGTTGCCTCATTGGCCAAAGCAGCAACTATGAGTCAATATGCTGTACATTCCATCTCTCCTGAAAATCTGGAACAACACATCAGAAAACGTTTCTTTAAGGAAAGTCGCGATCAATGGAAAAATTGCAAATATGATGAAGCTTTCATTTATCTCACATCTATTCGCAAATATCATAGGCTATTAACGAAATCCAGACTAGAAGATGTGTGGTTGGCCAGAGCTAGGACAAAATCTTTCCCTACCAATTTGGTTCTATTTAGATTTAATCTGTGGCATACAGATCGCTGTCATTGCGGTGAATCTGAAACCATAGATCAATTTTTCCTAGACAGTCCTTTATACGAACAACTGAGAAACTAATAGCGGAAAAAATTAGGAATAGGCACATTATCATTCTCTTGGATATTTAAATTATCTTCATAAACGGAAAATAAAATTTTTGCTTGCTGCGAATTTCTAGGTCAATCTAAAAGATTTTAAACTTAATAATGTAAAAAGTGAAATTGTTAACGTCTGAAATCCTTGAGCAGTCCTTTATCACAAATGTAGCTAATCCTAATTACCTAAGATACACTAATACACAAAAAGGTATGTAAAATATCTCTTAGTTTTCACCGATAGATTAAAATAATTCATTATTAGTTAACTTACTGTAAATTATATCTCAAGATATTTTTTCAATGTGAGCGACAAGCATCTGAGTATAGAGCTCCAAAAGTGTCCGCCATAACCTACTTACCAAGTAGGCCAATTTTTTTAGAAATGAATAACGATATTTACTATTTTTTTTCCAATATTTGATCAGCTAAAACGCATTTAAAGCAAAACAAAGTAAATAGTAAACATATTTGCAAAATAGTACATGTTATTATTTCTCCAAATCTCAGTTTTCCCCCGAAAACTAGGAACACTCGTTTTCTAATGGCAGATTCGGCTTAGGTAAGCTGGCGGGATTAATTCAATAGTAAATGAAATTTTACAAAGTTTTGTACCAACTTCAATACTTCATAAAAGAAATTTGTAAATAATATGCAAATGAGAAGACATGTTGTCGAAGTCAAGTCAACTCATTATTACAGATACAAGGCAGAAAAATGAGACATTTTTAAACATCTTGCATTTAGAATTTTACGAAAACCAATTATATGGTGAGTTTCTAATTAGAAATATTTTTCTGTGAATATGAATAATGTATGATATAAATTATTAATAAGAACAGATAAGAGCAATAATGTAGATAAGTGTCGAGATTTGCCAATTACGAAAAATAGCATTTCGAATGTATTTCACCTTCTTATCGACGTAGCCGTTTTGTTCTCCCTGAAATAAACAGCTATTACTTGTGGTGAAACATGAAGTTCTTTTTAAAATCAATCACCTTTCCCAGAAAACGATTGTTTACTTGTGTATTCTAATAATAGCTCATAGAAAAAGTGAAATAACAATGCATTTATGAATAAATTGCGGCTAGTTGAATGCTTTTACATTGCCCGTCCAACACTAGGGAAAAAGCATGAGATAATTACATGACTCCCTCCAAGTCTGACCTCAAATGCGCCGCTTAATGGATGGTTGTAAGTCCCGCATATCCAAATTGTGAGGGGTATGGGAAAGAAAAAAAAGTAAGTTAATTATTACCTTTCCACATCTCAACAGTTTCTGGCGTCTTTTGTTTACAGTGTTGTAGTAAAAAATACTTTTTTATTTTCAGATGTATTTCATCCTGACTGCGATTCTTGCTATTCGTAATATTATTCGTATTGCTTCATCTAGTATTACAAAATGTATGCATTGACTTGGAAAGATTTGAAGATCAGTTTGTTTTGAAAGTTCTCAGTCGTTTATTTTTAGCCAGGAAAGATAGAAGGTAAAGAATTAAGTAAAACTAATAAGCAAAAATCGTGTTGAAAATTCTGAATTAAAAAATGTTCCTTTTTTAAATTTATTTAATTATAAATCAAAGAGTTGTTTAAAAAAATTTAGGTGAATGGAGATGAAGAAAATTAAGTAAAAATCGTACGTTTATATTTAAATTAATATAAGTTAAAAATTAAAAGTTATAAAATATAAATTATATTTCACATAAGCAGAAATTTGATAAATCAAAGAATTACTTTAATTCCTAGTTAAAAACTTAAATTTTAATTAAAACAATTTTTTAAACCATACTTAATCAAATATATTTCAAGATAGAAAAGGAAAATAAAAATCGTGATGTTATTTTTAACACATATTCCACGTTAAAAACACTTCAATTAATCGGAGACCAAAAGTTCACACAAAGAATTTTAAAAGAATAGAGATCAGAAAAATAAATAAATATTGTACTCTTATCCTTAAACTAAAATATAAATATATTCCACAATAACAGCAACTTATCTAATCGAGTATTAAAAACTATTTAATGAAGTTTAAGAGAATGAAATTAAGATTTAGTGAAATTGATTTTTATTGAATGAAATTAAGATTTAAAAAATAAAATAAGTATATTAAAATTGCGCTTTTAGTTTTAAATTAAAAAATATATTACACGTTAATAGCAATTTATTTAGTTACGGAATAATTTTAAAGAATCTTTCAAAACCAGAGTAATTAAAACGATATGGAAGTATATAATCTATATAGTGTGCGTGGTTTAAATTGGTATGCTAGATAATTGCTAGCCACACAAATTACAGAATCGATATAAAATTTAACACACGCGCGCACACATGAATTTTTTAAGTTACAGTTTTAAAGGTTATTTCAAAATTATAAAGATTTGCGCGCACACACACATGAGATCAATTTAGTGCTCGAAAAACTAATTAACAAATTAATGGATAAAGCAGTGTAGTATTGTATACCAAAATTTAAATTAACAATATATTGCAAAATTAATGAAGGGAAATCCCAATTTTAAATCGCAATTTTGAGGCACGAAGTTCAATGAAAAATAATGAGGCCAAACTATAATATTTTAAAAATGAGAAGAAAAGGGGTTTAATTAATATCGAAATTTTTACATCAAGACCACCAAACCCCTTCTTCTTTTTTTTTTTTTTTTTTTACTTTGCAACTTTTAGTTTGTAGGAATAAAATTTGAGAAAATCCTTGCGTTCGATTAAGAGAATTGCATAACCTGATGAAAAAGTAGTAACAAAAAAGGTAAAATATTCGCCCTTTATATTAATGGGAGAATATATTGCTCTTTCGTTGCGAACATTTTTGTATTACATTTTGTGAAGTCATTAATCTGTGTCTTGAGCTTAAGTAAGAAGAAATACACTTTTATTTGTTTTAATTATTGTAACTGATATATTGATGCAAATTTTCCATAGCATCAAAAGGAGTTCGGAGTTCTTTTCGTCATTTTTGCAATTTTTATCACACTGCATTATTACTTTTGTCCCCTAGCAATGCTAAATCACAGTGGCTGAACATTTGGGGAAAAAAAAAAAAACGTTGAACCAATGTTCCACATAGCAGTTTATATATTAAACATTGCTAGCAGTTGTTAAATTCATCAGTACACTTTGTTTCATCATCTCTTTACTCGACCTAAAGCTTAAAATGAAGGAAAATATTCATTGTTTTAAAATGAATAATAATGAAAATGATTTTTTCATTAAATATTTAGGTGACTGACATTATTAGGATCGTAGTTAATTAATATGAGGCAGGTACTAATAAAGAAACTAAATATTTTCATAAAAAAAAGATCTTAACTTAAAACTTGAATACATTTATAGTTTTAGTTCTTTACAATTTACATTTAATAATAAAATCAAATATATATATATATATATATATATATATATATATATATATATATATATATATATATATATATATATATATATATATATATATATATATATATATATATATATATATATATATATATATATATATATATATATATATATATATATATATATATATATATATATATATATATATATATATATATATATATATATATATATATATATATATATATATATATATATATATATA
Source organism: Latrodectus elegans (assembly GCA_030067965.1). Taxonomy (NCBI): domain Eukaryota; kingdom Metazoa; phylum Arthropoda; class Arachnida; order Araneae; family Theridiidae; genus Latrodectus; species Latrodectus elegans. Next base: position 61,000,521 of record CM057816.1, read on the forward strand.
TATATATATATATATGATGACATTTTGCAATTTTTAAAAAAAAAATTATTAAGGGAAGCGAATAAAAATCTAAGGAAACGCCAGAATTTTGAAAAAGCTCCACATAGACATCATTTGGAAGCAATACAAAAACTAGCCAAATGTCACAGACTAGCCGGATCAGGAGATTCTTCATTATGTAAACATTGTTAACCTTTATTTAAATCCAAACACAAGGTTCATTGAAGCGTTGCATTTGAGGCTTTTCAGCAGATTCCCTAATAATGTTCGGCATTACCCCATTCATACTTAAGAGAAAGGCACAAAGGAATTACGAACCGAAATTTGGGCCAATGACGTATTTTCTTGAGGCGAAACAAAAGGTCTTGCTTTCTAGAAGGAAAACTTGTAATCGCAAAATAGAGTATGTATATTTTTCCAACAAAGCTCAAATTACATCACTCAAGATGTGAGTGCCATTCTCCTCCTTATTAACCCGTCAATTTTCGCTAATCATAAAACCCAGTTTTAGATCTAATATATTATTTTAAATAATTATATGTTTCCTAAATATAATCTTGCATTGTTTTTTCAAGTATATCAAACTAATAATACCTAATTATATCAGCAATGGTCATTCAGTTACCACAACTCTGTGAAAGCTTTGAACGCGCATTCTGTTTTATCTCATTGAACTAACTTCAATAAGACCATGTACGTTGGTGATTTTACTTATTGACTCTTTTCAGGAGAAGTAAAGGACATTTCCAGACTGTCCTTGGTGTTCCGTCGATATGGCCTCCCCTGGACATATCTTAACCTGTTTTAAAAAAATACGATGTCCTTCGGGACCCCATCACATTTTTTAGACATTTTAAATAATTTTGTTTTTATGGGGGTTGTCTTGCCTAGATAGACAACCTGAGGTAAGTAACACTTACAACTTACTGACTGATATTTTTGAGATTTTACAACAGCTAGCTAGATGAATCCTAGCTTTAAGAAATTGTTACGGTTTCCTTCACAATTTGGTTTTATGGAATTCTATGACATAGCCTTATTGCCAATCTAAACAAAGAAAGCTGCTGTAAGGCGGTATTTACCATTATCTTCCAACCATCTTGTGATAGTGGAGTGTATTTACACCACAGACACATTACATCCAACTCTAACCGATATACATTCAAAAAATAAAAATGCAATACTTATCCCCAGTTATTGGATAATGACTCAGACATTTTACTCATAAATGTGTGGTAAAAAGAAATGCAGGTCGAATAAATGGATACAGAAATCTAGTTATAATCGATGCATCATAAAATGAAAACTTGCTACAAATATTCAATTGACTAGTAGACTTAGGTAGCCAAGTTTTGCGGGTTGTATCTTCAAATGTTTCATTACTTGGAAAATGTGTATGTAACTTACTTGAAAAAAATTGAAAATTTGATTAGTTTACATAATATTAATACTTAAAATATTTTGATTTATTTTATTTTAAAGAGCTGTCTGGTATCATGCATTGAGGTCTATATAGATCAGCAAAAACAAATCCAATGAATAATGGATTGCTTAAAAATTTCCTTTAGTTAGACAGTTAATAAATATTGAATTCGGAACTCCTTTTTTCCATATTCATGCGCATTTCTGATTGGCGAGGTATTAAGAAAAATAAAAATGCGTTTGATACAATATGCGACGAAACACAATAGTTTTTATAAAATAAAATTAAAAAAAAAATGCATGTATATATAGTGAGAAGAATGAAAATTCTCTGCGTATATACTTTTTCCTACCCCCAGCGATTAGCATAGATGACAATTTTAAAAGAAAGGGATGAACTACATACCTCCATTTTTTGATGCCAGCCTAGTTCCAAAACGATGAAAATTGTGACGTAAGCAACTTTACAGGGAATTCAAATTAACGTTTATTATGACTTAAATTAATTACAAACACTAAAATAAATTTTTTGAAATGTAATATAGTCTTTATTTTAAGTCGGCCAGAGACCAACACTGTTATATAAGTTACATGCGATTCTGTTCAGCCATTCGGAATTCTATTAGGAATATATATATATATAAAAATTAAATCGGAGGGGACACAAGGAATACAAAGTTTATTTATAACTGTTTCGCAGTGAATTTTTTCTGCAGTTATTTTAGAAAAAGCATGTATTACAGACTTAATTAAATATTTGCATTCTATTGACTGACAAAAAGTGAGCTTTATGCTCATTTTTTCTTATTTCTACTGAATTATTTTAGATGTACAGAAGTCTTGGATTTTGTCTGGATTATTTTCGGCCACATGAGAGTATTTTATACCGTAAAAAAAAAAAAAAAAAAAAAAAAAAAAAAAAAAATATTTTTTACTTTACTCCTCTCCACTTCATGCACCACTTCCTATTATAAAGATGCATCGTTGTCATTGTTTCGCAGGGATGGCTGACATAGACGCGGTCACTGCCACTTGGTTCAAAACGGCACGGACGAAGGGTGAAAAGGAGAGGCAGTTGTTGACATTCTTCCGGTTCCTAAAATTATCCAACGAACGACGAGAGGTGATTCCAAAATATACATCTTTGTTTCCCCTCTTTCTTTTTAAATCAAACATAGAGAAGCATGAATAACGCGAAAACCTATTTTTTGAAATATATCACTTAATATAGCAACGAATAAATGTTTTAGACATTAATTCTCAAAAAAGTTACTTAATTTAAATTTATCAAAAATATATTTAATAATATATTATATATATTTCAGAGATTATAGTCCGAATAAAGGAATATAAGGTATTTTTTATAACACAATGAAGCATATATATATATATATATATATATTTGAAATAAATAATTTAAAATTATTAAGTATTTACCTTCAGTAAAACAAGTGATAAATATTTTTAAAGTAAAAACTATTTCTTCAGGAACACAACTTGTCAATTTATAAACTTATTAATTCATTTTCAAGATTAATTTTATTTAAATTAAAAATTTTGTCAGATAACTCATTTCATTTTTTAAATTTTCAAGGCAATTTCTTCCATTAATGTAATTTATAGCATACATCGATTTAAGTATTTATTAAACGAGTCAGTTTCACTCCAGTAATGCATCCTTATTACGTACGTTCTCGTTTATAAATTTTAATAACTTTTCTTGACTATGTTTATTAATAAACATAGTTTACACCAACAGAATATTTTATTTCTTTTCATTTCATAACAATGTTTTAACATATTAATTATAATTTGTTATTTATTAATTAAATATTTTTATTATTATAAATATATCGACTTTAATTAAAATTTACAATATTGTGTTCTATATTTTACACACAATTTAAACCAGGTTACAATTCAAAATATAACAATATAATAAATAATGGAAGAAATATTTTAGCAAACTGTTTTTAAAATAAACTGCAACTCCAACAGAAAAAATGTTAAAACAAATTAAATAAATTTATAAAAAGCACGGATTGCTTTATTAGTGCAAAATAATCTGAAAAAATTCAAAAAAATTAATATTTTTTTAATTTTAGTAAAATAAACTTTGATAGTTATTTTAAGCATTTTCTCCACCACATCTCCAACAATTTTAAAGATTGAAACCAAATGAGCATTCTGATATAATACAGGATAAATCTTTTAAGTTATAGCACTTCACATGCATATGTTCAGAATCAATTTATAAGAGTTGCAACATTCGTAGTTTATTTTATGGATTATTATTTTGCTAGCTTTAACAGAAAAAATTAAATTATATAAAAAAAAGAATTCCTCGGTTGATATCGGTGGCCCTGACTGTATCATATCGAACTCGGGAAATGACGGGATATAGCTAATTGTAATTAAGTCATTGAAAGAGGCCTTTAAAGGGTTGAGAATCATATATAGTAGTGAGAATGGAGGATAGCATATAACAATGAATCAATAAATTGTCGAGAAAAATAACATTAGTAAATTTAATTATCGTCATTATCCATTTTATGTAGAATAAAAATATAAAAAATTATATTCACATTCGTTATTCATAGGTGAATGAGTCGTTTTAAAAAATGTTTTCTATATTTCATAAGATTCATCACAATTATTTACATACTTAATGGTCAAAACGTTTCGATATATAACTATTTAACTATAAATGAGAAATTGATTTTTTAATTATCTATTTTTAAATGTTAAGATTACAACCGATTGTCTAGTTCGATATTTAATCGTGACAAATAATTGTTTACAATTAAATGCATCTTTTTAATATACTTTTCTTTGAAATGATCAATATATGTAATATATAGGAATATTGAATACTTATTAGTAATTTTATTATTGATAAATTTATTTTTAAACCCTTGAAATGTTTCATTTCATTTCGATTTTCTTTACGTATTGTAATTATTTTTTGTATTCACAACCATCACTCTTGTTTCTTATGAACAAGATTAATCATTTTGAACACTTGAAAAGGTATATTAAAAAGTCGGCATATCGATAATTGTAATTAATGTTACTATATTTAAAAAGCCTTTTTTGACTTGTGACCTATTATATTTCCTCTATATATTAAATTTAAAAATTTCTTACATTACATCAACACTTATTTAATTTTTATTTAAATTAATATTGAAATTTCATATAATACAAATTAATAAAATTTAAAATCTAAAAAGCATAAACAACTGTAAAACTTTTCAATGCATTGGAATTACAAAAGTCATTTACAGGAAAGTGTTTACGAAATTTTTGTAGCATATTTTTACGTAATTAGTTCCGAGTAATTCAAATAATAATTTTCCTTTATAAATTGCATATAGGTGTAACAATTGTATTGTGACAATTCAATATCGAAATCATCACAGACAACACAAAGGAAGGTTCTAGGAAAATGTAGTGAAAATATATTTAAGTTTTATTCAATATATGTTTCTCTATATATACAATAAAGTTAGTGGAGATAACAAAAGAGAAACTTGAAAAAATACTGAGCTATATTTCATACTTTGATGTGGTTATGTATGAAGCATTGAAATTATTTACGAGTAAATGAAGCTACTAATATCATTTCAAGACAATTGAACTTCTTAATTCCGTTTCAAAATTAAAAACCTCATAAAGTAAAATCTAAATTATTTCAAATATTTTAAACATTCATTCAAAAATGTAGTGTAAGATTATTTGGTCAAATATTGATTCGTTTTAGCTAAATGGGTAACTGAAAGTGATAGAATACAACCTGGTAGAATTCCTCAGGAATTAAAGAAACCTCATAGACATGTTTATAAAGTATTGGAGATCATAATCATGTAATATCGTAAATTTAAAATGTATTCAAAAATATTTATTTACTTATGTTTTACAACTAATTCATTTTTTATTTACATAAAAAATATAAAATAATATTCTGGACAGTATGATGTCCGGAATACTTATTTATAAAAAATAGACATTACATTTTATCGACAACATTCTTTCACATATCCTGTCCAATTACTATTCACATTTTTATACATTTTTACATGCATATCATGTTATTAAAATTTTGAACTATTATGGTAATTTCACTAGATATAAATTCTAAAATTTTCATATAAGATAGTTTTTACCCACCCTCTAAATGGAGGGTTCCAATATTACGCAAACATTTTAAGGGAAGGAGTATTTATGATTTGCTAATTTTGATGATAAAAGCAGTGGGGAAGTCCAAGCCATTCTTATGTAAGATTCAGAAAATAACGATAAGAGCCAAGCGACCCCAACCACCAAATAATAGAAAGCATGGACTTTAAATTTTCTTTATTTGATATGACAGATTTTGTTTAATATTATATAAAATCTTAAAGTTAGAGTTGCAGAAATCACTCTCAATTTTTCTGAAAATAAACTTAAATGCTTATAAACAAATATTTAAACCTTTTATTGAAATAAATAAAGAAAGAGAGATGGAAAGTAAACGGGCTATCTTATGTAATTTACAAGGGAGAGGGGTAATATTTATTTATTTTTGACTATGTAAGTAATAATTCATGCGAAGTAGTTAATTATAAGTGATAGTTCAACTATACATCTTAAGTCATTAATACATATTCATAATTTTTATTGCATGATGCTTTATTGTTTACCTTTGCATGAATAGTCAATTTGAATATTTGGACTATGTTTAAGTATTTGTTCAACATAAGGCCAACAAAAGAGAGAGAGAGTTGAGAAAAAAATGGAAAGGATGTCATTCAACCTTACCCTCTAGTAAGCAAAATGGAAAAGCACACGATAAAAGGCTACAGTTTTTTACAATGGCACTACTTCCATTGCGAAACTAGATAGCGATCACATTTGCTGTCATGTCCACATTTGTATGCGACGCGCATCCAGGCGAGCACCAAATGGTAGGTATTTAATGTCTATTATTTCATTTGTCGTCGCGGAAAAAATTACAGAAATTTTTATAACAATGCAGAGATTTCCGATCTTCTGCGACATTAGACACGTAGTCCACCATTGTATAAAAGCACTTAAGAGAAAGCATTCACCGCAATATATTATGAAGACATGTTGCAAGAAATATAATCTAAACATCATTATTTCCATCCTTGACTATGGAACAGATACATCCTTTGATAATGTATTTGAAGGGGTTTTTTTTAAATACAAAACAGATTAAATTGATTATTTTTGAATCATCACATATTAATGCTTATCATACTGTGAGTGAAGGATTTATTTACCAGTAAAAAGTACATAGCAAAAATGTCAAAATGCACACTTGTGTCAATTTCATGTGGAACACACGAAAGTTCTCATATTAAAGGAACTTATTCGATAAAAGATTGCTTGAAATCCAACAATTTCACAAATAAATTTGAATGATAAATTGAAGTTTTTTCTTTATGAAAATTAAATTCATATTTCACAGTGGAATTTTGGATTTGAGTATCTAGTTTCCAAATTATTAATTTCTATAAAGTTGTTCATATTCAGGGATAACCTATTCATATCAATTTCTTGTAAAAGTTGGTGTACTAAGAAATGCTCAATTTTTGAAATAAAATATATAATTTATGTTATTTTTTAAAAAAGTTGCCTTTTCTTCCTCTTACAGTAACAAAATGCTGGATAAAAAAAATGGATAAATTCATAATTAGAAGCTATTTTTCTTCAGATTTAGCATGTTATTACAATTCAATTAAACAAGAAGTAAACTTGTAAAGTATTATGAACTATAAGAAACCAAGAAGACACATATAAATTTGTCTTCTTTTTTTCTTATAGTTCATAATACTTTACAAGTTTGTTTCTAGTTTAATATTGCCTTTTAAGATATTGTATTTCCTTTCTATATGTCAAAAGGCATTTTTCTAATAATGAAAATAAATTATAAGTTCTACATTTATGTGTTTATTTATTCGCTTATTCAAAACACACACATACACAAACACACACATGTATATATATCACATTTTATGGAATTTAAACGCTTTGAAAGGCAGCTATGAACTTCTTCAAAGCAGTAAAATGGTTGTCAATCATCTAGAAAATTCAATAACTACAATATTATAACAGATCTGGTTTCAATATAAATAGATCGAAAATCTTTCATCGTACTGCATCTACATACACACTGCATTTTTTTAGAAAACGAGAATATATTTATTAAAGTGGAAGGCATTGCTTTTTCACTATAGAATACCAGCCAAAAATGTACGTCGTTTCGTCGCTTAGCGTTTTGTATTTATGTCAATGAAGTACTATCAAGTTCATAATCTTCTTCAAATTTTTTGGCACCATAATTCGATTAATTATGTAATAAAATATTTGCTAATACTGAAACTGATATTGCTTTGAAGTGTTTAGATTGCCAAATATAATATATATTGTGAAAATATATAAATCACATCAACTAATAAGATGATAGAAAAAATTATGTAACCATTTGAAACAAGGAATAATCAATAGTGGTTGCCAGATATGGCTATTAGTAATCAAGCAAGTGAATCCCAAACTGAAAAAGACTGCAAAATTGAAAGTTCGACCTGGATGAACAAGCAGATAGTAATTCAGCAGTCGGACAATGGAATCTATTTTGGAAACCAGACAACGCCTGACAGTGGCAATTGATCTGCAATGAGCCACTCTCGAACAAAAGCCATTGTCTGTAAGTCCAGAAAAGTATGCATAATCTGTCGACAGATTTACCCGAAATACACCCGTCTTAACGCACTTCCTAATGTCGGAAATCATTTTTCAGTCATTATTGATCACCAGAATCTGCGAAGACAAAGGCGCGTTGTTGACACGGCAACAAGAGTGTGTCGAACTGAAATAAGTACTCTTGGCACACGATGTTAGATGGTTAGGAGACAACAATGAATATGTAACAAAGTGTGGATTTTGAAAAAAATAGAAGGAAGTTACTAGAAGTGAAAGGGTATAAAAGCGATCGCTTATCACTTTATTCTTCAAAAGTTTCCGGTCAATTTTATCAGTCATGATATGAAAAAAAAACTATGTTCTTCAGAAGATGAGGAAATCGAACAACAGCTTGTTTGTTTTACATTATGCGAAATGCAATTAACACCAAGATAACAGGTTACACTTCTACACCACATCTTTACGCATTGAAATCAAATTAATTTTCATGACGAGTCATTTATTTATATTTTCCTATTTCATTTCCTTTCAAATAAAAAAAAGAAGCTCTCTCATCTAAACTTAGAAAATACAATAAATGTCAGTTCTTTATGAAGCTATCAGAAAAGTTGCAGATTAACATATTCTAAGCCGTTGATAATCTACCTTGCTTCTAACACTCATTAACTAGCAAATCAAGCTTTCGGGGTAAGGCTAGATCCTATGTTTTACGTGTTACTGTATTATAATTTGGTGGTAGAGTACAAGTGATATCATATTATAATACAAAAATATGGTATTATATTTTTGATCTCATTAGCTTGTGGTAATTTAAAAATAAAGATTTCAAAGAAGACGCAGTTTTCTTCTTCGAAATCACTATTTTTTCAAGAAACAGTATATTAATGTATTACTTGAGGAATAATATAATATTAAAGCTAATGGAAGCAGAATAAAGTTACTAGAGAAGAAATGAAAAATTAAAAGGTATTATTGGCAACAAAGATACAAATATCACCATAGATATAAAAAGGTTACCTTCATATCTGTTCTAAACAAGCATATACAAATAACAAATAAGTTTAAGCTACACGAAATATTACATTTCACTTCAGTTCTCGATTTGAAGATAAATTAAAAACTAATAAATAAATGTTTGTTTACCCAAGTAAAATAAACTCATTAAAAAGTTTTACAGATAGGCATTTTTTTTTTGGTAAATTTTTATTATTAAATTTACAGTTGTATATTATAGTTCTGAACATAAAATTCTGTTAAAATCAATAACATTAATTCAAAATCATAGTAAGAATATTTAGAGTGATTATATATATGATTCAGGTGCCTTATAATTTAAAATATTACCAAACCATTATTACTTATAAGTAATGAAAAGATCATATTTTAAAACGGTTTGTCTATGCCACTGACAGTTCAACTAATCCAATATGTACAAGAGTAAAAGTATTAGCAGCACTTTTGCAGCTGAACTCTCTAAAATATTCTGATCATGTAACTTGAGAATCACACTTTATTTTTGACGCAAAAAATTATTTCCCAGTACAACATGCTTGTATTCAAATAGAGCAGTATTACTTCTTTGATGAACATTGACAATGACATCAAGGAACATGCACAGACGTATGGGGAAAATTTTTACAGTGTTAATGTTCATCATATAATGCGAGAACACAAAAACAATGAGTAATGATGCATACATAAAAAGGTTAAAAATGCGTTTTTCAATACAATCCATTTTTAATGTAATACTTTGTGCAATAATTTATTTAAAACCCAATAAATATTCATAATTATCCCATATATCTGATTAGTAGACCATAACTTCTAATGGAAAATGCGGATCGAAAAAAAATAGAGAGAAAACGCGAACCTAAATTGAAAAAAATAATGATAGTTATTACATTTTTAATAATATTTACTTATGCTTTATTCATTGTTTTAAATAACGAAATGAAATCTCCATATACAGATTAGTTAAAAACAAATTGAATGAGATGTGCAATTCTTGAAAATTCAAATTTGCTTAAGTTTTTAAATATAAAAAAGTCGAAACTTCCTTCACCCGCATTCTAGAGGGAAAAAAAAAAAAAAACTCTATGAATGCAGAATTATTTTTCTACCCGCAACAGCAACGTATAGACTTTAAAAGAGAGAAACAAACTTAAAAAGCCTCCGTTCTTTAGTAAGTTGAGCTTTGGAATGGCATAATATCGTTCACATTAAACATATCGTTGCGTAACCAATTTTACAGTAAGTTCAAATTAGTGTTAATTATGTTTAATATAATTACAAACATTGCAATGAAAATTTCGAAATGAAACTGCCAGCAATAACATCTAACAGCAAAGATTCGAAATAAGAATGATGAATAAATGAGCGCGTTATAAGTTTATTTTCAGTGTTAAAAGTACATGTTTGAATAGAAATAATTGTTGTGATGTTTTCATGACGGATACAGCAGCAGTCTTTAGTCACCTGAGTCTTAAGCATATGCAATGAATAGTTTAAAATACTAAATTCTTCTCTGCGATTATTTCACTACCACAACAATTTTTGAAGCAGCATACAGAAAAAATCATCCTAAAATTGGAAAAATATTTGGCTTGATAGCTACAAAAAATGTATTGGAGGAGTAGAGAAAAAAAGCAAACTCATTTTACTATGCATAGAACGATTTTAAAACTCATGCAACTTTAATATATACAAAGTTTTATGTATTTCTGTTTTCAGTGGTAGAAAGTCCCAAAAAGCAGTCTGGAAGAGTGGCCACACTAATAAGAAATTAATTTTTTCAAGTAGTCGGATTTACATTCATTAATGCCATTAAATATTAAGGCTAATTTGGTATGTGTAAAAACAGAGATATAAATCTCCAGAAAATAATAAATCATTTCTAGGACTTGTCAAATATGTTTATTTTATTTGTTCACTCATAAGAGTATTCAAAATTAAAATGTTATTGATTGAGCGAATGCATTAGAGAACTTAAATTTTTTTTTAGGATACGAAACTTCAGGCTGTGAATATAAGAATATTTCCTTAAAGTTACTTATAACCTCTCTATGAGTTAAAAAAAACAAACAGCTCTGTATCTGAATATTTATATCACTTGTTTGAGTCTGCAAATTTTTTTTCCTTTATTTCATGCGTTTGACGTAAACGTGACTAGGATATTCCCCATCCTCTTCTTGTCACCAAAAATAAGCAAATTATAAATCCGTTTAGCTCCTGTGATTCTTACGTAATATTTGTGCGTAGCCATATAAGAACTTAAAATATCTAAATTATTCATTTATCATCTTCACTGTTCACAAAAATAACTTTTGCTTATGTTGGCTGGAGGAAGACTTCACTCCACAGCCTAACAATGATAAATGTTCGTTGAAATTTTAGAAACAAAAATATTCATCGGAAGGAATTTTAAATCCATTTTTCTTAGGATTTGATTTATTTAAAGTGGCCTGTAAGAAGAAAACATTTTACGTGAACCAGGATATTTTACCTGATACACACACAATAGACATAAAAGGAAATAAAACCCCATCCGTTTCCGAAGAAGTTTACCGGAAGGTCATCCGATTGTTCAATCGCTTTGAAGTTTTTTCCACTTTCTTCAAACATAAGTGGAAAATAATCGTGCAAATTTCAAAGAATTCTCTTCTTTTCCTTGATAAATATCTAAAACAAATTCTACAAATGGAATTTCCTCTGTTTTCGCAAAAAATGGACTTAAATATATTATTTACTGTTCTCTTTCTTCTTCTTCTTTTTCAAAAAGAAAAAAAAATCCTGCACGTTATTTAAGATTAAAAAAAATTTCTTGTCACTATTTAAAGTAAAAAGTAGTATTAAAGACATTTCGAAAACCACATTTAGTGAACTGTTTTAAATATTTTAATGTATTAATATACAATAGATTTACAGACTATTTATGAAAGTGAGAAATAAATTGAATACTCTTAATATAAATACATGTGTGTCGGAATCTTTTACATGTTGTGCAGCAAACAAGAGTTAATACCTCAGTGGAACATCCATAACTATTTATATTCTTTTATTGCTCAATTTGGATATTTTATCTTTCACGTAAAGCACGCATCAAAAAATGCGATGCTAAAACCCCATAAAAAATTTAAATATTAAAAGAAAATGACAGTAAAAAATATCATAAAATAATAAAACAAACGTATCTATGATTGATTCATCTGAGTTTCAGTGAATATATAAAGAAAAAAGAAACATGAAATAATTTTTTGAAACATTCTATTTAGAAATATGCGTGTGAAATAATTTCTTTTCATTCTAACTCTTAAGAGAAACTGTTCTTGATTATATCTTTGCCAGAATATATAATAAATAAAAGAGAGAATCAAACAGAAAAAAATAAAGTGCATATCAAATAAATACAGATTTTAGTGACGGATAAAGCATTAAATTTATGTGGGAAAAGGGACATTTAACTACAACATTCAGAATTATTTCAGAACAATATATTCATCTGTCCAATGCGTGTTTTTAATAAGAGATGAGTCTCTTCTTGCGTCTGTTTTTAGAGATCGGTGTGAAATCCACGCTTGAATTTTCAGGGAATTCTTGAGCTACTCAAGTACTAGCAAAAATTATGTAAGCATGAATACACACATTGTTCCTTGTGGTGTGAAAATACATTATAAATTATGTTAATGATAGACTATACGTAGTTAGTTATGAATCCATATTTAGGACAAAGAATTATATTATTTTTAAAATAGAGACATAATCCTTTTTTTTTTTTTTTCTTAAACTTTAAAAATAAGCTTTTATTTCTCATTTCGAATTCATAAAATTTCACTTATGAATTATTTTATTAGACAAGAATGAAAGACGTATAAATATTCTAGAGTAAATTGATTTTCTTATACCCATATTAATACGATATTTAAAGCAGGATAAATTGTTCGATCCTATCTGGATTGATTGGTTTAGCTTGTTTGTCTTTCAAAGATCAAATTTTCCAACAAAATGACTAATTCGAAAAGGATTTAACACTTAAAATAGATTCTAAGACACTAAAAACGTCTGGTTAATAATCAAGCCTACTCAGAGCTGAATTGCAGACCAGAACGTTAACTATTCAATTGTCTGTTCAACAATTAGAGAACATTTTTAGTTTCCGACAAGGGATTTTTTTTAAAAAAAGAATTATTAATGTGTTATCATGGAATACTTAAATATAGAGAATATCGATTATCTTCAGTGAATGGCAATTATTCACATTTTTGCTTAATATACATCTATAAAATATTTGCTGAATATATTTTCTTTATTTTTTACTTATGCCAGAAAAGATCAACAATTACCCTATACTAATAATGAATGTAAAATAAAAATATTTTCGTAACAGTTTTATATAAATTGTAAAAATCTATTGTTTAAACATATTATGATACATTGTCAAAATGGAAAAAACTTTCGTAACAGCCATGTGCAAACACACTGTAGATCTTAAAAAAAAATGAATAGTACAGTCTACATAGAAATATAATATTATACCAATAATAAACAAAATCAATTATGTGATTGTTGTTATGCAACAATTGATTCTGTTATGACAGATTGAATTTCATAATAGTCACTTTGGTCAAGGGTATAAAGTACAAAAGTTCTATTATAATAATAATCACCAATACATTTTATGCATGTACACGATTACAATTGATATCATTGATTTGTATATTTGTATGGTATCATTAGCTTAGGCTAATACTTGTTTATTTTTCTTATACATAACATATTCGTGACTTGCAGAAGGTTGACTTAATTCTTAAGATAAATTCGTGTTGTCCGGTACGGATTTCATGATACGTAGTAGTTGCAGCTTCTTTTAAATATCTTCTTTTGGGTTTCGAATTCCCATCCATTTCGACTTTTACTAGAATCTGTTTGTTGACATACAGTGATTAATATTTCGAAAGTATAAAATCATAACTGAATATTTAGTTTTTCACAGCTGTATTTGCTTGATATTCATCAAATAACACTAATATTCTTTAATTTCTGTTTCTCTAGGTAACATATACATGCAACAAATAGAGGTACATTTTTGGCTTACTAAGTAAGCAGAAATATTTTAATACAAATGTTATGCGATGGGAAAAATCACGGATATTATTTAGAAGATGTTGCAATAGTTACTATTATAAGTTATATCTGTTGGTTTTATGTATAATTGGTGGGCATAGTAATATTTTAAAATATCAAAAAATTGAAATATATTGAATAAATCTTTTTTATCGTCTAACATTAATATGAAATTCTTATAAGGATATAAGCAGTAAATGATGTACTGAGCTATAAAATTATATGAAAACATGGGTTCCTTGCATTATATAAGTTCTTAGATTTTTTGATACACTTCTTCCCTTGCATTTTGATTTCTCTACTTGGACAATCCTATGACATCTTTTATGATTGCAACAGTACAGCAACTCTTATATTTTAAAGTCTGAACAAACTCCTTTAAAATTGTATGCATTCAAATTCATTAAGAAATTAAAATTAAACCAAGGACGGATAAAATTTGAAAATATCAAACACAGAACTATTTTTGGAATGGGGTCGATATAGAAGTGAATGGAACTACTTCCTATTGAAATTCAGGATTAGCATCTAGAAATAGTTAGGGAATTACGCGCTGACATTATCAACTCAGCTGCTCACGTGACTATCAGTTTCCGCTGACACGGTTTCTTGACTTTTAGCGAAAACTGTCACCATCTCTTATTCAAATATAAAAGTCCATTCAGAGAAATTTCTGTATAAATAGCAAATTTTGGTGGTTTCATAAAGTTTGTTCCAGTAGGTACTTATGTCAAATAGTTTGTTCTAATGGGAGAATATTAAGACAGTGCATATTTACCGATTTCGTTGAGCTGGTAACTTACAATTTAGAAATTCAGAAAATGTAACAAAATCCATCACCACTCATTACATCTGAGTCAAAGTTGTGTACATAGCCGCTTTTCGGTTGGCAACAGTTGAAAAAGCATCAGACCCTGACAACGAGCGGCTCGGAAAAAGAGGGTGGAGATGCCAACAGGTTCGAGAGCACATCCGGGTGCGAATATCCTAACCGCACACCAGTGACCCATTTCCGAAGTTGTGTCTCTTTTGCTGCTTTTCGTCAACGCAAACCGGTAGGAGTCTTCCAGAAGTTCCGCCGAGACATTTCGAAGGGTTTTCCGATAGAACTGTTTTATTTATTTTTTTTTATTCTTCCCAAAATAAGAATAAAAAAAAAATTTTTTTTCCCTCCATCAGAAAAAAAGGGTCGCCAAAAAGCTTAGAAAAGAATCTTTTGACTTTAATTTGCTAAACCAATCTATATAACCAATCAAAATTTAATTCCAATTTTCTAAAATTATTTTAAGAACTTCTATTTAATACTGGGTGAAATATCTGAATGATGTTTTCTCACTGCAAACCGGATGTGAATGATCGAGTTTCTTACATGTCTCCGGTTAATCTTTATAGTTATTAATGACATCATCGCCAGCAATCGTAAATAAGCATGAAAAAATATTAAACATCATGATATTAAAATGCAATACATGCAATATCAAGAAAAAGAAATTAAAAGGAATCCTTGAACAAGCACCATTATTTTTTTAAACTTTTTAGGCAGCTCCTCTTTTTGAACTTTAAGTATATTAATTGGAGAATCAAATTATATAACAGACAAAATTTCTTTACCATATTTGTAACCATTTCATTTTATTCTCTTTATGTTGATTTAAATAAAATGCATCAAATTAAGAAGATTGTTAAAGTGAAATTTTGATGGGACAAGAAAATTTTCAATTAATCAACTGAATTGCCGATACAATTAAAAATTCAAATAAAAACAATTAAATGTACTTTTGAACATTTGTATCTATTTCCAATTATTTTGTGAGTTACTATTGAGTTAAATAGAATAAATCGAATTAAAGAGATTGCTAAAATTAATACTTTTGCTATGATAAAATATCAGTTTCTTAATTTCAGTCAAAAAGTTTAATTCCCTGAGGAAAATATAAATGAAATGTAATTTAAAATAGTAAAAATCAAATTCACAATTAAAGTTCTGTTTACTTTTACTTATATTTATTCTATATAATATATAGTTTCCTATAAAGGAACAAGACGAATTTAACGTTAAAAGAAAAAAAAATCACGTTCACTTAAGTATAGAAAAAAAATAATAATAATAATAAAGCAATATGCTAAGTGATTCGTAACTTTCCGCCACATTTTTTTCGTATTTTCAGAAAGAAAAATTAAACCTGTTATAGTTAACTATAAATTAAAAGAAAAGTATGTACAGGAAAACCACAACTACCGTCGATTACCTTTAAAGCAACGGCCTGGAACACATCTTTCATTGCATTAATGATTTTAATGAGAGATGATGTCATACAATGATAAAATCAATTATAAGGATGATAGATAACAAAGTTAAATTATTATTTGTTTTACGAAAGTAAAAATCGAAACTTTTTCTCATTATTTGTAATATTGTGTGTGCTCTACAAAAAATATGACAAAACTCTCACTAATAAAAATAGCAAACGCTCTATTTTGTAAACATTATTCCTAATAATTAAATATTTATTACAAAAATGCATATTATTATACATTATCATCAACAAAAAATGTATCAAATGCAATTAAATTTCGTAATACAAAACAAAAATAAGTAAATACTTTTGATATGTAAACTGTTTGATTTAATTTGTAAATATTGAAATTAATTATTTTTTCCATCAAAGCTATGTTGTTTTTATTGCTCTTTTTCCCTATTTAAATTATTTTCTTAGAATAAAAAAATAAAATTATAAATACAATCATCCATACAATCTCAGAATTTAACAATATGTGTATTGTTATTTCTGGTATTCATTCTTCGCTTTTACTTTCCAATATTAAATTTGATTGATATATATGAAATCAATATTTTCTTTAAATACATTCAACAAATGAAAATATTAAAAATATTTTCACAATTAATATATCAAAACATCATAAATTCACTGATAATAAATTCAAAATAACGACAGGTTTACATATACTGTCGTTCGACTATATGAAGAATGTACTTACTTTTTTCGCTTTTATTCTAAAGATATTTTTTCTCTTTTTAAAGGAAAATTTGTGTCGAAAAAAGATTACAGAACTGTTTCTGTTGACAAAAAAAAATTCTATCCTACTGTCAGATTTTTAATTACAAATCTATTGCCATGTACATATAATTAACAATAAGATTTATATTAAATAAGTTACAATACCAAAATATATAACATAATTTTCCTTATTTAACATAGTTTTGTAATGTATAGCGAATTTAAGCAACTAGGAATAACCTTTTAATATTAAATTTAAGAGATGCGGCAACTAAGACGGAAAGGCTAAGGAATGAAAACTTGCACAAGCTAGTTCAGTAATGGTGGTAGATGAAATAAGTCTTGTTTGCGCGCACTATACTCAAAGAGAAATAATTGTCCTGGAACCAGCAGGTCAAGTCTGAGATCTTTTATATTCCATGTAGAGCAGGAAAGTGAAATAATGCTAGTATTGGAGAAAAAGGTAAGATAATTTTTTCTAGTACAACCATGATAGATCTCAAATTTAAATGCATGAACTTTAAGTTTATCTTATTTACTATAGCAGACATACAAAATAAATTAGTTCCTGATTTTGCCGAGCTGCTGTGATTAGTCTTAAAATTCGACAGTTCATTGATTTGGTTTCCCTCTTGATCGCGGGTGTTTGGAGAAGTAGTTCAGAACCCACTTGTAGATCCTCCTCGGACTAGTCCTTGAGTACAAAAATGAACATGAGTGACAAACAAACCTACACTTGACGTTCAGTTTTACGCAATTTATTAAGATTTCTCTAATAATAACTATGCATTATAAAAAAAACATCACCTGTTTATCAATTGCAATTTTTCATAATCCATAAAGTTCGAAATTTTTTTTTTTTTTCTGAATTTCTCTTGAAATTCTTGATTATTATTTTTAAGAAAGTGAAATTATAGAGGAATTTTTTTGTAGAAAGATGTCAACTGTAATCACAAAATTTTGGTGTTTAAAATTATCGAAAGTTTTGATTATGTTCCATGAAAGTAGTGAATCAGAAAAATCATACTTCTGAATTAAAAAACATGCTTTAGGTGTCCAATACTTATAACTGCGTAAAGATTTGGAAAAGTGGTGAAGGTGCTAGTTTTTGAGACATAACTAACATACCTTAGTCATATTAATTGTACTTCTTGAATAGCAGAGACTTAAAGAAACACTGATATAATTGTTTGTTTACTATCATGAAATTATAGACAATATTATCTCATTAAATGCTCTAACTTTAGATATTTTTATGAACAGATGAGTCACAAAAGATTCAATTACAGTATACTGATACAAATACAAAGTCAAACAAATAATCAGATATTGCTCACGTAAATTGTACCATACCGAATAAGATTAAATATAAGGAGTGTTATTCCTCTAGTATGTTTGTAGGTATCATTAAGCGAATTGACTGACATAGTGGTGAATGCAAATTTGTCGTATTTTCCGAAAGAAAAAGATAACGCTGGAATAAAGTTATTTTCAAGAAAAATGCATTGGAAGAATCTAAAACTGCGCAAAAGCATCGCACGCAATTTACATCGCCATGGAACATTACACTCACTATTATACATGGTATACGAGTTCAGAAAAAAAATATTTATTATATAAATGGAAATGTAATTCAAAAAGAAATTATAATTAAATTTATAAATACGGAACTTTAAATTAGATTCTAAGCAGACGAAGTATGTGATAGATCATCACATAAATTTTTCTTGGTCATACAATATTTTTAGTTAAGGATATACTTTCTGGATATTTGTATTTTAATACTGTTGATAATATTTCCAACAATCGACAATTTTCTCATCCATCTCAGCGTCTACAATATAAGTTCTTTTTTTTTTTTTTTTCGTTCTAACATACATAAGCGCCATATCGGTAGAAAACTATAATGCGAAAAACATTATTTTGAAACACGCAGAAGAAGCGGTGTTCTTTTGAAAAGTTCAGTAGTTAGATTTATTAGACAATTATCTGGATAGGATGCATTTTATATTAAAGAATTAACTAACTTATTTGATATAATTAACTAATTTTATACAACATAATTTACTATTTCCCTTTTAGGTTGTTGGCCTTTGGATGATCTCATTATTTCTATTTATATCAATTAATTTTATTTCCATGAATTTAGGCAATAATAGTAATTTGCATAATCAAATAAATTATGAAAAAAATTTAAAAAATTGCTGGTCAGTATGATATACTAATGATATATAAGTGAGACGTGTATTTGGCTATTTATTTGAATCTCTCTGTACAATATATGATTTAGAAAAACTGCATAAAATCTAAAACAGGCAACTAAAAACAAATCCTTTAAAAATATAACGTGGGCTAGAGATAATATTAGCTTGTAGGATCCGAAGAGTAATTTGAAATAATTTATTTTTTTCAACAGAGAATCGCGATTTTAAATGATTTCTAATAACAGAATAGATGCTATTTTTATTGGCTGCACTTTGCCAAATAGATATATTTCATAACCTATTATTTTATTTCAAACTTATATTACTGCAATATTTTTTAATCACTTACTTTAACTAAGGAATCAGCTAAATGTTCAACCAATTTTGGTCTACCACTTAAAATTTAAGAGAGATATAATTGCTATTTTTTAAGTATGAAATAAAACAATTATAGATTGGTTCTAAAAAAATTAACTTTTTTCTGAAAATATTTTTTAGAAAAAAATTAAAACTTGATTAAATACATGTTAAAGAAAAACCCAACAAATACTAATTTGAAAATGATAAAAATTTTGACAAATTTTAATCTACTTACTAATATTTTTTTTAAGATATTTTTAAATTTTAATGACTAAATAGATTTCTGTGTGTCATGAACAAAGTAAGCTGCTTGTAAGTTGCCAGCCTAAAAGACTCAAAACATTTCTTACAAAATTTTACATTGATTTGCAAACAATTCATATTACGTTATCATTTTTTTTTCTAATATCCAGTATACAATTTTTTAATCGTTCATTAATTGATTCAGATAAACCATGACCGAAAGATGCAGTACAATTACTACGAGATGAAAACAGTTGACTGTCAAAAAAAGAAAAAGATTTGTAAACCGAATATTGTAAAAAATGAATAGTATTCTTTATGATAGCTATCATCTTTAATAATAATGAAAAAGAAAATTCAGTGCACTGTAACGAAGTTCACCGTGGCCAAGTGATAAAGACACACTCTTTTGAGAAGAAGAACCTCAGTTTAAAACCAGATGTCATTGAACAATGAGTTGCTAATATTAGGTTTCTGATAAATATTTGATGAGGTGGGTGCTTGGAAATTTTCTGTTTCCTCTTTTTTGTCAAATCTGATTACGGCCTGCTATCTATGAAAAATTCCTTCAAGTAAAAGCATTCAGCGGAACTTAAAGGCATTATCACAAATATTTTTCTGCTATTAGATTATATTTTGTACAGTATCTCAATTGTGGGCAGGTACCTCCATAATAAATCAAATATCTCCATATTAAGTCAAGTTTTTCGCGGTTTCTTAGAAAAATACCATTTAATTGAAAAACTGATTCTTAAACTATAATCGAATGCCAAAAACATTCGAATCACAAAAATAAGAGAATCATGTATTGTATAAAATATTTAATAAAATATTGTTTACAAAGAACAGTGAAATAACTCAAAATAAAATATTCTAGACGAGATTTTCATTGATTTAAAACTCGCTTTTCATTAATGGTGGCAAAAGGATGCAACAAAAAATATAATAATACATTTGGAAATCAGGGGTTCACACAAGTTTTAGCAAAAAAATACGCTTTCAAATTAGAAAAATACAATACATATTTTGTGGATCTAACAAAAAAGAATTTCTCTTTTATATGAAACAAAAATATCTGAAAATATTACGTTAAGTTTCCCCATAATTACATTAGCAAATGCTTTAACACACAGTTAAGTTTACTGTTTTGCGAGTGCCCTATATTTAAAAATACTATAAAAAAAATCTAACTAGATACTTCTATTCAACTTTTATTTTGTAATTCGAACATTATTTTTTCTGCCAGCAGAGACTTTTTCGCCTTAAACATCGCATGCCAGTTACAGTTACGGCCTATGATTGTCTTTCTGAATTTTATTTCCCCTTTTGTTTCAAAAATATGTTTCTGCGATATCGCCACCTTTGTTTTTGCTCTTTTTTTTTTTTCCTTTTTATCTTTTTCTTGTTATCGCAACAACAAAATAGTTGCGGCGAGTGCAACAACTTTAAACAAGTATCTATACTATTGTTTCGAGAATTGTGAGGGAGGAATGAATAAGAAAAAAATGGGAGGAACATAAAATATATCATGTGTAGACATTTAAGAACGCTTTCTATGCATTCTTTAAGGGAGAGAGCAATTTTATATGCAAAAGGAACATGCATTATTATGTTAGTGACTACAGAAATATGTTAGAAGTGAAATATCAAATTTAAAATAGCATTTAAATCACTAATTATAAAATTTTTATGATAAAATTAGCTTTAAAATACAATAAAATCAGTTAGCTGCCAACTCTGCATAGTAATAAAATAATTTTTCTTACGTAATTTTATAATTAAAAATGCTGATTATTCATAATTCAGTTATATTATATCTTATTTATCTTGATAAATAAAACATAAAAAAAATTCTAGTTAAGAAATGCAGCACAATAATTTTCCAGTAAAGTGAGTATGAAAATAATTCTATTAATAATCAGTTAGATCAGATATAGATCTAAGTGTTTATTAATAAACAATGCTTCAATAGTAAAATAAGCGTATATATTATTTTATAAGCAGAAGTACAATAAATAAATAAAATAAAATATAAAATTTCAGAAGTCTATTGGTGAATACTATAAGATATGATTTAATTCAGAGGGTTTCTTTTTTTTGTGAAAACACATACACACACAGTCAATACATCAAATAGAAATGCACAAATTTAAAGCTGGGATAAGTTAAAACTCCATCGAACGTGAAACTGTAGTCTATATTGAGCCAAAATTAGCACCATTTTCAACCAAAGCAAACACTGAAGAATTCTTTCACTCAATATGATTTATTAAGATCCTTCTATTATAGAGACAGATTCATCCTCACAACAGTTTTGTTAAAGATTGCCTCGAATTTCATTATAAAGCAGTCATAATTCTTTACCAAATTAACATTCAGAAAATAACACTAAAATTTTTATCATGACCATAAATACTGTTAAGATTTTGAGGATAATGTTTCGAATTTTCAGCCAAATACGGAAGACCTGGAAATATTTTAACCTGGTCTGATGTATACCAAAATGTCGATTGATTGATCTGAAATGATAAATACAGATAGTAATGTATATAAATCTCCCCTTTTACTTGAAATTCCCACAAATCTATAAAATCGAAGGGCATGAATTACTATGCAATTTGCTATACGATGCCTAGAAAAGGAGGGTAACGGAAAACTGTGATGGACAGACTCAATTCGTTACGGTTGTTTAGTTAAAACAAATTTCTTAAATCTGGGTACTCTGTTCCTTAAGTAACTTCATAAATCATTCACAAGTAAATAAATTTAGGTCACTTGCTCAGAGAGAAAAAAAAATTCTGCTTCCCAAATGAAATGTTAAATAGTTGAGTCACTTGATTTCTTAAAATATTGTCTTTACGACAAAATGGTTGGTTTTTTTTTCAAGCTCAGTTGAGCACGTCGGCTGATTCAGTGGATCTAAAAACAAAACACCGAATGCAGTTATCTATGATGTTCATCTCTATTAGTCATCATAATGTTGCAGGTCCTCAAACTGTTCTTGTCGGTTCGTTTATTTTACCTAGTTCATTTCAAGAGCACTTGACCTTTCTGGTTCAAAATCTCAGCATGTTTCTCTATCCTCCATATTTTTTAAGAATAATTGTCATCTTAAAAGACATTGATAATACTTATTTAATACAGAATATTTCATTTAAAAAAAAAATAAAATTGTTTTTGCTCTAAATTTCAACCCAAGCCAATAAATCTATTCAATATAAATATCTTATTCACTTATAAACTGTAACTTATTGAAAATATTTTAGGAAAACTTGTCAAACTGGTGAATCACAATGACTAAATCTACGGTTCGAACATTGAAATATATTTTAAAAATTTTAAAGGTAATTTTTAAAACGTTGTAATGCATGTACAAATATTACGGAAAAATCCGAAAGGTTAATGAGTGATTATTAATTTTCATTTGTGTGTATCTTCTTCAAAATGGAATTACAATTTCCTTTTCCTAAGTGTAACTAGTTTGAAGTCTTCATGCCATAGTATTACAATCACAATGAAAAATACTGAGTTCGGTTGCAGCCATTGTTGAACAATGACAGATAAGTGTTATTTTTTTTCTGCTTTTTTATTGTACATCTGTCGGAGAGGAGACTTAATTTCTTTCATTGTAATATGCAAATACAGTCCTTTACTTTGTAAAAGTCATTGTTGAAGGCATTGGAAGATTTGTTAAATAAAATCCAATTGATAGGGTATTCACTATAAGGTGGCCAAAGATTTAAGATAACTTCCATGAATTCTTAAAATTAATACGCATGGAATGAATCAAAAAGAGATTTTTTGGACCGAACTGAAATAATTTGAATACGTTATCAAAAAATATATTTTTCCTTTACTTTTATATAAAATTCAATTCTTACAATATCCTGAATTATGTGTTTAACACAATTAAAAAAATATGAAGTTTTAGTCAATAGTAGTAGTTTTTGGAAACAAACCGGAACGGGAAGAAAAATTTAAAATATAGCAAACTAGGTAAATACATTTTAATTGTATAAGAGGATGAAACTTATAAGCTCCAAAAGAAAAAAAAATTACATATAATAAAATATTTCACATTAAAAAAATGCAGTATTGTAATGAACACTATCAGTAATGAAAGTGTTGTATAAATTTTCGTTTAGCAGTGCACCGCGAACTTACTCCCAAAATAATCGATCACTATTAGTATTTGAATTTCCCATGCTGGTTTCAGTGTATCTTACATATTGGGCAAAATATTTACACACTTTATATGAGTATCATAAATTTTCAATTCATTAATTTCAAACTCTATTTAGCTATCTTAAAAATAAGTCTAGACAAATCTGTCTTATAAAGGAATAAAAGAAAAAATTCTAATTCAGTTATAAAAATTTTAGATTTGAATAATACAATAAGAACTACAGTTATACAACAAATTAAAAACAAATTATTAAAAAACAAATTATTAAAAAAGAGCTATTTTTTTAGAATTATGCTATATTTAGGAAAATTATTTTATGTTGACATAAATAAACATATTACTTAAAGAAAAGCGCATTAATTGAATCACTGAGTGCTTTCCCACATAAATTGTTTATTAATTGTAATCTTGGTAAGTAGATTTTATCTACTTACCAAGTGTGTTCAAAAAAGAAACATAACACACAGGTGTGTGTATGCCACTCATTTACATGATGTTGTAAATTTGCTATGCTGAATTCGCTTATTATAGGAAGCAAAAGCAGTTGGTTCCCATTCTTTACAAAAACCAACATAAAAATACACTTAAAAAATCATGTCTCTATTAAGATAGTAATTTCATTGACAGTAAAAACATTTTCTTCAGTCAAAAAAAAAAAAATAATAATAATAAGTTAGTCTTTTCCAAAGTATTTTTCTAAGATTGCGATTTAAGTTAATATAACTGTAGTACTTCTAATGTTTAAATGAAAAATCACTTGTTTTCTTTATCTTGATAAATTTTGAATTGTAATGAAAAAAGTAAATAATTGTTCGAATTCAGTTTAATTATCTAAATACACATGATAAGTAGAAATAGTAAATTTTTGAGTTTTTCAAACATAGATTTTTTTTATATCCTTATCTATTGGCTTTTTAATCTGATATAATTTTCAAAACTCATAAGAACTATAGAATAATCTAAAACCACCGTATAGTTTTTTTTTACATATTAATATAGCTATATACATGATTCACATATAAATCATTGCCTTAGTTGCTTCAAATCAACAGAAAATAGTATTTGAAAAAGTTTCATAAAAGAAAAGGAAATAATATCTTAATTAAACGTTTCAATAAAGCAAGTATTACCAATAAACCAAAGACATTTACAATAAATGCATTAGTATATAATAATAAGTGTAGAGTAAAAAAATGATAATTCAAATGTTTGTTTTTTAATATAAACATTATATTTTACTCTCTAAAGCAGAAGGAAAATAGCCAAATGATACCTATACATCCTTTATTCAACATGTAGAATTGTTGAACATTTTAAGAAAGTTCATATTTACCATGCTTGGAGAAAAAATATAATATCTAATAAATCATAAAATTTATTGTATTATGTGAATGATTATAATTATGTCATTTATTACTTGATTGGCGACTTTTATGTTCACAGTGAAGTTATTAGTTTGCTTTATTTCAATATTTCCCTTTGAATGTATATTTAGATTTTAAGTATTATACTTTTCACATCTTATAACATCTTAATTT
Organism: Latrodectus elegans; assembly: GCA_030067965.1. Lineage (NCBI taxonomy): Eukaryota > Metazoa > Arthropoda > Arachnida > Araneae > Theridiidae > Latrodectus > Latrodectus elegans. Next base: position 61,026,322 of record CM057816.1, read on the forward strand.
ATGTTCTTAAGAAATTACCATTGAATTCTGGTGTTCAACACTCCCACTTCTCCACTATAATATCGTTTTTCGTTTCGAATTCAAATATTCCTTTTTCAAGGAAAATAAATACATGAAAACTTTCCTACCGAATTCTTGAGTAATTTAAATAAACTTGAGGTAAAGTTTATACGGTGGCAGTGTTTTCCCTTCCAGCAAGCAATTCCCAGATTTAATTTGCATAGGAATATTTATTTTTAAGATATAAGCCACCCGAGGCCACACAACAAGTCATGGGGATTTTCCGAGATGGTAAAATAGATTTCGGTGAATTTTCTCAAAAATTCCTGTCAGGAAAGAAGGTAACGAATTTCCGATTACTCTAATCGATTTGATAGTAACATTTGAAGATTAACTTATGCAGTCATGCAAGGCAGGTAGATGAAGATGTGAGACGATATAAACCAACTTACATATATATATAATATCGATGATGAAAATTTCTTTCTTTCTTTTTTTTTTTTTTTTTTTTTTAATTTCCCCGTGAGACGAGATGCCTCAGTAATTTAAAAGATTTTTATCTATGCAATGCATCTCCTTTCCATTAAAAATTGTCTTCTGTGCGAAATATATGTTCATAATAAAACCGCGGTATTTTGAATACGTGTTTACTTTAAATTGCCAGCCAAGTTCAGAAGAATAGAGTAATAAAAATAAAAAATAATTAAAATGTTTTATAAATGTGTGTGTTTAGTGGAAGAAATATAATTTTGATATTCTGTCTTCTGAATTTTTATTCAGAATTGAATTGCGAATAAATGAAATGAAATAAAATGAAATTTATATTAGTATGTTGACTTCTGGTTAATTTAAAAGCGAATACGCTTAACTTCACAATTTTGATTACAATACTTGTAACTAATTTAAAACATAATATACGCTGATTTGAATTTATTATAAATTTTTTTACACCGTAATGCACTCCGCTCTAGAATTCTGCTTGAGACAAGAAAGAAAACTCGTGTTCTTTACACACCCTTGTAAAAATTGGCCTTTATATATAACCACTGGGGGTAGGGAAATATACATTGTAAAGCTTAGAATTTTTCTTAAGTCAATACAGTTTATTTTATAAAAAAATAATTATATTTTTTGATTTTTAGAAAAATTATTGTTTTTGCCAATAACGCGTGTGTGTTTTCGGTTTTCTTAATACGCTGTTCATCGGAAATGTATCGAAACGTGAATGAAAGAAGCCTCGAATATAATATTTAGTATCAACGTAATTAACGGGAAATTGTAAGCATCCAACACAACATTAAATTTTTTTTCATTTGATGTACACGCAAAACCTCATTTCATTATTCAAAAATAGAGTTTTAAACAAAGCTTAGTAAATATCGTTACTTTTTCAAATAGCTATTTTTGTTCTACAGTTTGATACACGCTTTGCATCGGGAGCCACGGTCCAAGAAAACTGGTGAACTTAGCCCGCTATTTGTATAATAAACACACTTTCTCTCATCTAAAGCAAAAAGAAAAAAATATTATAAAACATTTTCTTTTACCTACACCACTATTCAATAAACAGCAGCTTGACAAATCTCCGAATAGACGAAAGTCGTACTGTCACCAACTAGAAACTTTTCAACCTGTGTCTAACGACTCACTTACTGCTTTACATTAAAAAAAAAAAAATTGGAATTATGAGATAAAAATGATATTTACATATATTGTTTAAAATTTTACATTAATTTTTATAAAGATGTTAAATAAAAACCAATTTTTTATTATTTATATTTTTAAAATTCCTATATATTGTGACTGAAATATGTATTTTTAATTATAAAAGGAATAAAAAAGTAAAATTTAAAAAAGTTTGTTTATTGCTGCAGTACCACTATACTTAAAATTTTCGACTTAAGTTTAAATCAACTTTATTTTTGATTTCATTCAAACAGTGTTTTAGTCACTTAAAAAATTTGATAATTAGTAAACAGTAAGTAATGTAAACTAAAGTATAATGTATCAGAGAATTTGCAACAAAAAATTGTTTTGAAAAAAAGCAGATGAAAGTTAAAATAAATAAAAAACACTGAAACAAAATTCATATATTAGTGTTTAGCCTTACGAAGAAAAAAGCGCTACTCTACTTTTAAATGTCCTTTTTTATAAAACAAACAATACAAAAATATCATAAACTTGAAAATTGGTCCATGGAATAAAAACCCATAAAGAGAGAGAATGTTCCGTCATCCGCATATTTATAATTCTTAAATTTAGAAATAAATAAAAAAAACTTTAAAAATAATTAAATAAAAAAAACTGGACATCAATGCAGAATAAATTTAAATTGCGATCAAACTTAATCCTTATTTTCATGAGTTTCCTATGAGACAATGCACTGTACCATGGACAACTGGATTAGCGTTTAGTTGGCCACGACTTTCCAAACTCCTTATCCACATTTCTACCATGATCGTATATTACTGTACATGGCAAAATAATCTTATACACTCAATATTTTAAAATACATGTAAATCATAGAGCAATGTTCAGAGATATTTTTTTCTGTACTCAACATTTCTTAAGACTGAGATTATGAGAATTTTCGTTCATTCTTTTAAATCAATCACTTTAAATAAAATAATGATCGAAAACCAATAATAAAAGCCAACATAAATCTACTCATTCCTGATTAGTAACAGTTATGAATTTTATGCAGTTTATAGGCAATTAAAAATATTATCAATGTGCCAAAAGTATTTCTCGAAATGCTACTGAATTACTTTAAGATGTTTATTATTTGCTCACTTTTTTCATTAACAGTAATGCCCAATTTCCAATGAGTTCTAAAAATTATTTGCTGACGTATTTGTTGTATTCCCTCTTTGAACATGATTAATGCTAAATTGTTCAAATTTATAACAGCAATAGTATACAAACTAAATCTATGATATATTATTTTTTTATCCGACAGCAAATTTTATTTTACATTGTGTGAAAAGTCACATTAATCGAACATTTAATATTAAGCCAATACGTATTATAATAATTAAAATATGAACTGTAAAAATTTTTCTTCATTATTTTGCTTGTGAATATGTTTTTTAATTTTTTTTATTATGGTTAGTAATATCCTAATAATTCACAAAAATATAAGGTTTTTTTTTTAAAAAAAAAAACATTCCCAGTGCACTACTTCGTGCGAGAAATTTAAAAAAAAAAATGTTTTCATTCATAGAAAAGGAAGAAATTTGGGAAATTCACTAGCTAAAATATGGATACCTACATGTGTAAAAAGAAGAAATGTAATTTACATCTCTTTATTCAACCGTAGCTATGATCGAAACTGAGAACTTACTCTGAAAGGACTATGCTATTTGTAGTAGATTGAAAAATGAGATAAAATAACAATTTGATTGAAGTTGTATTTTATTTCAGTAAATGTTACTTAAGACAGTATTACAATTACATAAAATAATAAAGCAATAAAATTAACAAAAAACATAATACAAGAAAAATAAACAGTGAGTCATTTCTTTTTAATATAAGTTTGTAAATTCATATTTTACGCAGGAAATCTTATTTCTAATATCAGAATTATTTTCAGGGCAAGAAACGTTTATAATCAATGGGTATATAATTATAAATCATATCCCTAGGTTGTGAATTTTCAATTAATTAATCAAGGAATGAAATATACTGAGGGAAATAAAATTTTAAAAACCATATATATTATATATGTATATATATATACCTACCCCGTAGACGTAGCTAAATATGCAATAGGTATGTAGTCCAAAGATTCCACGAGCGCATTCATCCCCCAATTGGCGAAAGGCATCCGTGGTAAGGTATGAAGTGTGAGGTATGAATGGAAGAGCAGAGCGAAAGCATGCGAGTTCGCGAATGGCAAATAAATAAAATGTCCGGCAGGACAAATACCTGAGGAGGGAAAAATATTCCCAACGCACGCCATAAAGAAAGAACCGAACAATAGTATCTGACGTCACATATTCTTCAGAAAGAAGAGCCCCATGGAAGTTTCATTTCAAAAGACAGTTGTAATTAATGCTTTATTTTCGTTGATCGCCAGGGCTAAGAACAGAATTTATGGCTGCATATCACAAGGTTCCGTCAATGGCTGGCCATGAAAACAATATTTATTGATATTTTACAGCCGTTCTCGATTTGGAGTTGTCATCATTGGTTACAGGATGTTCTTAACCATGCAGAGAAACACGGACATGTTCCTTAAAAACGACACCATCGTGAGCATAAAAATTTCTACAGATTTCTATTCCAAATAACTTAATAAATATAATTATAGCCATTTATTTTGTTTTTATACGAATTTTATAATTTTATTACTATTAGTTGTAATAACAGAGATGTGTTGTTTCAACAAATGAACGTCATTATTTTGTCCCGATTTTTTTAAGAAGTTAGGATAAAAAATTATTTACGATCGATGAATCATATGATATTTACAAATGAAAATTTGTTTTTCTAATTTTTGTAAAGAAAACGTTTTTGGTACTGAAGATAAAAAAAAAAAGCAGTTTTTACCTTCACGATAAAAAATGAAAATTCAAATTATTGAAACTATGCTCCTTGAAAATTACCTTGAAAGTATCGTACTAAAATTTATTTTAAATAATGTATTTTATTCACTGTGCTTTTCTCTAAACTTTAAATTTCAGGATAATAATTAGAAACTTTTCGATATTTTTAGTAAAAGAATGTTATTATCTTTTTATTAAACTAATAATTATTATTAGAATGATAATTTGAAAAAATAATTATTAATGCAGACATCATAACACTTCCTATCCATGCAATGGATATTCTTTCAATGTTAAATTTTGTAAGACTATTTTTGCCAAAAATGAATGAAAAAATGATGAAAAATTGTGGCAAAAAATGAATGAATGAAATTGTAAGAAACTGAAACTAAAATGAAATCACTGTATCATATTCAATAAGCATCCCTTTTTATTGATTTATTCACGTACTTAATGATCATGTGTAAGTAGCAAGTGACAAATATTAAACACTTCATTGTTGATTTTGATATGCATTTCAAGATAATAATTACAATAAATGAGTTAAATGAATATTCTAAAGAACTCTTTAAGATGACATAAGTAACTAAATCACCGAAAACATACATTTGCTAAATGTGTGACATTTTAAATTAAGATACTTCATTCATACTATTATCACCAATTCATAATTCTTCTAAACTTAAACATCTCGCATAAAATAATGAAATTTTAAACAACTGAAAAAGGTACATACAGAATTTTGTTTTTTAATTCTTTCTTGCAAATAAGAATAAGCACAATTGAAATTTGTTAACTTTAATACTTTTAATCTGCAAATAGGGATATTAAGGAAATGTATTTTTTAGATTCAGATAAGCAACTATAAAAGATCATTTAAATAACTTATATTTTTAACATATAGATATAGGTAAATATCATTTTCCCAAAACAAATTTCATGACATTTAACGCATTAAAATATGCCATCAATGGTTAAATAATTTCAGCAATTTACAGAATAAATGAATTTGAAGAATAACAACATACAAATTTGCAATATCACAATCTCTAAATATTATTTCATTTTAATTTAACATAGAAATAATATTGTCACATTAACCATGTAAGCCTATTTATCAGATGGAATTCATATAATATATTTTTGTACATGAAAAAAGTTATTTTTATTCCTATCACAGACATATACCGAAAAGAATGATTCCGATTTCCTACCATCCTTTTTTATATAATGCATTATTACCTTATTCTATTACCTATATGACATCTTTATATAAGTGATAAGCATGATGTCTGCAGTTTCTGGAATCATCCTATACCAAACAATGGACGAAGGTATCAAGACTTAATTTCTAGTCATGGATAGGAAACTTAAGGTATTCATGTGCTAGCTTTTTTAAAGTAAATATTTTCTCGTTACTAGGACTAGGCTCGTCACCAAATGTGAAAAAATCGCTACACGATTCATGTGTGTTATCATTTTTATTTACTAAAGTATCATTCTGCATCATTAATTTTTCAAAAAATTTTATTATTGATACAAGTAATCGTACATATTTCGGTGATGAATTTTTACGCTTGTAATTTTCTACCACATGCTGAAGTTTTGGTGGTATCTGAATCTGGTTCAGACATCAAAAACTAACCTAAAATATTCTATTGAAAATCATGACAATGATGTCATCAAAACTCACTATGCCTTCGAAATAATTACAAAAGTAATCAACTGTACTTGTCTTCTCTTGACGAAGTGATGATTTTGTTAATGATTTTGAAGGTACAGAAGATTGCACTTACAAGTCAGCGATTGAGATACTCATCAATGAATGGAATCGTTTCGATCACGAACGGAATTGGTTACGTAAGTTGGACTAATGGAAACATTGATTGTAATCAGCAAAAGCGGAAATGAATGCTTGTGCTTTTTTCAATAGAAGACAAACCTCGTTTCGTGCGGACTCTCTCAAAGGTCGCAAGAACTGTTCGCCAAGTCCAGATAACACTTTCGGTGCTCTGCTTCATTCATTTTGAGAGTGGTGACACAGTTACATCGACAGGCGTGCAATCGAATCATCAGCTTCCACAGAAAAGAATTAGCACAGCTGGTGGAACAGCAATAGATTAAGCAATAAAGAATATGTAAACATTTAGAGTTTTATCAGCTACTCGAATTGTTCGGGTCATTTGTTGAAACATTTTAAACTTAAGACAGTTGTCTCCGATTGACTAACAAATTTCGTACAAAATATATTCTTTTGATTAAAAAAATAATGATGTCATAAATCTACATAAGATTGAGAAATATAGATAATATAAAAACATAAACAGATAGATTAAAATTTCTAAAATGGTTTCGGGTATTTTGCTGAAGCACTTTAAATTTTAAACAATACACTTCGGGAATTGTCAAAAATCAATTGATAAATTGTAAATGTAATAATTTTTTTTATGTAAAATATATGCGTTTAGTTAAAAAATGTAATCATGAATTGGGATATCGATAGTATAAATTATATAATTTAGAATATAAATTAAATTATGTAGATCATATAAAATATGCAATTCGATTAATTATTTAAATGATCATTGTTATTTCATGAAATATTTCATTTTTCAACTAATACATTTCAAGTTGTCTCCAATTAACTGACAATTTTTTTATTAAATACATTTGCTTATAAAAATACACATATTTAATTAAAAACTAGAGTTATATCAATCGTGGTATTGATAGCAGATTAAATTATCCATATCATAATTAGAGATTATGTAGACAAGATGACTCCTGATTTTTTGCGGACATTCTCAGAGATATTTTATACTTTAAACAATCATTTTCAAAGGTTGTTTCTGATTAATTGACAAATTTTATAAGAAACAATTTTTTTTATAAAAAATACATACTTTTAATTTAAAAAAAATTAATGTTATTCTTACTTCTGATATAGACAACAAATTATGTAACAAAGAAAATTTTGATATATATTGTTCGATTAATTATTTGAGTAACTAACCATTCGGTCATTTGCTGATATATTTTATACTTCAAACAGAATGTTTTAAGTTCTCTGATTAATGGACAAATTTCGTATATAATAAATTTCCTATAAAAAATAAATGCTTTTAGTTACAAAAATAAATTTATCATTAATCATGATATCAACAGCATATTAAGCTATAGAGAATATTTAAATGCAGATTGTTAGATTTATTTGTGGAAGGGTTAAAGTTATTTTTCTCTCTAAACATTTTAAACTTTAAACAATAAGCTTCAAAAATTAATTGATAAATTTTAAATAAAATTTTTTTGTTTAGTTGAAAAATAAATGCTTTCATTTGAAACTAATATCATCGTTAATGATTATATTGGCAGCAGAAGAATACAAAAAGAATACAAAAATATACACAGGTCTATTGAATAACTGTGGTCATTCGCTAAAACGTTTTATATTTCAAAATAAAAGATAATAGTTGAGTTCAATCGACAATGGGAATCATGGGTTCTGTTCCCATAATGGAAGTGTGGATTTGTAACAGTTCGGAATTGTCTTTACACTTTAATTTTTCCTTTGTTGAATTATCCCTAGTATGCAAAAAGTGATTGTAAGGTGACAAGTTTTACAGGTTTTATAAGTGATAATATAATACTACAAAAGTTTTATAAAAGCAGTTTACTTTTAACTCAAGAATTATTATTTATAAACAGCGATATCAGCCATCACTAATATCTTTCAGTAATGTTATAAGAAAATGGAAAAAAAAATAATAATTATGAAACGTATATGCTGCAATAGAATTTTAGTAAACTATGAAATCACAGAAAATAAATATCATTATTTTAATACCATTATACTGAATTTAAGTAATCAATATATATATTTTATTATGAGTTTCATAACTATAATGTATTATTGTAGGAGAAAATAAACAAATTATTTCCTCATTTAATCAAACAAATAAAATTTATTATTTTGAAATATGTATATATTAATTTGAATGATAGTTGTTACAAAATGTTTTAGAATCAAAGAGAAAGACAGCTTATATTTCTAAGATATAACAACAAATTTTAAATAATATTTTTAAATATTGTAAAAAAATTTGCTTGTTTTCTCTCATATGTACAAAATTTTTGATAACGTATTCCAAAAATTGTAATTATTAATAAGAAAAATAAGCGTTATAAAATGAAAAATTATAGCAGAAAAATATAAATATAATAAATATCAATAGCTTTTCATTTTTATATTTTTCTGCTATAATTTTTCACCTGATAACCCTCATTTTTCTTAATAATAATTACAATTTTCATGACATGTTACCATAAATTTAGTATTAAAAATAAAAATAAATATTTTTAATAAGTATTAAGAATTGATGTTTTTTTCATATAGTATTTTATATTGCAAATATAATGATATTTCTCTGCCATGAAAACTGGTAAACAATACATCTAATTATCTATTACTCATGATAAAACAAAATCTATTAAACATACCAATAATTTCCTTCGAAACTGAACGAAATTCTATATCAAGAAAGTTCAACACTTACCTAAAAACAAATAAGAATATAAAAGTGTTAAAAATAATCATTAAAATTAAGTGGGATATTAAAGTATTAATAATATTAAAACACTTTAATACCTAATAAATATAAAATGATGCATCTGCATCAAAATTACTCCCAATGTAAAACAAAGTGTTTCCCGTTAATGTTACAGATTTAATAAGCAGAAGACAAATATAAGTATGACGAGCGAGAAAAAACTTTGAGTTATATATATATATATATATATATATATATATATATATATATATATATATATATATATATATATATATATATATATATATATATATATATATAGCACTTTTCCAATAGATTAATTTATTGTTTTTTAAATTTTTCTTGAATTTTTTTCCCTTTAAGTGGAAATTGAACAATCGGCTTACATTCTATTTTCCAAACAGTTTTATATGAAAAAAGTGTTTAATTTTAAACTTAATGACAATCAAAAGCAGGCTTCGTTTTCACTTTTCGGAATTCTAGATGCCAAATTTGTTCTCAGACCCTGTTAAATACATGGAGATTTTTTTTTTTCTTTTTTTGTTGCTCAACTTCATTTTTTCCATACGTGGGTTAATTAGACCGGTACCTATTGCTTAAAGTAAATTCCGAAGCACTGTAAACATAAGTCCAATGCGGGATTCGAACCCATGAACTTTTGAACCGAATGCAAAGCCGATAACCAATTTGACTATCAGCTCGGCTCTCTATTTTTTGTGTACACATATTTCGGATTGAATGCTTGCTTCTTTCATGTATCCTCCTTTCAGGTAAGTGTATGTAGATCGCTATCTATGAAAAGTCGCCTCGATAAGTAATAATATCCAATGGATATTGGAAATTTTACAACTGTCTTAGAATATCCCTTACACAGTGTCAAATAATAGTTTTGACATTATGCATCAGATAGTCTAACTTTCACAAGCAATGGTAAGGGATTTGGTTCTTCGACGCGTACAACTTCTTTCTATGGATGTCTTGCTGCGGGATGGTCTTTCCAGGTGCACTTGTCATAGATAATAGAACGTATTCATGTATCGTAAGGGAGAGGAACCGGAAAATTTCTAAGCATCCATTCTAGTAGATATGTACACAGAGAATAAAAACGCAAAGTCAACTGCCATTGCTCAAAAGTGGTTCTGATGGAAATTTTCATTTCCAAAAGTGCCACCCAACCACGAGCGAAAAATATGTTATCTCTTTCCATCCTTCAAGAAATATCTCACTTGTCACCGCTTAAGATTCACTAATTTAAATTTAAGCATATGTTGCTTCCGCTTGAAAATACCAGGAAAATTGTCGAGTGAAACCAGGCAGTTCCCAACATTTTTGTTTTCTCATACTCATAATGCATCATCGCAGCCATCAGTTCTCAATCATCAATCATATTCTCAAGAAGCCTCAGTGTTTTCTGAGACTATTATTGGCAGTTGCGCCATCAAAACAACAATTACTGCCAGGATTTTCGCACCTCGGGTTAAGGAAAAAATAATAACAGTAAAAATTTCTCTCCAACACTTCAATCACTCCGTTCCGCCAAAAAATATCAACGAAGCATTGAAACTTCAGCGAAAACAAGCGAAATTTTTGAGGATTGCAGCCAACTTTTTCTACGTCTAACGTCAATAGCGCTTAGTTACGGATGGGGGATGTTTTCTCAAGCGTGTTTTGGAGCAATTAAAAAGTATCCCTCTCACGTTATTCAAGACTTGGAACATGTGTAGAAAGATTTTCTTCCTTTCAGTTTTCTTGGAGATAACGTGCAGTACTGATAGATTAAAAATGTAAGCAAGTAAAATTATATAAAAATACATAGAGTATCATGGGTGGCCACTGCAAGAATGTTCAAAATTACGGCCTATAGGTTTCATACTATGTTGCGAATAATATAAAAGTTTCATTATTAGCAGCCCCTCTTTCTTATCGAAGGAATTATTTTAAAGTGAGCCGTATTCAGTTGTCGGAAGAGCGATAACTCGAAAAATCTGAAGCAACCATACTAACAAATGTGTAAGCAGAAAGAAAAACACCTATTTACAATTGCTCAAAAATACTGAACGGGGGGTGCATTTCACACAGAAAAATAAATTGATTTTAAGCGATTTTGCAAGAAATGTTCATTAAAGTTATCCCGCGAAATATTTCAGAATTTGTTTCCTAAATTATCCACAAAATTTGATTAATTCCGATAAAAACACATTTAATGCTCCTAGTAGTTGTATTGATTATCTAAAATGTGGACATAAACATGATTTTATATTTTGCATCATGTAATTATCCTATTTATTTTAACGTACTATTTTCCTTTTTGATGAGAAAATAAACATCTGCCATAAAAGATCAAAACGAGTTCTTTTCAGTTTATTTCTAAAGTTTTAAGAAGGATATTTTGACAAAAAAATATCGAATTTAAAAATGAACAGTATTAAGAAGCATATTTTAACAATACAACATAAAAATATTAAGTGGTTACCTCATTCCCAATATCTTATATTAAATTTTAAAATGACATTTGGCTATATTTCTTGGATTTCATTAGCTAGGAAATGATTATACCAATAGTAAAAAGTATGCTTTTAAATTTGAGTAATTTATTAAATAATTTAACACATATCTCTAGGAATTTCTATTTGATATCTAGTCGAATTTCTAGAATTCTAGTTTCACTAATAAAAAATTACTAATAAAAATTAAAATTTAAAAAAAAATTCATTTTCAATTTTTTATATTTTTGTCTTAATAAATTATTTTATTAATATTACTACAATATTGCTATTTCTATTTTTATTGTCGTATATATATATATATATATATATGAAATACATTATATTGTTAAATTTGTAATTACTATACAAATAGAAATGGTGTTTAATATGAGATATAAACCTTACAATAGACTTATATTTGCATTTTTCCATTCTTGCATCTTACGTTAAAGTGAAAATATATAAATATTGTGCTGGAATTATACTTGAATATGGAATTATGCCTGAACAATGGAATAGATTATTGTAAGACAAAGTTGATAATAAATAATAGTAATAATTATAAGCAAATAGAGCTTCTTTTGTTGGTTTAAGATTCAAGTTTAATGTAAACTATTGATTCAAATTATTTTCTCTCGATATAACCTTGTTTGATATAACTCTCGATATAACCTTGTTTATTGATATTTTACGGACTATTTAAAATTTATTTGATGTAATAAAAACTATTTATTAATATTTATGATTATAAATAATTAAGTAATGAAATATTTAAAAAAAACAATCACATTTACGCTGTGAAATTAAAAAAATCAACTATAACGTTTTATTGCATGTATTCATTAACCATTAAATACATGAAAAAGTTTCTGATAATTCTTTCTAACTATTCTATTTTTTCTAACTATTTCTAATTCTTTCTAACTATTTCTAACCAAAACCTTATTATTAATGAAAATATATTTATTCAGTTATTTTTAGTTCTTAAAAATTATATGTTTACAATATATCATCATTAATTTTTATTCATACGCTACGTTTGATTTTTTGCAAATTAACTGACAACCATTTTGAAAAAAGAAAAACTGAATTCATGAAAATTATGAATTTTTGGTAGGTTTTATGTAGTATTCTCAAAAATAACTTGTTTACATTCAATTTTATTGTATCTTGCTTCGATAACCTGGATACATCATTTAAAAAAAACTTAAAATTTTTTACTTACAAGATTGAACGAGAAAGAGCGCAATATTTTCGCAAACATCTTTAAGCAAACAAATCTATAAATCAATCTTTATTAATAAAAAATTTTTATGTCTAGCTATTTTGATCGATGATAGTAATTCCAACAAGCTAGCTAACAATCTATTGACATTAATACCCTTATTTTCCTATACAGCTAAAAATAATAAATTATTTAAAATTTTTAAGAAAAAAACAAAATTATATTTTAATATTTTATTAACACACTATTTCTATTGTATAATAAAACATATTTTTAAAACAAATAGTATTTTGAAATCACTGTAACCGATTAAAATAGCTAAAAATAAAAAAAATTATTAATAAAAAGTATAAAAAGAATTTAAAAATCTTTTTATTCTAAATATTATTCTAAATGAATTTATATTGTATTTTAATTTTTTAAATTTTGTATATAAGAAAAATACGTTCCCATACAGTTACAAATCTTAATAACAATAAACTAATCTTAATTTAGTTTTACAGGGGTTTTTTTTATATAAATCAGCTGTGAAGAAAAAAATAAAATTATACAATTTTAATTCATGAATAACTTTAAGTAATAAAAATAATAAGAGTAGAAGATATTTCACGTTAATTCCTTAGTTCTAATATTTAAATATAAATTAAGAAGAAAATCGGTAAATCAGTTTTAATATATGACATATAGCTTGAAAAATCACGTTTTTTTTTCCCTACACATTATTACAAATGTTCTCTATGTGCTCTGTTTATGTTGTATGCCAAACATTTATACTGTAGTCAAAGTTCAACCCATTCACGTCCACGCAAATCTCTGATAATGTTCACAAAGGCAGCTGTTATATGATACTTCAGTACAATCAATGTTGCTGGTAATATATTGCAAAAGATATTACATAGCTCTTCTTGTTCTTCCCCACAAGAAAAATCTTAAACTTTAATGTCAGGGAATCTTAAGAGCAAAAACTCCATTGATTTCTCGACTTTTTAATTAAGCTGCTATCATTTCGGCGTCTAGTAAAACACAATGGAAGTTTTAATGATTAAAAAAAAAAAAAAAAAAACATTGCGATGTATTTTTTTTATAGATTTTCAGTATTAATGGGTGAGTATTATGCATTTTAATCAATAAAGTATACAAAAAACGATGAATCTTCTATAATCAACTTGCACAATTTACGGGTCATTCAATAAAACTTATATGCTTTCATGAGGCTATATAAATTTACAATATCAAAACGATCTCTTTAACAATGTCTTTTAACTAGTATATAATATAAGAATATAATAATTTCTAAGTGTAGATATATTAAATATTTTTCTAGTTCAAGATTTCCAAACACATGCATGAATATTTTTTAATCATAATAAAATATTTGTAACTATTAAATATTAATTTCCGTACAAAAATTAATTTTCTATGGATGTATGTATGCATTATGTGATTGAATCCATCGAAAAAACCCAATTCTTTCCAGTAATATTTAGTTCAAAGCAAAAGATGAATCGGAATTTTATACTCCTTTATGATTTTTATCCTTTCATATTGAATAGGAGTTACAAAACTAATAACACTCTTTTTTAGACTCTTCAACCTTCAAACCTTCAATATATGAAAACTCATCAGTTATTTCATATTATGTGAGCTTAGTGTTCCGTGAAGTGACGCGAAGACGTTACACAGTGATGTATAGGAAATATAAAAACTGTAATAACTTCACTTCTTTTAAAAATATTTTCCTGCCATAGGAAATACCAAGAAATAACGAGGTAAAATATAATAAAACTGGCAGAAGGAACAGTTTCGATACGCTTTAATGAAAGTCTACCCTTTTATCGAATAGGTGGATTCAGTTGAAGGCAGACGACAATTAAGAAAAAAAAATTTTGAAATCATCAAAAAGTTTCCTGCATTTTTCCAAACGATGTAAAATAAAGATAGAAGGAGGGCCTTTAAAAAAGATGATCGTTAAGCAAATCAACCCATGTTTTTTTTTTTTTTTTTTTTTTAATGAAGACTGCATTATTGTTTAGATAATTCGATAAAAATAACATATAAGTTGAAATTTAGAATGAAAGTTTATATTAAGAATACAAATTCTTTTATTAGCAAGCATATGAAGAATTTTACTTCCAAAATAAATTGTGATGAAAAATGTTGTGAAACAAAAAACTATAATTTTGGCTTAAACATAATAAGAAATAGATAAATATTTCAAATAACTGTAATTATTTTATTTCTGAATGGGTTAATGGCATTTGTTTTTTTTAATTAACTTTGCAATTTCAAAAAATGATTAAACTGTTAAAATTATACCTTTTAACTATATACTCGTAATATATACAAAATTAAGTTCAATAGTTAAAATCACTCAATATTTTCCGTATAAACAAGTTAAATTACTTTTTTAAGCATCGATTTTGCTCAGAGATAAAATGAGAGGTATATGAATATTTAAATAGACCGTATTAACTGTATTCAAAAATACAATAGAATTTTATGTATAGTTAAAAACCTTGACATTAACATAAAATCTTTATGTCGGCAAGGGCAACTTGCTCGTTAAATGGAGGGTTTCCATCCTAACGTTGTTAATGCAGACAAATATTCTTGTTTGCCAGTGTTTGAAAATGGTTTTCCATATTATTTGCTTCCTAAGTAATGAGTGTACTAAATTTTTTTGAGTGCGACCAAAATCCATCATTTTTTAACTTATCAATATCACTAAAGCAATTGAATTTAGATTTTTCAAAAAGTAAAATGAATTTTGAAATTGTATACCACAAAAATATGTTAAAATATGCAATTTCTGAGATGAAGTACTGCTAAGAATATAATAGAAAGGAAAATCTTATTATATACAATTACATTTCATAAACAATGGAAGGCAATTTTCGTTAAAATATTCAAATCGTATATAGTTTAATAAATTTTTAAATTTCACTAAATATTTAACATAATACATTTAATAATATATTTAATATATTTTATGAATATGATGTAAACTATGATGTAAATATTTAAAACACAAATGTAGTAATTAAATTAAAATATATTTAATTAAATATATATATAACTTATATAAAATATTGATATATATTATATTTATCATATATCAAGAATGCCACAGTCAACAAGGATCTCAGGAGCTCTACATTGCCTAAAAAATAGGCTGAAATCCGTTGGCTTAGTGGGAGCGATTCACGCTTCTGAGCCGAGCTGGTAGCCGAATGGTTAGCGCTCTTGCCTTCGGTTCAACAGTTTGTGGGTTCGAATCCCACCTTGGGCATGGATGTTTATAGTGGTTCGGAATCCACTTTAAGCCGTAGGTCCCGGTCTGATTAGCTCTCGTGTGCAAAAAATGACCGTTGAGTGACAAACAAACCAAACCAACCAATCACGCTTCCGAGGCACATGTCCGAGGTTCGATACTCGGACAGGGCAAAGTCGACTTTGCCTTTCATTCCTTCAATGGGTTGATAAATTGAGTACCAAGCATACTTAGGATCTAAACAATGGGGGTTTCGCATTTGGCTGACCACCTAATTGAGACATATTCTTCGCACCTCAGGATATCTTGGTCAAAAAACAGAGATGGACACTGTAAGCCTCGTGTGTGGCCCACATGGGCTGTCGTGCCACAGAGTTCAGAATTTAAACAAAATATAAGTTGAAATCTCTATAAGTCAATTATCATCATAAAGAATTTTTCTTTACATTTTTACTTTTATACTTACTTACAAACTTGGAAAATAATTATTTTAGAAAAAATATAGATAAATAGCGTAGAGTACCTGGCATTTGAATGCCTAGAATCATCTACCAAATTGCTTCCAATTTATTATTTTTATACCATTAACTTTTCATAGAAAATTTATTAATCCACTTAATTTACAAATCTATTGATATTTCCCACTAATAAAAGGCCGTTATAGCCTAATGGTTAGCGCATAGGTTTTTTGCCCGGAAGGGCGAGGTTCGATTCCCAATGCCGTCAAAGGCCATATACCTTCTCGTTAAGTTTGTGGAATCGAAAGTCCTATGGTCGGTTGTTGAGCAGTTACCATGGGTGTAATGTTCTGGGAAAAATTTCCTCCCCTACCAGGATCAATATCAAAACTGAGGGAGAGAATCTTCTGGTCGTGCCATCTATAGGAGGAACATACTTTCACCTTCGTGGTGCTCTGGTTAAACGAAAGGCACGCCCTACTGTCTTAAATTTGTCAAAGTGTCATAAGCAACACAACAACACTCTAATAATAAATTAATGGTATCAATTAAGATTCAAGTATAAGAAAAACTGATTTTTTGTTAATCAGTAATATTATCTTATTTATTTTAAATAATTTCAATTTTTTCAAACATCTAAAAATGTAATTAGTATTAATAATGTTTGGAAAACTATACATTACTAAAGAGAAACTGATTTGGTTTCACAGAGGGGAAATTCTAATCATGTTTTGCTGTCAAAACTTTTAGTTACATATAAGATTTTAAAGTAAAAAAGATGAAATGACTGAAGTCGGGCCTAGCGTGGTAACACCCATCTCTTGGGAGAAAAAGTTTATAATCTTGCGTTCGGTCAAAGCAACTGGTAAATAATGAGAAATGCATTTTGTGATTTTTCTTCTCGATGGATTCTGTGATCTTTCTTTTTTCTTCCACATTTATGAAGGTGGGTGCTCAGAGGTTTCCGAGATTTCCTTCTAACGACACTTCAAAAGGATTCCTGATTTTGGAGAAATCTTCTCGGAAGATGAATTTACATAAGAGATGGTCAAAGAAGCTTTACAACATCTTTCAGCGGTTAGATTGTCCATTGCGTGATGTCAAATAATTAAAGGTGCTAAGCTATATAATTTCCTAATTTTTTTTTTTTTTTTGTAACGATTTATTTGTTTTACACTCATTAATTGGAAATGAATATTATTCCTCAATACATATGCATTACAGTTTGTACATATACTTTTTATTTTTTTATATTTTGTTTTGCAATCAAAAAGTATAAATATAGCTAATTATATTAAAATTTATTAAGAATTATTTTATTTGTTTAACGATAAATAAATAGTAAAAAGATCATATGTGAAAAGTATAAAAATATTTAAAAATGCTCTAATGGGAATATAATTGTAAACTGTTTCTTTTATTAATAAATAAAATTGCTTACAGTGAAATGCTTATTTAGTTAAAAATATTTGCCTCACTGTAAAAAAAATAATTGAAAATATAAAAGCGCTAAAAGACAAGGAGTCTATAAAAAATTGCGGTTCTGCATTATATAATAAATGAAATATGATATTCATGGAAAAAAGAAAAGTACAAGATGAGTTTTATATAGAAATAAAATCCAATTTCAGATGACACTATTTGATAGTTTAATAAATAATTTACTATCATTTATTAAATAAAATTACACTTATAACATGCTTAAGGAATTTCTCACTCGTGTTAATTAAAACTTTTAAAATGATTTTTATACATTATATGAATGATATAATATTTTCAGCGAGCTCTCACTTATTTATTTTGTTAAATTTAATATAATATATTCATTTAAAAAGTTTGCTTTGCTACAAATTCTAAGCTGTAAAAGTAAAAATAAAAACGCGTATATAGACAACAGCCTTTCTCATTTTGAAAATATTTTATTGAAGAAAATTTTCGAATAAGTATACATAATAACATGTGCGCAATAAATAAATAATACCGTAAATATATCATCAATATAATATTGGAGAAGTATTATAATTCTGTCACTTACGTAAGTCGTTATACATAGCACTGCGTAATTCATTTATTTTAGGAATGATTCACGTTTTATTAAAAAATAATATCTTTCAGAAAATTTGAATAATCGGTATTGTAATTTTTTGAATCGTTACAAATTTCGCGAATTACTGTACAATGTTCTCTAAAATTTATTGATTTTTCTAAAATTAAATGAATACTATAAATATATACATACACAGTACATATTTGGAAAACTAGACCTAAATTTCTAATTTAAAATCAGGTTGAGTATATAGTTCAGCTTCATTCAACGAAAAATGTTTAACAATATACTTGACAATACAATTGTACTAGTTTTGTAAGAAAAATATTAACATTTTGAGGATGGTTACTTGTTAATTTACATACACTTTATATATCGCATTATTCAACATTAGCTAGCATCGTACCTGGATATTACTACTATAAAGCATGCGATCCTACCAGCTAGATATCAATGTATGTATCATTTAATTTGAGTGCACGATTTTATCCATACATAATTGATATGCATACATAATTGAAAAGATTGAAAGAAAGATATGAAATGTATACTGCATACTTAAACCTATAAAAAATATAACTATATAAAAAAGTATAACTAGATATTGAATATGAAAATATAAAATCATATATATATATATATGTGTGTGTGTGTGTGTGTGTGTGTATAAGATGCACAAAAATATAAATACACAATACCGTGCTAGAAGATATTGTGACACATTATTGCTGCGACTTCTTCCTGAATTGTCGCAAATTTTTTTATTTTACGTAACTTTTTATTTTTTTAAAAGTACTCAACGAAATCTTCAAGAAATCAAAGACACTTCTCTGAAGAAAAGCGATTATACGAGTATAATAGCTTTTCTTCAAAATATATAAAACAGATATTATATAATATAATATATATAGAACAGCTATTAAACGAGTATTTCAAAATATTTTTCCGAGAAAGTCATAAAGAATAAATGCAGGTATCCTTTCAGCTCAATCAATAACTAAGTATTGAGTTGTCAAATGAAATATGTAAGGGCATTTTCCCTTCCTTTCTGTCATTGTATGTCAAACGAACAAGACATCTGCATCGTTATTGTTGAAGATTGCCTATCTGACTGGTAACACGTGAATATGTAACAGCGAAACTTCATCGGAAAATATCTAAAACCATTAAAGCAAGTCTTCCTGATGATCAGATGTAACAAATGAGGAAAAGGAGTAATACGGAATTTTTTAAAAAAAAAAAAAAAAAAAAAAAATTACGCTCTGCTGGGAAACTCATCCAGGCGTCTAAATGTGAAGGGGGATTTCGTTCCTCTTTTTCTTTCCATTTTAGAAGTTTCCGTGTTATCTTTCCGCCAAATAAATGATTTTCTAATGGAATGCCTGCCATCGTCTGATGAGTAAGCACTTTTATTTGTGACTTTGCTGATTGCTGTTCAAATAAAATCCGAGCACTTGCATCACGGTAATAACAAATACATCAACAAATAGTTATCTGTAAACAAATGTACGCGGTAATTTCATTCATTCAATAACATTTGTAAATAATAAAGTAATTTTAAAATAAAAAGTATGTTTTAATTTTTTTTTATAAAATCAAAATAAAATTTAATATGCACCAATTAATTTCCTCAGGTTCTAATTTTTGTTTCTGATAGCCTATTTCTAGAGTCAACAAATTCATTTAAGCAGCTGCTCTTACAAATAATTTTGTTAATACCACAGCTAAATTTTAGTGCTTCACTAGTGAGAAAGACGGTGAAGGAGAATTTGTTAACGTGGATTGAGATGATATTTATCAGTGCTGAAGATCGATCCTGTCACTCTTCACGATTACAAAAGAAATTTTCTTACTAGACACGTTATCAGCGTCTTAAATTTTATTCAATGATTTGTAAAGAATTTCATAGGAAAATCAGTTAGTATCCTAATGTCCTTTAGCTGTTTGCTTCAATTGACTGAATTCAATATACACGATCGATCACCTTGTAATTTTGAGCAATTGACAAGGTCAACACCTACGCTATTAGACTCTTTCCCGAAATCCAGTTTATCTTTTAACAGAAAGACAATAAAACATACAGAACTGTCACTGTGCATAGAACTTCTCAATCTGGTATTGAATCCGATAACGAATTAGTTACTTTCCAGACTCGTAGATCTTCTTTCTCCAATAGGTTAAAAAGGTCTACAAATAATAGCTAAATTCTCTTCAGAGTACAACAGCTTCATTCTCGATACTAATGGATTATTAATAATCATTTATTTGCCCATCTTTAAGAAAATTCTTTTTCCGACGAAAATTAACTATCGTGAAAAAAGTAATAGGAAAATATATTTAAAATTAATTTGTTTACATTGAAATGCATCAAAACTGAAACATATAAATTTAATAGATAAAGAATGATCGCTTTTTCAATATATTAATTCAGTAATTTGCTATTTCATGACTTGTGTAATTGAGTTCAAACCCTTTCTAAAAGACATGATTAGATTAAACTTCCTAAATAGCGTTAAAAAAGCATTTCGCGTTTTCTTATAGTTTTATACAGGCAGCTCAAGGAGCTGTTATGTTTTGATTTGAGTAACATCCAGCACACAATATGATTATAAAAAGCTAGCCAAAACAAAATCAAATTAGAATCGCATTCATGTCATTAATGTTGTGTTTTCTTCCAAGAATGCTACCCATTTGGCTACCAGTTAAGGCAAGCGCTCTTGCCTTCAGTAACCATAGCTGGCAGTCAAATGTTAGCCCATTTTCGTTGTGTATGCTTGTATCGATTCAGAATCCTCTTTAAACTGAAGATTTTGGCATAATTAGTCCTCTTTTGCAAAAAATGACTGTTGGGCGGCAGATCAACCGAGAATAAGTATCCATCTGTATTCTCATTTAAGCTTATGTTATGTTAGATTATTATGACACGTTTCAAGTTAACTATTTCTACTGATCGAGACTGCGAAACAGAGTCAATCAACTTGTAATTTTAAATCCTGGTCAAATGACGAGATCAACCCCTGAACTAGATCCTTTCTTTTCGCATCACGCTGCATTAGCAGAGGATCATCAAGCCCTGCAGAAA
Source organism: Latrodectus elegans (assembly GCA_030067965.1). Lineage (NCBI taxonomy): Eukaryota > Metazoa > Arthropoda > Arachnida > Araneae > Theridiidae > Latrodectus > Latrodectus elegans. The sequence continues at coordinate 61,048,006 of CM057816.1, forward strand.
TTTTAAAGCGTGGTCTTGGTCTGGGTCCGTTGTTACACTAGGCTGCTGAAATTCATTTTCATAGTTTGTGATCGCGTATCCCCGTATCATTTAACAATAGCTAGGAATTAGAAAACAGCTGGGAAAAAAAAAACCACCAAATCGAAAAAGTATTAAATTGAAATTTGATATCTCATGTTCTGAAAAATTTTATAAACTGATATAAAATAAAATTACTTAGAATTCTAAAAGGTGGTTGAAACTATCTTGCAACTTTATTCTTATGGAAAATATAATTACAATAAAAGTAAATCAGATACTTGATAATTAAATGTGAAATAGTGTATCAGCAATCGAAATCTTATATAGAGGTTTTTTTCTTCCATTGACCTTGATGCCATTGTAAACACAAATAACTAAGGATTCGTTGTTACTTTAGCCTCAAAATAACGCTTCAATAGATGATAGGCTCCACACGTACGCGTGTTCATTAAAGCGTGCGATGCTCAGGATACCACTTTCTCTATTCGAACTTGGCGGAATGTCTTTCAATTTTCTGATGCAGCTTCTCGTAAGGGTTTCTCTCACCGAAGTCATTGCTCAAGCTTAATGACTTTTTGTATACTTTCTTTTTATCTCCTTTTGTGAGCTAAATATGTCAAGGATCTCGCGTCATGCTGTTCACGATTTAAAATTACTAAAACAGGAAGAAAAATGGAATAACTTATACAGCGGCTCGTAAAATGTTGAAATAGCAGTCAAAGCAGAAAGGGGGATATTAGACAGTGTTCATGAAAAGCTAACAGCACAAGCGTGAAATCGACTTAAAGGAATTCATGCTGTCCTGACCTCCAATAGGAAAGCGTCATTACTTATATGAATATTCATAATTTAAAAAACTGTGAAATAAATGTTAACTTCGTTACTCCCCACCAAATATGTAAAAATATCATTCTGCGTTTTTGAATAAAAGGACCGTTCTATAGAAATAATTTCAACTTACAAATTAAAGAATGAAATTAACAATTCTAACAATTATCTCGTCTAGTAACAACACTCAAAAATTAAATGAATTTAAAGATTTCATTGTTAATTAGTTTGTATATTTAAAATAAGTCTCGATTATAATAAAACGATACTTTTTTCTAAATTTTTACTCTTAAAAACAAAATTTATATGAAATACACATTCATCATAATTTCTTCATCTATAACATACCCACATACAAAACAGTAGTACTATTTATTTACGATTGGGTGTAAACATTTATTTACAATAGTTAATTTAGGCAAATTGAGAAAAATAAACAATATTTAATGCTTCAATGGTTTCTTGTTTACAATTCTAAAAATGTTTACAAACATTTTCAGTAATGCGTCGTTCATTCAATTAAGTGTTGAAGATTGTTTATGTGAGTAGAGTATGTAGCACTGGGAAGATAAATCTACTGCGTCGTTACTTAGCTTTGCTTTTTTCCTATTATTATTTTAGTTTACTTGCATATATGTAAGCTATATCTAATTGCAGATTAAAACAATAAATAGGAAATTTCCTTCTTAGAACGGGAAATAATTATGTTTGATCTGGTTAACACAGACCCACTTTTGGCAACGTTTACCGAAAGTGATTTTTTTTCAAAGAAATAAATAATTTACATTTAAATTACTTCGCTTCTATTATATATACATAAGTCGCAGTAAATATTTTAAGCCTTATGCTTCACATTCCTTAACAAAATAGTAACAAGATTAATTTCCAATGAAAAGTTACAACTGTGGAATGAATAGTCAATAAAAGCCATAATGTATACAAGGTAGTATATAATTATGAATCGCATTTAAGTTAATGACTCAAATGTATAGATTGATTTAACAAATATACAATATTCTAACCTTTATACTTCATAAGAGAAATCTATAAATTTTGTATAACTTAAAATATATTACCATAAAGTGAACCTTAAAATGTAAAGATTATAAAAGTTAAATTATGTTTTTCGTTAATAATGAATAATAAATATTTTTATATATGGATATAAGAACAACAAACACTTACCCTACTTTTAAATACACTTGGAAAAAACTAAATCTATACATATATTAAAACACTCAATAAGAAACACAAATTTAACTATAGTAAATTATCGATAAAAATATATAAATAATAGAACAGACAATGGTATGAATTTATTTAATATTACTATAAATTTATTAGATCATAAAATTTCATTTATAAGCTTATGCCATTCTTTTATTTCATCTATAAAAAGCAAACAAATAACATTTCACTATTATAGAATGATTCAATTAAGATAAGTGCAATAACTTTTACATCTATATATATTACTGATTCTTCAAAGGAATACCTGAAAATACGAGCATTTTATTTTTACGTTGGTCGCAAAAATATAAAAAGTCAGTGATCTCGTCAAAGTGTATTAAATTACACGTACAGAATGAAACTGAAAAAACGACAAAAATACGTTATAGGGATTTTTTTTTTTTTTTTTTTTTTTTTGAAACTTTTAATAACACATTCCAGGTAGCACCAGGTGGTCGTTCCTCCATTCAAAACTACTGCTACAACAAACATTTCTAGAAGATTACAACACTCGCAATTTGCATTGCATTTTCAATGCGCTTCAAGTTTTGTGAGCGGACCATCCATATTCCGGACACGTGTACGAATTGCTTTTTTTTCTTTGCTGGCGTGAAAGCGAGGTCAACTGCGCCAAGAAAAAGCAGACCACTGGCCAGCATCCGCGTGGGTATGGTAAGCGTGGTAGACCAGTTCAAAGCACCTGTTATGTTTGTTGCTCGCCTTGGATTTCGCGAGCCTTTTTTTTAAAAAAAAAAAAATCTCAGCTGGTTTTTCAGTATGCAAACACAGCGGAGATGATTCCTACCATAATAATGTGGGCGTCTATGTAAGGTTAAATATTCAAGACCAAATCTTGCACTTTTTTTTTCAAACGGTCAGGAAACAAATAGAATATTCAATGGTTCTCATTTCCAATACATAAATAGATAATTTAAAATCTTGACAATTTCTCATAAATATGCGTTATATAACATAAATATACGCACAAATTTTTGTTTTTCTTTGTATTTTCAATGAGTACTAAAAACTGTGATTACATTTTTAAATCAAAGGGAAGATTTTATATGGTTATAAATGTTAATAAACCTGTTACAAGGAAGTCAATCAGAAAAATTAAAGATTTCCGTCTGTCAAGAATTTAAAATATCCAGTGTTCTTAAATTCAGTAAATTGACTTGAATAACGAACTCTGTCTATTACAGAATTTTGATCACTTAATAGTACCAATTAGCCAGATAAATTTAATTAATAAAAAATATATTGACAGTTAAAATATAATATTAAATAAAAATATATTTAATAAAAAAATATTCACTATATAGAAATATAATTTATATATATAATATTTTTTAATTCAAACACAGTTTCTTAATGTCCCAAACCTTATATATTGTTCAACATTATGTGTGTGTCAGACCTTAAAATATAAAAGTAACTTTTTTATAGAAGTTTTTATTCAAAAATGTTTATTTGATACTTTCAATACCTTAAATTAAAAATATTTCAACTTCTCTTTTTCTTTATCCTTAAAGTACTAGTTAAGAAAAGTTCTCTTATCTTTTTTTTTTATTTTCAATTCTTATTATTATTTATTGATTATAACATAATCTTCTCTACGCGAACTAAAATCTACAATATCTGTTAAAATTTTCAAAATGTAAATATGTATTTTTCATTTTCTGTAAATGAAAGTAAATGATGCTTTCCCTGTCTCAAAATGGAAAGACTTTTGTTTCTAGAGCTAAACCATTTTTAACAAATAACAGTAAGTACTAGTTTATTTCAATGTAAAAAAATATTTATTTTTTTTAGTGGTATATATAAATATCCATTCTGCACTACCCTCTCCAACTGTGCGTCATATTTTAAAATTCCATTTTGATATATTACGAATAAATGATATATTACGAATAAAAATTAAATAATACGAAAAAAGGTAGTGTAAAAAATAATTTATTGATTTTTGATAAAATTATAAAAAATTATGCAATTTTTTCTACTTTTTATTTTTTAATAGTTTGTCTTTAACAATAAATGTAAGCAAACAAAACTGAAAAAGAGGCAATAAAATAACTCAGATAGTTTAAGCTATATATATACTATATATATATATCTATATCTATATATATATATATAATTTATGCTAGATCTCATAAGTAAATTAGTAATTACATTACAATTTTTGCGGCCTGGAAATAATTTTGAAGGATGTAAAAAATAGTTAATTAGCTTATTAGGTGTAGATAATTTATATTTTTCTGTTGTTTCTATGAAATTTTACTTTAATTTTAAATTAAAATTCACTTGAGATTATTCGTAAAAATTATTAATCTTAGAATTCACTGTACACGAATGCTCATGAGATAGACGCTTGAGTGCATTAAATAATTTAAAATAAATTGCTTGTATTATTTTGTTCAATAATACAAACAATTTTTATTTTATTCATATTCAAGTAAATGAAAAAATAAATTTTCAATATAAATGATTTCTGCCGAAACAACAAACAAAAACTTTTTCACTGGACCACATATGACTAATTTCGCATACCGACAAGTGAAAAGGGAAAACAATTTATCGCTTGTTCTTTCTGTTCAAAATTTCTTCAATGTGATAAATAAATAATATATTTGAAAGCCAACTACATGGAGTTTACTGTTGCATTTTGTCAATTATTTTGATTGTAATCTTGGGATCATTCTAATTTTCTTTAGTAAAAGTTGTAGGCTTTATCTATATTTGCTCTTAACGTTAAAATATAAGAAAATGAATTTAAGCAAGTAATAATTTGTATTCATTTAAATTAGATTTTTAAAATTGGTAACAAATTCGAGTTTCAGTAAGAAATGAAATAGTAGCTTCTTTACCTTAAGAAAAATAACATAACTCCAATCCTACAATAAAAAAAAAGTCATTAACCGACCGCAATTTGTAGCAACTTTCTAGCGGAACAATGAATTTTTTTTCCACAGAAAAACAGAGACAAATCTGTGTCACAAAGATCATGTTTCCGTAAGGCCAAACACTATTTTTTATTACTCACAAAAATAAAATAAATCTGATCAAACAAAAAACAAACTTAAATACAATTTGTCTTTGATCTAATTTGGCCAGTTCTGTCTTTGTGTCAGATGACGTGCCACACCTACGCTTAGGATCAACTGATTCTTAAGCTTGAAAGTGTTCCATTTCTTTTAGGATATTTCACAATATTCACACTAATTTTTAAGCTTTTTCTTCTCTTTTCTAAGTTTTTGATGTGAAGACCACACGTTGTTGCATTTTAGACAATCAGGAGAGGAGAAGGGTTGATACCGAGTATCTCATTAGTATCGATATAAACATTATTTAAAAGGGTGGTGGTTCACGTCACGAGATAATCATTGCATCTGGATATCCATTAGGGGGTGGGACTCACTGACCCATTACATTTATATTGTTTCTTCTTTTATCACCTATTATTTACTTAACAATTACATTTGCCAAATTTTAATCGTGAGATAAAAACTATGCGTCATTTTGAATGTGATAGCCACAAAAGCTACCGGAATTCAAATTTACTTTTAAAATTTTAGTGATTGAATTGAAAAAAAGGATTTACTTTGAAAGAAGTTATCTTAAAAAAATTTTTCTATCAAAAATAATTTCTTAAAATCATGACCAGTAAAATATATATTATTTTCCTCATATATATATCGTACTTAATACGATACATGAGGTAACATTGTAAATAGACAGGCTTGACTATACTTTTTTCGTATATAAAAATTATGAAAATTGGTTATTTATTTGAAATTTGTAATGATATGAGAGTGTAATATGAAGCTGAGAATTGAAGTGAGATCAAATGAATTGATACCTCATTTATAAATCGCAAGGGAAGCAGAGAAAAGCTTTCCGACCATATGATTGAAAGAAACAAAAATGCAACATAGTCTAATAGGGAACTTTAATCATCCATTACAAATATTATGATCAGACCATTAATCGTCCATGAGCTTAAAATAAATTATTACTCAACAAGATGATAATAAACTGAAATGAAATAAATATGACTTATAATTAGAGAAACGTTTATTTCATTTAATTGATCATAAAAAATAGCAGTGACCTGAAAACAACAAAATGCAATTCAATAAAGCAATAATGCAATAATTAAATAGTATCGAATAAAATGAAACAGTTTTCATATTAATCTAATTTTTTAACGACGAATGATTAAGGTATATTCGATTCAAGACACAGTGACACACACAATTGCTGATAAAAAGAACAAACTTATCTAGGTACGAATCTTAGGTATTGTTACCTGATCCTAAACATTGATTAAACTGAACATTAGTCAACTTTGATCAGTAGGCGTTGTCTGATTAAGCGCACAGTTACGTTATTGTTGATTAGAACAATTATTTGAGAACTTTTCACGAAGACTTTATTTTTCCGACATTAAGAGAGACACAGCTTTTCTTTGACTACAGACACACACGCTCCTTCTTATTATGTGAAATAATATTTATGATTATTTTATTGGCACCTTTAAAAAATTCAAAGTAATATTTTATCCTACTTATAATTTATTAATATTTTTATTTATAATATTTATTTCCAAGCATTGAAAATTTACAACGATTGTTTCACATGTTCATGAATTACCTTACGAGAATTTTAATTTAGAAATATATAATATTGATTAAAATATACTAATTACATTTATGTATTTTTGCAATATTTCGAATGAAAAATTATTATATTTGTGTTTTTTGACAAAAGAAAATGTATGCAAACTAATGGTAATCCTATTTATTATAATTTAAACAAATCAACGTAAATTGTATTATTATCGGATACATTCTAATTAAAACATACCACTGAATATTGTAATAAACTCAATTTATTGAATAAACAGCCACGTGAGGAATTAGTCGCAGGGACAGCACTCTTCGGAATGTAAAGTAACAAGTTAGATTCCAGAAATTGTTGCAAAATGGAAGATGAATGTTGCGTTTTCTTTCTGTATCCACATTTGACGGAGTAAGTTCCTCAGAGTTTTCCGGACTTTCAGCTTTTAACGATAAGAGAATACCTGTAAACTTCAACTGGAATGCAAGAAGCAGTGGATGTACAAATGCCTTATAATAATTTTTAACGCCGCGGTATAGAAAATATATAGTTATACTAAAAAAAACTCCGATTGAATAAAAAAAACATTGTTTTTTTTAATTATGAAAATTAAAATTTTAATTTCATAAAGTCAGTGCAAAATATTTAGCAGAAAATCGAAGAATAAAAATAATAATAAATGCAGCCAAAAGTTCAGAAAAAAACAAAAAATAATATTTCATAATTTTTTTAATATTTTTATTGAATATTAGAGTGATTAAAATAATTTAAACATTTCTTAACGATTATGGTTTGATATCGAATTTGAATATAAACTAAAAACATTTCCCTTTATTGACTGCAATATGAAATAGGATAAAGCATTATTAAAGTCAAAAACAATTGAATAAATAAAAGATGTAGCAACATCTATTTAAATTTTTGATTTGGAATTATGTAAGGCTATTAAATCCTTAATGGAAAATTTAAAGAATAATCAGTACAATGTACTCCAGCCATCATAGTAAAAGTAATTTTCTTTTCTAATTATCATAAAGTAAATAAAAAAATTAATTTACTTTATGTAAGTTGCAGTTATGTCACATTAAAGAGATTTATATTGATGACGAGAGATGTGAATAAAGCAACTACCGCTGAAATATTTTAAGACATTCATTGACAGATCATCGATTAAGACGTTTCTCTCATTGACAAAAACATTAATGTGAATTTATCTTTAATTTTAAATTCACAGTATTCGCAATTAATTTTGTGATCATAAAAGCCGATTTTTTAAGAAACTTTTAGTTCAGTATTAAAAATTGGATAACTTGAAAAAGTTATTTCAAATTATCTTAGAAGTTTCATAAAAATGTAAGTTTAACAAGAAAAAATTCAAAAATTCAAAACAATATTATTTTCAAAATTAGTATTTAAGAAAAATCAAATAAGAGACTATATATATATATATATATATATATATATATATATATATATAATTACAATGTATTTATATTACTATTATATTACAGTTCAACTTTATCAAAATGTAAAAAGTGTATTATTATAACTGCTGTATTAACACTCTACTTATAATCAAGACTGAAAAAATATATATCAGCTTTGAGGATAATTTAGATAAGAATAGCAAGCTATAACCTGGTTATCTTAAAGGCGGAAAGGATGCTTTTTTTTAATCTTCTGTTTTCATTTAATTTATCATAACACTTGTCTCTCTTCCTTAACTCTGATATAAACTAACACGATGTAAGTTGCAGTTAAAACATTTCCTCCATTTCATTTTCTTCTCATGGATCTAATTTTTTTTTACAAAAAAAGGAATTCTTGTGTTCTAAATTGAGTTTATTTCACAGAGGTTAGAAATGAGAACAACGATAAAGAAAATGTCACTCCAATTAGAACGAATCCTTTTACATTTCTCCATTTATAAAATGTCCCCAAAAAATACTTTATTAATATTTTTCAGCGACATTTCATTCTGTTTTATGAAGTCTAGAGCGTTTTTTTTTCTAATAAGGGCAACAGTTGTACGTATTTGCAAATATAAATTTATTATTCTTTCGGAAATATATCATAAAAGCAATATTATTTCTTTAGTTAGTTATTTGCCGCTATTTTGAGGAAATTTAATAGAATTGTTACAAGAAATATTTTTCAAGAGCAATTTCAAGAAAATAATTAGTTGTTAGTCAATAACTTTAATGATATAAGCATTCACGATGCTGCAATTATGTTAGTTGAAAGACAATAAATTTCTCTTTTGTTAAGTTGACTTAATTATTAGAACAATAACAGGAATTAAACTGTACAAATCACACTTGATTTTAGTTTTTATGATCAATACTATAAATATTTCTATAGTAAAATCGATAGCCCTTCATTGCTAATTCACTGACTTGGGTAAAGAGAGAATTTCAATACTTCATAAAAGAATTTAATAATGTATTCCACTAAAGAAGTCTGTTATTAATCTTGATATAAAAAGTATCTAAAGCAAGTGGTTTGAAATATCACCACTAAGGATTTCAGTTTGATATTCGTGGGTTTGAGTTCCATTGTTGATTCAGACATGTGTTCTTGAAAATGAATGGAGTTATATTATAGCTTTAATTTTTAATCAACTGTGTCATAAAGATTCAAATTAAATCAAAGAAAATATATAGTGAAAATTAAACTTTCAAAAAAGGATTCTACAAGCACATGTCATTGATCCAGGCTCCAAGTAAGTCCAGCAGATGAACGAATATTATCAGAAAAACAAAACAATCATCACATATGTGTGTCTATTTTGTTCGGTCAATTTTATTCAAGATGTACCATTCATCTTCAATGAGCATTTATATATGGAACATACATGGATATTAATACGAAAAGGAATCATTTTTCACAAGGCTCTAAATCAAATAATTTTCTTAAAATGCAGTTTTATATAATATATTCTTATATTAATTTATTCTGATTTATAGTTATCTAGGCAGAATTTTGATTTAATACCTTCTTTATATATAAAAAGAGTTTTGCATTCGTATATATGTCTGGAATCTTTTTATATGAATTGGTATTGGAATTATGTATGCATTTTCATGACATAATAATGCTATTTAAACAGATTATTATTTAATTTATTGGCATGTTTTAGCATTCATACTTCTTTAAGGAAATTACCCGCAAATACATTCAAAATTTAAATTATAATACAGAATTATATTGATGTTCAAACTAATTATTCAAGCAATGTGAATAAACTTAATCAAATTTGGACCTGTTTTTGAGAAAAATCTAGATTTAGAAGATATTAAAAGTTAGAAAAAGTCAATGAAATTTTTTAAAGGCGGAAGTATGCGGCACGCAATCTCAATTGACATTCAACAATTTCGAAAATTCAGTTATTTGCATTAAATGCTGCCAACTGCCGATATTTTTTGTTATATAAATATGGAAAAAGGTTCTTATTTTGAGAAATTCAACCGCGTGTGTCACGAAAACATATCGCAGACATTCCAGCTGGTAGAAGTTTCGAAAATATTTTCAGAGTTAAATTCTATTCTTTACTGAAATTCACTCTTCATCTATTCATTTTGTGAATTAAGTTATTCTATACCAAATTTGAAAAATATATAACAATATCGCACACACAAAAAAAAACAAGATGTATTGTATGGTGACCCTGGAATTTTCCTTTTGTCGACTTATTTGCTACTTTTTCAAACATTTCAGGTATTTCTAAAACTTTCATTTACAACTATTTTATTAGAATGACTTTCAAAGTACTTATTGAACTGCTACATCAAGGAAGTTTACAGTTGGAAATCAAGAAGTATTAAGTTATATAAATTGTAAGTAGTGTAACATAAAATTGAACCATGGATATTTTCTACTTTACACGTCATCATTTCTGTCTCTCAAAATGATTAATATTCAATAGCTAAGTGATCATTAATGTGCAATAAAAAATTCTATTTTCTGATAGTTATAGTTGTTTCTCGTTTTCTTCTGGGCACATACAGTCATGATTGTTCAAACGATTGCCATGGTTACATTTACACAAATACTTACACTTTTCGCATTGAAATCGGATTTCAAATTTAGACATAAAAACAATTAACATTGACATTTTTTTTACAGAACATATACTATAATTCAATATTGAATATATAACACTTACTGTTATTGAAACTAACGTAAAAAAATTTATGTTTCAAGCAGTGACAACTAAGTTGAAAAAAAGGCAATATTATGCTGGGATTTGATCTTCGATATTTCATTCAAAAGACGGGAAGTCTTATTCACGAGATGAGCCTTTCTGATACAATAATGCAACAATATTGGTAATTCAAACAATAATTAGAAAATATCTAGGTATATTATTTTCGTATATTATACACATAATTAGGATCTTTATATTAAAATTTTAACACTTTTAGTCTATCATTGCGTGTAGTCATTTTTAAGTTTTATGTAGAAATTTTTAGTTAAGTAAGAGCAAACTTGATAAAAGTTTGGCACTAGTACTTTTGAAGTTGTGATTAATTTCATCGTACACTGTAAAATGTTAATTAATGTTTCAATAGATTAGAGAATCCTGGTTTGGATATCATGATCAATATTGCAAATTTCCCTATCGTATCTAATAATATTTTTCATGAGTTACTTAAAAAATCGATTTTGTTTTTGTCACATCAAGTGATAGCTAATAACTTTTCGTATATTTTACTTTGATAATAGAGCATTATTCACGGCAAAAAATGTATTTCCTCTGCGTAATAAATAATTATACCATGTAAAAATAACAGCATATATTGTGTAATTAATGTTTAACTTATATCAGTTAAAAATTTATTATATTTTTTCAGAGTAAAATAATCTGGATTGATTACTCTAAAAATAAAAACTTAATAACAAAAGTTATAAGATTCATAATCATCCAAAATGAAGTGGAAATCAAATTATAAGCATAAGGCATATAGTGATAAAAACGAAAGAATACATATGTTTTACAAACAATAAAAAAATTTATTTTTATTTATTAGGGTAAGAAATTAAGAAGTTTGCCAATCACTTTTTAAAAAAATTTCTATTTCTGTTCAAGCTGTAATATACAAGATGATAAATATCATTATCGTAACCTTATCTAAATTCAAAATCACACAATTCATTCAAAAGTGATTCCCTTATTACTTGGATTACGTATTTTGTTCAACTAACCGTGAATTAAAAATTTGGTCCCAGCTCTCATGTACCGCAGAAATGTAAAACCGATTACCTCCTTATTAAGGCCGCTCGAAGCGTGATTCAGCAGCATAAAGCAAAAAACGATTCCTGATTGCTCTTGAGTGAGCAAAATGTGGGTATATGAGGAGGGAGGAGGACATGTAAAGTAGGGGAAAAAGACTTCATAAAAACATTAAGGAAAAAAAGATTAACAATATTTTTTGTACATCTCATTAGTTTCGCCAATCGGACCAAAGAATATCCTTCCGGTTTTCAGAGCAAGAGAAGAAAACAGAGGAAATGCTCCAGATAATGTAGTTGAGAATAAGAGACCAAAATAGAAATTAGAAAACCTTTGGGCAATCTCCGCTGTCAGTTGATAAAAATGCTGCATCTATATGGGTAGGTATGGTGTTACATTTTTTCAGTATATCGTACAATATAATAAAAGAACCAAGGATGTTCAATGGCTTGTTGATGTAACAATAATAAATGCTAGTAAAGTAAAGTAAACACCAGCAGAGGTCCCTGTACCTAACCCTGAAAGAGTTTTACCAGATTTGATGGACCTAAATAAATGCTAGTCGTGATCATCTCTGACGCTTGATAATTAACAGTATGAAAAGAATGACTTAATCTTAACAAATTTATTAAATATTTATTTCTGGTGTGCGTTTGTTCAGGCAGATTACAGCAAAGTATCTTTATACAATTTAATATAGTTTTTTTCTTAATTTAATAGGTCTTATGCAATTTCTTCTTTTTAACTGATTTCTAAAACTTTGATAAACAACCAAAGTTATCTATGAAAAGATGCTTTTCTATAGTTCTTCTATAGTTCCATTTGAAAATGTATTAAAAATAAGCAAATACAATAGTTTCCAAGTAAAAATTTTGAATATTGGAATAGGTAACATTCATTATTAGGTAACATTTAAATATTAATACGAGAAAAAAAATGAATATATTTTTATTCATTTAATTTTAACCTTGTTTGGATACTCATGTAATGTAATATATATATATACATACATATAAATATATATATATATATATATATATATATATATATATATATATATATATATATATATATATATATATATATATATATATATATATATATATATATATATATATATATATACACACATATATATATATACAATATATACATACATATATATATATATACATATATATATATATATATATATATATATATATATATATATATAGCATTAGATTATATATATATATAATCTAACGCTATATTCAAACTAATATGTGAATATTACGCTGACGAGTGAACTCTGCATTTGACAAAAATACCAAACGTGATTTAACAGCAAGTTATTATGAGATAAACAAATTTATAAAATTCTGATTCAATCACTTCATTTTAAAGAATATTTTTAATTCATGTCCTAGGTAGAAATGAATATGGAACATAAACATATATTATTTTTCTCTTTTGTTTTGGGGGGGGGGTTAGTGCAGTATGATTCTGTAATTTTTGTACACACAGCAATTCTTTCCAGCTTTATGAGAGAAAGTTATCAAATCGTGATACGCTTCTAAAGAATTATAATATATACATGTTCTAATGCAATCAAAGAACAAAAAATAAAGAAAACATGGAAATCAAAAATTACTTTTTAATACATTATTGTGAATAAATTTATAATATGTGAACGTATATTTACTAGATTTAATGACGCCGAATTATTTTAAATATAGGTGTCTTGTGATTTATATGTTTGTATTTGTCTCAAAAATCAAATTTCTCTATGCCATCAGTTTTATTTCTGATATTAGAAATTTTGAAAAATGAAACATATTTTTACAATCTTTATACTAAAACACACCTTATTTTTTAACTCGTTTATCATTCTTTTTTTCCAACAGCTGTTCACTGAACCTGTTCTTTTTTTTAATATTTTCTCTTGTTGTCAGGAGTAGTCATTTTATTTTCCTAAGTATATGTGAACCCTTTCTAATGGCAGGGCCATTGCGAAGCGAAAAGACTGAAGAACTATCATTACTATTTTTTTATTGACAGTGAAATCAGTTGAAAGTAATATTTGCGAGAATATTTATCTTGCATAATGTTTCATGTAGCTTCTTCTTTGAGAAGCCATTGGAGTTAAAAGAGAAAAGAATTCGCAGACACTTTCGAATATGATATTAAATATCACGTGCAAAAAGTTGGGAAATCACATCCCGAAGTAACTTTTTTCAAGGTTGATACTGTAAGTAGGTATAAAAAAAATCGAATTATGCTATTCTTGTGAGATATTCAAAAAATTAAATCTGAATGCATTTATCCATCATTTAAAGTGACGAACTAGCAGTTAAAGTCTTAGTGCTCTTAACTTCAGTTAAAAATCATTCTTAGCTTGAACTTCCTCTTCTGTCGTGCCTGTTGTATTTTATATTCCACTTTAAACTGTATTATGTGCATTAACACCGCACTAAGCGTACAGTATTCAGTATTTTTAACTAAATATCAAGACATTATAAATTTTTATTAGCAATGAACATAACGGGTAATTTTTTTTTTTACCTAAAGCACATGTTACTCTAAAACATTAGAAAACCACCATTCTGGATAAACTTGAACAAGAAAGAGTATGATTTTTAAAATCTAATTCTAATCAAATTTACTCACATAAAACAAGTGAAGTGATATACATGCAGGTTGTTTAGAATTAAAATTCCCTTATGAAGCCAGCTGTTATAGTTTGTTATGCAAATACTGAAAGGTTTAATGGAATCTATGAGTGAAAGATATTTCTCGAAATACATGTAACAACACAAAAGGTAGTAATTAAATTATTGTTAAGACAAAGAATTAAACTATACAACTGTGCAATTTTTTATAATAGAAACTGCACTGGATATAACCATGAATTAGTATTAAGATAACGCTCTTTAAACTGAAATATTCTAAGTTCAGCCCCAGTCATCGTTAAACAACATGACATAGAAAATGGCATCTAAATATATACGGTAGAAAAATTTCCAAGTTTTCTCCTTTACAACACATGAATCAGTAAGTCCTCATAGAAAACAAGACACGCCCTATCTTCAATGCGCTGCGGCAATTTTCATTGGCAAGGTTGTTGCTATGTGGTGTCGAATACTAAATATCATCACCTTTGTGTTCTGGGTGTTTTACAGACAGTGATCGTATTCACGTTTCAAAAAGAGAAAGAAGCAAATAAACCTACCAAATACTTGCTGAAAAAACATAGATGGCAAAAGTAATAGCACAATACCCTAGTCCCGTTGTTTAACAGTAGTTAAGAGAGAGATTGAGTCTGGAATACTTTTTTTCAAAGATTTATGTTTAACCAATTGACACGGTAAGCATGAAAAATTACACAGGGAAGTAATTTTTCTATGTGGTCACCTCCCGTAAAAATTAATATAAAAACTAAGCTTATGTGAATGATAACATAATTGAATAAATATACCTAAATAACCTCGAAATAGAGATAAATAGCTTCTTCTACATAATGAAATAAATTACCTTCTATAATTAACATTTGAACAATATTATCATTTCTTTTTCTTCTAAACTATTATTTTTTTTTAGGAAATAGTACTTTTTAAAATGAATAGAAGCATAAAACAGAAGAAATAAATTTATAATAAACTCATACAAAAAAGCTATTCAATTATTAAAAACTTTTCATTCACGCATAAATTATATACTATATGTCACTTTCTTCCATTTAGCAAAAGATCAGTTCTTGATGAATATAAAATTTCAAATTAAGTCTAGAAGAAAGAAGAGCTCAGAGAAGCATGCCATAATCTTTTAAATGCAGTTCAGAAACTACTTTTTGAGCAAAAATGTCGCTTTTTAAACTGTAGTGTTATATATAATTAAGTAGTGAAATACGTAGCCATTCAAATTGCCTCAGTTTTTCCCGTACTTTCTAACATCCTTTTTCCAGTCAATGGTGCATACTAAACCTAATTACTTTATGCCCTGGTGCGTATTTCAATTAAAATCGTTGCCAATCAAAATTCATGGAAATAACAGGATTGGCAGGTACACGCCTTCATTTAATTTCTATATCTTGGCATAGAAACGTTATGCTTTGGAAATACTTTGGAAGATAATGTCTTTAGTTTTTATTAATAATATGTTTTCTAGCAGCCTGTTGTGTGTCACACAAAATATCGATAGTTTTATAATTGCAAAAAAAGATGATATATTTTTAAAAAAAAATAGCGATGCATATTCTAAACATTTTTATTCGAATGCTATGTTATAATGTTTGATACGCAATTTAATATATTTACAAATCAAATAAAAATTATTTCCTTATACTGATAAAGCATAAAAACAGAATTATAAGCTCAACAAATATATATATATATATATATATATATATATATATATATATATATATATATATATATATATATATATATATATATATATATATATATATATATATATAATTTCATCATGTGTTTCTGTTTCTAACAATGTAGTTTCCTTAAAGAATTCAGGAGTCGTGACAAATGGTTGTCTGGTTTTGCTTAAATATATTTAAAAAATTGATTCTCTGAAATACATTTGTCACCTAATATAACAAATGGGAAATTTATGTCTACGGAAGAAAGACATACAATACGAGACAATAGCAGACACCTCTGTAAATATTCCAAGATGTGTATCTTTTCATAGAATGACATTGAAGATTATCGACCTTGACCAAGTCTTCCGCATACTATAATTTATGTGATTCATACGGAATCCATCCCGATTTTTCATTGAGAAAGGGTAAAAGCAACTTCTCTCAGAAAGCGATCTTATTGCCTATTGTTCTGTACCCAAGCAGTTTGTGCTAAATTTTTTAGCAACAATGAGGTCAGACATAGTTGTTAGGGCATTTTCAGTTCAACAAAATTGGAAAGATTTAAACAGTAAGGTTTTCGTTTTATTACATTGAACCATTAATAAATATATATCCGAATACTTTTTCTTTCTGTTAAGAAATTCGAGGTATTGTAGATTTAATAGGTTTCAATTAATCTTAAAAAAATTACAAATAAAAGAACATTAGTATTTCTACTTGTAATTTTTTTATTTATATATTACTCTTTTATCAATTATATTATTTTTTATATAGAAGCTAGCAACAAATTTTAATATTTCCTAAATTTTTAGTATCATATATAATTTAATATTGTAATGTCTGAAATAAAAAATTTCTTACACTCATTGAATAGATATCATTTGAAAGTACTTTATATTTTTTATACGCATAAAGTACATTTGTACAGCTTCCAAAATTTCATTTATATATTATTACAGAAAAATATAACGAGTATATATATATAAAAAAATTCTATATTATTTGCAAATGTTAATTCAGCAGTGTTAAAGATTAAAATGGTGTGCGTTAGAGTCTAATTAGAAATTAAGTTGTTAAATACTACTGTGGAACTTACGATCGTGACTAAGCGTTTCCAAAGTTATATTCTTCACCTTGCAAAATATCCTCACTAGCACAGTATACAAGTGCAAATGTGGTTTCAGTTCTAAAACGCAATTTCATGTCTAATGCGTACATATCGCGGAAACGTACCGTGAAATTTAGTTTTCTTGATAATGTGCAGCACTATACAAAGCAATTAAAAACCTTTACATGATCATTATCATAATAATCACACACTACACTTCAGCTCGAATATGTAAAACCTTCCAAGGGTCAAAACTGTCTAAGAAAGCACCTTGCCCTCACACGTTCACTTTCACCGAAAACGATAAGTAATAAAAGGGTATAAGAAAAATACTATCGACTCAACCCAGTTTAGGTTACTTTTGACTGAGTTCCGCGTTGTGTGTGGAAGGGGGATTCTTCTTTAAATACCTGTCAATCTTTTTTCCAAATTCAAGGTCAATTTGACCACGTTGGTTCAATAGGTAAGCTGTCATAATAGCTGCAGCTGCGTTCTTCTCTTGTAATATAAGAGACGAGAAGTATAAGATTTAAATAAAAATAAAAATAAGCTGCACGTGATGCGTGAAAACAACTTATCTTGCTGCTGCCACTCCATTCCGGCTAAATTCTGCTTCGTAACCTAATATCTTTCGAACCCCGTGGCTACCTCTTATGCCAAGGAACGCTTGATGAATACGTAATGACTTTGGAAGATTGTTACAAGCGAAAGCAACTAGTAAATAGGACAATGGGTGCATTTTCGCAAGACGTTTTCAAGATCCATCAGTTTATGTTGAAAACCAATTCAGTACTTTGAGAAACTTAAGATGATCTGAAGGGAATTTCGACAGAAGTGTCGTTTGTAAAGTTAATATATCAATAAAAACATTTAGAATTAAATCATCATGCTTAAGATACAATTCCTGTATTGACAACCATTTTAAGTACTTATTTCAGAGAGTAAAACAGAACTCCTTATTTTTAATCTAAGGTGTTAACACCAGATCTAGTTCTCGCTTTGTTACCGCCCATTTTAAATCAATGATCTCGATGTAAAACGCTGATTGGTAATTTTATTAAAAATAAACACCCCTTTTTCTATTTAACATCACCAATACACAAAGAACTATGAAGTATTAATGACATTATTTTGTTTTTCAAGAGCGAGAGCTATGTATAACACTTTAGTAAAACTGGAAACTATTTTCAATTCCATCATAACATATGATTAGTCATTCCAGTTTATATATATATATATACGCAGGAATGTGTGGAATTTAGGAAATAACAAACAATTTCGTTCCCACGTTTGTAAATTTCATTTTTCTATTATTATTTTATTTTCCTATTCTTATTTTTTGATGTAAAATAGTGTACCTTCTTTAGATTTTCTCAGTTGATGCTTAATGAAATTATCACACACATATATTTATACAGTTTTAATATACTTCCTTAAAAATAATTTCATTGATACTTAACTATGTATAAAAAGTATTTTAATAACCAATTAACCAACCAATAATGATAACCAATGACTTTATATTATCAAAATTAGCACATGAAGTCTAGCAGATAGAACTAGGGCAAAGTAACACTAAAAAAACTACAGTATCTGTAGTCTTGTAGCTAAAAATGATTTTATAGCAAACTTTTAGCATATAGCTGATAAGTTTATTAAACTTTAATTGGTGGTCAAAAAAGCTCTAAGTTTCTAGTTTACTATAAAAATAAGTACATCAACCACATATTACAATTTTCATTAAATACTCAGTCCTTAAAGTCAACAGTGAAATAACTTAAGAATTGATTTTAAGGAATAAGTAAAATCAAATCATTCCTGAAAATTCAGTACACAGATAAGGTGAGGTAAAATAATATAAAGGACACATAAATAAGTCAATCTTTTGCTTAACAATAATATTCCCATTGGGAAAAATTCTAGCTTTTCATTTCATATTTATTTATTTCCAATTCATGTACAATTTTGCAATAAATTAGTCTCCATAATATGAAGCTAATTAAAATTACCCTTTTCACCAGCTTAGCTTGTACATTTAAATGAATAATTATAAAATAATGCAAATGGATTTTAATATCACAATTATGTACATAGAAAAACACATACAATAAGATCTTATCTTTACCTTTTGCTCAGAGGTCAGAATAATCAATAAGACTATATAATGATTTAATAAATTTCAAAAGCCTTTATATTAACTTTGTATGTTTACCGCATAGTGATAGTTAAGTTAAGAGATTATTTCAAATCCACTGCTTTGTTATAGTTTTGCAAAAAGCTATTTATAAGGAGTAAGTTGTATTCACATGGTACGTAGGAAATCAGGAAAAAATCCAAAGTACTCACTTCAACAGACGTGGGTGCAGAACAATCTTCCGTTGTCCCTTAGTAACTGGGATTAAATGAGGGACTTTCTATCCTGAACAATCTGATCTAAGATTTTGTAGCTCAAAGAAATCCAAGTGAGTGTTTGATGAATCGTTTCATAATTAGCAACTGGTTGTTACAACTAAAAACTTGCTGCGGCTAATACCAATACATTTCAAGCATTTAAGTCATAACTTAATGAAGAAGCGCACCACAAGTTTTCATACTCTTTTTTTCTTTCAATCAAGAAACTTTTGACGTCACAACACTTCGCTGGAGTATGAATTAGCTAATGAATAAATAATACGTCACACCAACACGTCAGTATTTCTTATCGAAGGCGTCAATACAAAGAATTGTTTTTTTTTTTAGGAGGAAGTAACATATTAAATTAGAATCTATCGAATAGTGACGGTGTCCATCTTTTATTGTTATCAAAAAACGAGGAAACGGATCGCAACTCGGAGGAAACTCATTAGAATTATATTAACACTGGCGGATCTAAGCAACCGGACATAGTTCACAGCCTTCCGTCCAAATTTCGCGCTAAAATAGCGTTGTAGCCTTTCCCACTTCGTTTTTCATACGTCATTACATGATACACGCAATACCAGGTAATCTTGAACCACCCAGTTCCTCATTTTTTTTTTTTTTTTTTAACTCAGCAGACAACACGTGATTGAAGTTCATGGCCAAGGTTAATTGAAAATATAGAGTAACAATAAGAAGAATAAAGAAAAATGGATGTTCGTATTTTGGCACTTGACAATCTGTCTCTTAAATGACAAATTTTATTTTCGAGACACATGTTTGTTACATCTTATTCCATAAATCTTAGTCATATCCATGGGACAAAATTATAAATCATGATTTCTTACTGAGTACGGTTGTAACATATCCTAATTCGACATGCATCATGAATATGGATGTTACCAAAACAGTATATATAAATTTAAAGGTTAAAAAAAGAATGCTTGCAGCTTAAAATTAGTTTCATTTTTTTATTTTATTAACTTAATTAAACTTACTATTATTTTTCTCTTTTATTGATATTCATAATCACAATAAATGAAGTGAAGTTACTTATTGTCAAAACATTTTACAATGTAATAATCCCTTTTCAGAAATGATTCCTGTATTTGTAAAGTTTATAAAATTAAATTAATATTTTTTAATGTCTTCGAAATTTTAAAATGTCTTAACTTGTTTAATAAGAGGCTACATGGAAAATTTATGAATGATTTAAGATTTCATGAGGGTCATTCAAAAAGTAACGATCGTTTCGCTACAAAAAGAGAAAGAAAAAAAGAAAATATTTATTAGATAAAATAATTCTATAATATAGAATAAGTTTAATTACATAATTAGGTCTCCTACATTGTAATATTTGTTGTATCTTGTCACAAGCTTCAAAATTCTCATGTTATAGTTACTCTTCTGCCGCCAGTTCATTAAGCCGAATGGTCACTGCATTATTCAATTCTTTATCATTTCATAAGCGATTATCGCCAAGAAACTTTCACCTGCGATAAAAAAAAATGGGTATTGTTAAAGAAAAGTTCTGATTACCGAAATTTTTTCTTTCGAATCAATCCAATAACTCTTTAGTTGCACAAGTTGGGTAGAAGTCGTGAAGACACAGCTTTTCAGAAAATATCTTTACGTTCTGTTTTGGATAGTTCGTCTGTGTTTTGGCTCTTAGTGTCTCTCTTTCTCAATAAATTTTCCTCCATCACAGTGGATTTTGGAATGAAATGCAAAAACATTACCTCAAAGCAAACGAGTACAATATGGAAATTCCGAAACACGAAACTAGAAATTAAAAACATTCAAATTCAGATGGTGATTATGAAAACGTCTTCTGTATAGATAGAAATTCCCCTCCTATCAGCAAATATTGTGTTTTTCATTTTATATAATTAAGCGATCGTTGCTGCTTGGGTGTAAAACTGTGCAAAATTCATCGAAAGAACTTTGACGTCATCATTTTAATAATTGAGATTAGACTGAGATGATATTTTCAAGTATTCATTCAAGATCTTGCTCATGGAAAACTATGAATACTGTTGGGGCCATAATTGAAATCTAAAAACCGTAAAAGTGTAATATTCAGGCAAAGAAAAACAATATGAATAATTGATCATAGTAGATAAGTGGAAAGAAAAAGGAAATATTTTTATTTAGATTATAGGTGCTATCTATGAGTTTCTTATATATGTTAATAAAACGAATGAACTATAGTTAGTATATTATAGTACAAGAGATGAGGAGAACCGACGTTAAATGCTTCAATGCATTTCTTTACTTAATTCATGCATTCATATTTCATGAGTTTTTCTGGTTGTTTTGAATAAGTTTAATTTGTGTAATTGTAGTTGTAGGAGTGAGAGATCTTGTTATATAAAATTCATATTTAAAGTTCACAGAAATTGCAAATTTCATGTAAGTATATATTGAAAATTTGAAAATTACTTTTTCAAAAACATATCATTTACAGATTTTTTACTAGTTTAAGTAATCTTGTAATATTACATTAATAAGCTTAAACTAATTTATGCATTTCTTTAAAATGGTTTTACTTAGTTTGTATTCATCAATTCATTATTTCCTTTTTCAAAACATAACTATATACCTACAGCAGTTTTTAATTTCTTTTCAGAATGCATATACTTTTTGATAAAAAAATTAACTACAGGGAGAACATTTTCAAATCTGTCTCTTAGTTAAATTATTAATATTTTTCTCATTTCATTTATTTAGTACAGAGGCTCCTTATATTAACTAATAGAAGGAATAACGTCAAAGTAAATTTTGTTTGTGAATTATATTTTTCTAGGTCAAAAATAAAAAATTGAATTTAAAAAAAACAAACAAGAAGAAACTGTAATTTATAAAATGAATTATATATCAAACCAACCAAATTACATATTTATACAAAGATTAAAACATAGTTTCTCGATTCATGCATCAAAAGATAATTTTTCATTTAATTAAAAGATAATTTCTCGGAGGAATCATTTATTGTAAAGCAAAACGGGTTTGAAATGCAATTGATAAGCAAGACCCTAAATAGGAGACGGTGCTAACGTCGCCAAATTGAAACCGGTGCCTCATAGGAAAAACCATGCTGAGAATGCTTATTTCTACTGACCTCTATATTAAGAAGGCGAGACGTTCTACAGAAATGGAATTTTTTATCTGATAAAGAAAATACTTGTTTTTTTTATTCAAAAAGAAACTAACACATTTCATAATCGTAACAAAATTGTTTCCGGATTACTACAATTGTAATCGGAGCACTTTTACATTAACAAAGGTGTTTTCAATGCGATTAGATTACATTTTATAATATATTTTTTTCACTAAGCCAATATTTCGATTCAAAACGAATTACTTTTTTAAGTTTTAAATTTAAATAAAATTCGACAATTAATGCGCAAAGTGGATAAGATAACAACTCAAGTCTTTTCGAATAGAATATCACATTTTTAGAAATCTCAGAAGACTCTCAAGCACTATGTCTGGTGTGAAAAATAGAAATTTTATGAAAATGAAATCGAACCAGAAATTGCGTTTTGATCTCACAAAACATCCTACAATGAATTACTATAAAAATGTCGTTTTAATTTATTTGTTTGTCAATTTTTATAAATGAAGAGTAATTCTACCAAAACAGAGTTCAAAACTGATTCAAATCTACAATAAATATCCACGTTCTAAATAGGGCTTGAGATTACGAACTATCGAACAAAAAAATATAAAACACAATAAAAATATTTAAGCTAAGTACTTATTTTCTTAATAAAAATTGTTTTATAAAAAATTGCATCCTTTCACTAATTTTTCATCCTCAAGGCAACTTTTTATTTAAAAAAATAACTTCAATTAAAAAATTACTTTCAAATTATTTTAATTTGATACTTGTAGATTTCTAAATTCAGCAACACCTTTACGATTCTCTAAATTTTAATTTTTTGCATTCATCGTCTCATAAGAGGATTTCAGCAGCATGGAAGAGAGGAATCGAAAACTAAATATGTATTCTTTCTTTTCGACGGCGGAGGAGCACGAAAATGATTTCCATCAAAATAAAAAATTTTCATAATTCACCGATCTATAAATCACGCCTGGGCAAGGAATCACGACGCGACGATTAAGGCTGTTTAATCACCCGATTAAATCTTCGCCGTTTCCAAACTCAGAACCGCTGGAGGTGATGTTTTATTTGCCCACTCACAACAAAGAACAATTGGTCATTTTCTGTTTGTAGCAATGTTTCATTCATATGTAGGTTAAACACAGAGGCAGATAAGTAAACATATTTTTTTCGTTGCCTGAATATCAATTACAATGGAAAGCTAAATATTAAAGGTAGCGCTAATCACAAGTGTTTTTGTACGAACGTCGAAATAAATGCATAATAAAAAATATCGAGGTCGATCTAGTATTCAATCCTAAAGGCATTTGTTTAATTTGCTACTAATATATAACTTGGTGAATATCCCCCAAAGATTATTCTGAATCATAGTAATGATGTATATACTACTAAGAAATAATATACATGCTAATGAGAAGAACATTTTGAGAGTAAAAGTACGCGTTTGTGGCAGAGTTGTGCGCTCAAGCGTTTCATCCATTAAATTGCATACTATTTTTTAATGATACATCAGAATAAATAAATTGTTTATTATATTTTGATATTTTTTAAATGAAAACATTTCATTGATATAATATTAAGAAGTATTATTACTGGTCAGAATAGATTTCGGCAAAAATGATTCCCGGTGCCTGTCGGCCATATTTTAAAAAGCGAAATTTTCCTCAAAATGTAAATTTGAATATATTTATATTTGATATTGCGTAGTTTCTTTCCAATAACCTGAAAGATTTTTAATAAAATTCAATACTGTAGGCACTTGTACATCTGAAGTATTTTACTTTACAGTCATACATGTTCCCAGATAATGGGTTGGATTCAAGAGAAGAATCCTAGAATATTTCCAAGTACTCACCCCGACAGACAGACATGCAGAAAAATAAAATCTAGAGTCGTTTAGCAATGGTTCGGATCAATGCGCAAAACCGTTTAATTTGAAATGAGCAATCCTCTCGCTTAATTACCGACAGTTTTCAATGTTTTTATTTGAATACTGATATTTTTGTAAAACAAACATTTAAAATTCACCTTTTCACACAGACAAACTTCGATCCTACATAAAAGCATCCATAGTTGCTGGCTCTTTAAATGATTTTGGCATTGATGTAAATGTTATTTTATAGTTCTATTTGAGAGAAAGAAAAATTCAAAAGGAGATATTAGGGTCTTTTTTATTTGTTATTGAAGCATTTTTCGGTGGAAAGAACAATGAGAGTATTGTTTGAAGAAATTTTATCGGAAAAGAATGGTTGGCGTTTAAATGAAAGTGTCTTTTCATTGGCTGATTTTTCGACCTTTTGTAATATCGCCATTATCATATACAAATCACGTGCAGTCAGCACATATATCCATTTTTTTCATTTTGAAATAATTAGATTGCTCCAGAAATTAATCTCTCTCTCTCTCTCTTTCTATATATATATATATATATATATATATATATATATATATATATATATATATATATATATATATATATATATATATATATATATATTGAAAATAATTTGCCAAAAGATGAACAAATTTCCATATATAACCTATTTCACATAAAAATAATGTTTAATATTGAATTTATGTTACTCCTTAATATAGTTAATATTTGTACTTTTTAAAAAATCTATTTCCTACAAATTAAAAATTTATATCCTTTAACAATATTTCCAATACATTAAACTGTTTCAAATCTTTGTTCAAATATTCAACCAAATGGTTAGCTTGCAACCAAATGGTTAGCGCTCTTGCCTTCGGTTCAACTGTTCGTGGGTTCAAATTTCATTTCGGAAATCCGAACCTATACAAACATCAGTACACAAGTCCCGATCTAATTAGCACTCGTATGCAAAATGTTACCCTTGAGCTACAAACAAACCAAATCATGTCTATATAAGACAAAATCGTATGTGTGTTAGACGAAATCGGAAAATAGTTTAAAAAAAAAAATACCGTATTAAAAATAGGGAAAAAACAACAGCAATATTTGCTCAATGACTGCAGGGCATACTTCCTAGAACAAGTCAATTCAAACTTATCATATTCAATAAACCCATAAATGTTAACACGTTAACTTTTTTTTTTTTTTTCTTTTTCAAATTTTAATTTTTTATACAGACGAAGATAAACATGGAACGCCTCTTTCAAATTCACACGTTTCTAATTTTATCCACGATCTAAATTAACTATGTTGTTTATCATAAATAATACATCAAACGATTGCCGGAGGACGTCTAGTGGAGATAGCCGGACTTCCGCAAGGGCAACTAGGAAAGAACTCACCATAAAAACTTCGAAAGAACGCCAAAAAAATCAATATATATAGCATGCTCTTTATATTCAATCATCAAAATAAAACTTTCAATTATTTTACAGCCGTAATAAGCCTCTAGGGTTCTTCCAGGCGAACTTTTACGCTGGCATTGGTGAAATTTTTACGTAAGACAAACTTTTTGAAGGATCCAATCGCGAGGAACGCATCGCGTAGTAAAAGTAATGTTAATTCTTAAAAATTAAAAAAAAAAAAGAAAAAAAGAACTAAATATTGTGTAAGAGCTCTTCCTGAATCAAGTAAAACATTATTGAACAGAACACTGTATTGTTTTCTGGTCCATAGTTAATAATAAAAAATTATGTTGTAAATAATATTATACATAAAACACAGAAATCTTTATAGAGAAATTTGGAGAAAAATCGATCAGAATAGCGATAGACTTTCTTCACTTTTATATAATCAATGAATCAACGTATTTATATGATATAAACATCGTGTTTACCCGTTTAATTACAATATATTTAATTAAATTTAATACCAATATCTTGAAATAAATTCTTTTTTGCCGACCATCTTAAATATTTCATATAACATAGTACTAAATACTTTTGTTAAATATATATATATATATATCTTATCACAATAATATGAGCAATATAGTTCTAAATTATAATGAATAAAATTGGAATTCGGAAACTTATACAACGGTGTGTTTCCTTATGGCACATGAAAAACCAGCTAGCAGCTATTAAGGACTTTATGTGATGTCTGTCTCTAACACAATATCAATATCAGAAAGCAAAAATTATTTTCATATACAGTTTGAAATTTACAATTAAAACTTTTATATAAACTTATGGAATATAATGTTAAAGCAGAATGTGTGCAAACAACCGATTAGGTTATAGCATTACTGAAATTTAATTTCTCATATTTTTTATCAGGTGCTTCAAAGCTTTCTTTCACCACCTATTTATTAACAATATTCTAAAGCAGAATATTTAAATGGTACTATCAATTCATTTTTCAAAACTTCTAATTGAAAAATATAATAATCTAATAATTATTCTAAAATTAAAACGTGCCGTAAAAATACATTAAAGAAGATATTTTATAATGGCAACATTTAACTTACCCTCATCATACTATGTGATAAGTATATTTATCTTTCTGAACTATACGTCGTACATCCAAATAACTAATAATTTGATATACATGCGAATTGCGTAATGGTTTAAATCACTTCATTTAACTACATTCTCGATTTATTTTAAAAGCACTAGACAGTGATTGCATACATTTATATTCATATTTTAAGATTTATTATGTAATAAGCAACTTATTATCCTTTCACTAAAAATCACATAACAATTAAAATCAATTTACTAACAAATTTCAATAAATACGCTTATTTTTAAAAACAAATATATTAGGTATGACACATGATCACAAATCCATTAAAACATTTAATTAGATATAATATTTTAAAGTAATTCATGAGCTCTTTCTTAAAAACATGAAATGTTTCTGATAAAATTATTTTTATTTAAATAGTTTTTAATCGCATATATTTTTGTCATTGAAAATCCTTTTCGTGTTTGCATTTGATATTTATGTTAGAATGATGGCCGGGAATTTAGTTAAAAAAAAAAATTTTTTTTTCATACAAATTAAACATTTTCACTATAAAAATTTTAAAGAGAAATCTTTTAAATTTATATTTAAATTTCAAAACGCGATAAGAATTACTTACAATATATATATTATTAAAAAGCGAATGATTTCTTAAAGAAAGACAAAAATAAATGATAAATCAAGATGATGAACAAGTTTTCTCATTAGCAATGCTAACAACTTACGAATAATACTTCATTGATGTGCGCATCTGTCCTCATAGGAAAGAAAATTAAAAACTTCTTCCACATGAAAGAGTAATCAAAATAAGGAAATAGTTTTGTTTATCATAAAATATCTCTGCGATTCCGTATGTTTGTTTGATATTATTTAATAGAGCGGTAAGCAACGAAATATACAATGTAGAAAATAAAAAAAAAATAACCAAAAAATTAATTCACAGAGAAAAGAATTGGAAAAAACTAATGATTTCAGCAGTATATTGACCAGAAAATGAGGCGCAAAAAAATATATTAAGTTTCATAAATAAGGCAGTTATGAGTAAATAAAAAATGAATAATAAATAAATTTATATATATTTTAACAAAGATTGGAAATTTTGGAAAATTAAAAAAAATTAACTTCCATTAAAATTTAAATGCAATTACTTCCTTTATAAAAATAGTCTCAATTTTAACAATAAAAAATTTTTCCTTCAGAATTTTCAATGACAAAAATTAGTTAAATAAAAGTGAACTTACTTTCTACTGAAATTCTCGAAATAATCAAAGTCAACTTGGATATCAAATCAGTAAATTACAAATTTGGCAGGAAATATTTTTGACAAAAGCAAATTATTCCAACGTGTGAAGACAATAACAAACCAGTGAAACTACACTATTCTCGTAGGAATTTGCAAGCTCGAAACCAGAAGTCGCACACGGGCAGAGGAGGAATATGTATCTGATACACAATGAACATTCAAACAAGCGCTCGCTTAATCCTTTGGATGGGGTATCAACAATTGGCGCAAAATCGCTTGTTATGGTGAAAAATTTTATAATTCAAACTTGAATTATAATATTTTTCACGTTATAGTATAAAAATGGTTTTAAATTATAACAGATATTTCTTTAAGTTTCCTTTTTTTGGTTCAGATTGTTTTTGTTTTGATTTTAATTTTGAATGTTAATAACAATTAATCTAAATAATTA
Organism: Latrodectus elegans; assembly: GCA_030067965.1. Taxonomy (NCBI): domain Eukaryota; kingdom Metazoa; phylum Arthropoda; class Arachnida; order Araneae; family Theridiidae; genus Latrodectus; species Latrodectus elegans. The sequence continues at coordinate 61,077,023 of CM057816.1, forward strand.
TTTTATCCTTAATTAAATTTGAAACATGCCGAAATTCTATGGCAAAGAAATTTCTAAATAATGAATAAATATCATCACTCTGTCAGGAATGTCTGAAACTGATTTCAGCTATAAATAGGAAAAGTTTTATTTACTTAGCTTTTGTCCTTCCACTTTTACCTAGTTGTATTTTTACCTAATATTTTTAATAGTCACTCTCACACACACTCTTCATGTAAGCTTCAAACTAGCTAACCTGACAAAATGAAAAATTAATAATTTACCTATTATCTTCAGTTATTCAATAGTATTCGTCTTGAGCTACAAACTTTTTCTCTAAATTAGAGAAACATTTAACTACGATGAGCTAAATAGTCATTAATTTTACAAAACTTTAAAATGATAATCTTTTTTTTATGATCTTTAATCAGTGGATTATTTGCTTGGGTATTAAAAAATTACCTTGATTATGTCGTAGAAAAATACTTTACTGTCGTTTTGTTCATATTATATTCCTATAAAACAAAAATAAAATTTAAAATATGATAATCATTTTTTATTCTTTTATTTCAAATTTTATTGTCACCAAATTTAATAAGTTAATCGATAAAGTTAAGGAAAATAACATTATGTTAAATAAAAGGGCAAAATTTTATTCTCTCTATTATGGTTTTATAAAAGTATCTTGCTTTACTATGCATGCATAAAATAATTTTTATTGACAACAAATGCCATATTAATTATTTTTATACGTATTGTTGTTAGCCGCATGTAACAAAATTGTACCTCTGAAGAATTTGATCCGTTCTCTCTAACATTCCAAAGTATTGAAGATTTTTTTTCTGTACTGCATTTTATAATATTGTACTGCACATTTTATAATACTGTACTGCACATATAATCTTCATTTTATGTATATCATTACTTTTTTTGTTTCTCTTATTTTTGAGTAATTTATGTGTAAAAATTATAATCAGAAATATGTACATATTTATCTGACTCCATATTATCAGATTACACATTTACCTATAAAAGTGCACATAGTTAAGAAATGAAAATTAATTTTCATTATATGTCCAGGAATAAAGATCCAAAGAAATTATATTAAATTATTCAACATATTCTTCTCTGTTCATGAAGAATCTGATTTTTAGTTGAAATGATTGTTTTGAATTTATTTTTCACATCTGGAATTTGATAGTTAATATTCTTGTAACAGCGTTTGTACGTTGAAAACTATAAGAAGAAAATTCATTAGTTATTCTTTTGTTTATTTAATGCTGTATTTAACTGATTTTTTGATTTAATGAAATAAAATTTATACGACAAAATGTAATTTAGAAATATCCTATTTTATATTTTTATGATAATGCAGTAGATATAATGCATGTAATAAAATAATTGCAAGATAAAAAGAAAATTTTATTTAAGAAAATAAAACTTTTGCAAAGTATTTTGAGTATCGATTGATGTTCCACATTTTTCATTAGGTTCCACATTTTAAATCATAGTTATAGTTAACGTTGATTTGTACGCACTGTAACGTGGCTAATTAATTTAAGTGATCCAACAGTATTTTAAAACTCTGTTACCGTGAAAATGGAGGCTCGTAGCTTCTAACACCATTAAAAATAGTCATCTAAGCGTAATTGCTGAAAATAGAAAAATATCTATGGCATCCATCCTCCTTTCTTTCTACAATCCCATATAGCAATTTTTTAAAAATGACTATACTTGTTTTTCTCTTTTTAAGACGCTTTTTTACTTACTCTAGAGAAAGTATTTTCGTTTTTCCTATAAACCTACCAGTGAAAAATGCACTAAAATGCAAATGAAAGGCTCTTGATTTCAATAGTTAATATTTCGTAATTAAAATAAAATATTTCAAATGTTCCCCACCCCACTTGACTTGGAATTGAAGTAGCAACTTTTCCTACTTTACGTACTCCTTATATTCAAACTTTACACACTCCTTATATTCTAAAGTAAATCCTTAATACAATAAAATATATATTTCACGAATAAATATTCAAAAATAAAGCAAATAAAACTTAACTATAAATAATATTCCCATGTGTGCCACAGTGTACAGCGTTTGTTAAGATATACTCATGTCATTAAGTTTAGTTAATTTCTACGATATCATATGCATTATACAATATACTTTGCTCTTAAGATTTCGTAATTTTTTAATATGATTAATTTAAATCTGTTCGTCACAGGCTAATAAAAACCACATCTAAATGTTTCGTCATAGTGATTGCATATTTGGAAAGAGAAAATAATAATAATGAGCGTATTCAGATCACGATCTTTAAATCCCTCTTTTAGGCTCAACTGGGCGTAAATAACGATTTTTATCGTCTGCTATTGATCTAGGCCGTGACCTCTGGCGCCTAGGGAGGAACTGAGGGATTATAAAAACATTACCTTCATAGGGGAAAAACGCTTACCGCAAAAGAGGAAGAGAAATAGGCTGTAAAATTATACAAGTGAGTATTATTTTTGTAACACCTGTCAATTTTTTCTATCTCTATCTTCATGAGAGCTAAAAGAGATTTTTGAGAGAGTGACAGGAGTTCAAGGTTAGAAAACATTTGTTAAAATTTACTTTTCAATTTGCATATTCAAGCAATTTAGCTGTTTCTTATAAAAAAAAAAAGTAAATTTCACTGAAAGAGAAAGTTTGAGAAAAATATTTAGAAACAAATTGAAGGATATTAACTAGGCAACCAACCAAACATAAATACATTTATAAAAATTGTTTAATATCCTAAGCAATTGAAACAATTAGAGTGATAATTTCGGTAACGCAACAGAGCTGTAGTCTTTTCTCCATCTGTGTCCTGATTTCTAGGATGACTTCTTATAGATATGAAGCCGTAGGCCTATGTCAAAAGGGGGAAATCCCGAACTACTCACAACTACTTTATATCCACACTCATCCATACTGAAATCAAAAGCAAGAACATCATTGCTCAACAGTGGTATCGAATTAGGTATCTTCCATTCCATACAGCACATTGATAAATTTAAAGTTTTCACTGGTCATTTAAAATACCAGAGTGCATCATTTGTATTTTAGTATACTTTGATGGAGTCACGGTGGCCTGGTTACTTAGGAAATCGTTATCGGTAGGTAGTGGGTTCGAATCCGAACCCAACCGAAAATCAGACATGTTCACTAATAGTGGCTTAAACATGTAAAATAAGTCATGATAGCAATGTCTTCTATGTGAAATAACATTGTTGAGGGTGTAGGCCAAGTCTATGAGATTTCTGCTTTGTCCCTGATTCTAAAATACGAAAATCCACTCACTTAGGGGGTCACGATGGCCGGGTATTGGAAACAGACGAACAATAATTTCTTAATAAGCGTATATAGTTCATATCTTAACAGTTGACACTTGTTACGAAACTTATCAACATCAGCAGCTACTATTTTCACCACTAGTTTGATTGTATGAAAATATATTCACCTATCATACAGGAATAAAACCGGAAAACGTTGACATCACCTAGTAGTCAGCCTTACACCCAAAGGCTGTTGTAAGGCATTTTAATATCTTCGTAAATTTCTTAACGTGAGGATGTTTCATGGATAGTGTATTTATCCAGATGTCGCAAGGAAGAAAACCTGGGAAAATCCCAATCACCCACTCCAACAGACGTAAATGTGCAACGCATAAGTTCAACATCCATCTCACATTGTTCAAGAATGGATGGGATCGAAATCTTCAGCTTTGGAGAATGTTTCTACTCTGGGCCACCGCGTCAAAGTCTTGAAACTGTATAGCGGATAACTTCCCAGCTTAAGGCTATTAATGTAAGACATTTTAATGTCCACCATGTCAATTGCCTTTGGGGAGGATTTTCCACTGCGAGCATGCTGGGAAATTTGAATTTCCTTTTCCAACATGCATGAATTCAACATTCACCATAACATATTTAAACAGTGGACTACAATCTGGAAGAGGAAAGTATTTTCAGAGTGAAATTAAAATAACACTTTCATAAAAAATTTGGAAATACCCACAAATATAAGTTTGCATTGAAGAACAATGTTTCTGATAGATGTTTTAAAAGTATCTCCACTTAAATACATTAAAGTAATTTAAAAAATTTAATCATTTTCTTTCCCACAACACAGTCTATTAGTATATTGTTAAAGAAGCATATAATCCGTATTACATTTTCTAATTATCACCAGTTTAATTAATTCCTAACTAGTGACTAGATTTCTTCTGCAAAGAAAAGTAATCCTCTGCGCAAAAACTGAGATCAAATGTTTTGTATAAAAATTCTTATAGTAAGATAATCATTTCATTATCATCGTGATATATTTATTTGTACAAAATAACTTTACTATATATCTGTGGAATTTTTTGTCCAGTTTGAATTGAAAACGGCTATTTGTATCAAGATGATGGGTCTGGATTCATTTCACTATTTTGATAGCAGCGTTTGTACTGCGTTTAAATTGTAATTAATCTGATTTGAATTTCATATACCATTATTGATGCCATAAAGCATGACATTCCGAAACTCAGTTCGTTTCAAAACTGAAAATGTTTGTTTATGAGTAACTGCTGGATTAGAGAAATATGTGTACGGCATCTAATTTCTCCCATCTTCCTACTCTCGTATTATCTCAAAAATAGCGATATTTACTATTTTTCATGTTCGAAAAGTATGGCTTTTGCACAAACATGTTCTTGGCTTTCCAAGTAGGCTGCCGAGTGAAAATATTTTGGATCGCTGCTGAAAAAAATCACAAATATTTAATAACATCATAGCTACAGGTACTTTTTAAGCGTCCCGAACTTTATTTAATTTTTTGTTAGCTGATTTACATGCAAGACATTATTTTATAATGTGAAGTCCTTTGCAAAAAGTTAATTCAGTAGTAAATATCGATAGGAAATAGTTATTCTTCTTATCGTAATTTTTCTCGGATAGCTTAGCACGTTTTTTCCTCTATAAATCACAGTAAGAGAGAGCTGGCTATGATTTAACTCTCTAGCAATATATATATAATGTATTTTAAAAGCTTTATAAAAATGCTTAAAAGAATAAATTACATTAAACTTTTTTAATTTTTTGATACTGTGGCAATTAGACTCTGAATATTATTATATTTGTATCTAAATTTATTATGCTAATTAATGAACGTTTAAAAAAACATATCCATTAAAGATAAAATATTCTGTCTTACTATACAAAGTAGAAACTTTGTATAGTAGATTTGCTAAATTTAAATGATAAAAATATCATTTAAATTTTGCAAAATGTTTGAAATTGAAAATCTGGAATATTACTTTTTTTATTTGATTTTAAACCCATGCATGGCTAATAAGAATGCAGTTTATAAAAGCATGAGTAATATAAATTTAACTAAACTCTATATATTTTAACTTAACTTTTTAGTGAACCAATTACCTGGTTTACTAAACCAGTTAAAGGTTACATATAGAATGCTACTTTGTATCTAGCCTATTAATTCATCCTTTCCAACGGCTGTTAGTTTCAAAAGCCGAATCTACTGGAAATTTATAAAACCTGATCATCATTCTCTTTCATAGGACAAGAGAAACTGGAATTACTTCAATTATTCTGAGATTACCCCATGAAACTATTTTAAATAAAATATATTTATACCACATTGAAAAACTTTGACATTTATTTTTGATGATAGTAAAATATAGTTCAATGAATCTTTTTTTTTATATTTAGTTAATAATTTTATCTACATTTAATGTTTACTCGTAATTAAGAGTTAGGAGGAACGAATTGTAAATCTTCTCGAGTCTGAATCTATCTTGAGTGTTGGTTTGATGTTTGTTGCTTTTAAATTTTTGCATACGAGATGACCATGTACACTTTAAAGGAGATACAGAGCCACTACAATCATTCAAGTGTCCATGTGTAGAAGTGAACCGACGAACTCTTGAATGGAAAACCCAAGCACACTCTTCTTTATTTTCCGAGCTCGAAGTATAATACTACAAATAAGTCTTTTTGGAACAGTGTCGTAACCCATAAGAAAGTGACGTAATTTCAATGTTACAAATGCGACAAAACTAAAAGGTTTTTCATTTTCATAACGTATAAAATAAACGACGATAGGTGTTTGGTTTACTTGTCGCAGTGCGGTCACTTTATACAAACAAGGCTATTTTGTACTTGAACCTACAGTTTAAAGAAGATTTCAAGTCACTGTAAAGATTGACACCAGAGTTGGGGGACGAATTCATAAAATTCTATACCGAAAGCCAAAGCTGTGACGACCCATCAGCCAATTCGTCTTAACAGCGAGAGATAGAGATTTCTTTGCATATTGTCATGTGCCGTAATTGTTAAACATAGTGTAATAATATGTGCTTTAAGAGTGCTTCCTTCATATACATATATGAATATAAATACACATGCATATAATGAGAATATTTTTCTTTTTAAACTTTCATCTTTATAATAATATAAAACATGTAATTATACTTTATCCAAAGTTGGTTTGCACACATTCTCGGAACAGCTGAGAACAGCCCTTAGCGACAATTCATTTGAATAAACCCTTTTGGACTTTAATTCGATTATGCTACACGGTGTCATTAAATTAATTTCGATAAAAGCAAAATTTTAAAAGATTAATTTCAAAAGATTTTACCGGTATATACACTAGAAAAATATGAATTATTTTTAAGTCACCTGTTTTGTAAGATAGAACAATAGCAATTTATTTAAAAGGTTGCGTGGATGAAGTTATGACTATTAATAATATTTCGAATATACAAATTAAAGAAAAATGCAACAGTTTCCAGTTTTCAAATCGCGAATCTTTACCTGTATTCAAATTTTTAATTTCTAATTTAAAAGATTCGACAAATCACATTCATGATATATTTTAAAAGCAAACTTCCAACAATATGTTTTGGTGGAATGCATAATTTTTTTTTTACTTTAATAAAAAAAAATTACTTTAGTTATAATGATATGTTTAATATATTGAGTTATTATTTTTGAAATTAAGTGATGTCATTCAATATGGAAGATATTTATTTGAATTGTTTCAAAATATTTTAGCTTTAAAACATTTTATTATAAATATTTTTATAGCTAAATTTTATGAGCATTTTTTATATACATCTTTCGAATGAATTGTTTGGTAGGTATCTATAGCTATTTTAGAATTTGACTTCAGAAAAACCATCTTTAACCACAAGATTCATCTTCTCTACTTATTGCTCAAATTTTTATAAAAATTTGCATGTTCGTACCTTCCAAAGGCAATTATTGTTTGAGTATGCTTGATAAATCGGTGTTGGGTAACTCGATAATTGCATTTTTTACGTTTATTTTTTTTAATGAGTAACGAATGGCTTTTCGTCCGCAACTTGTTTTGCTTCATTGAGAAGTAAGAATAATGATTACTCCTTCGCATTATTGGAATCTTGCCATCTACACTTTAGATTACCTTCAAGCTTCTCAGAATAATCATTCACACCCGGCGATATTTATTTTTTAATGATTGGAGGGAGAGTGTCTAACACAACCCGAATATCTAATTTTTTTTATTTGGCAGGCAAGTTTTCGTCAATTTGATATGATGTTGTTAATATATTTCTTCATTGTGGCATAGCGGTTTTTTAGCAATCCATTATTTCTAGAAAACACATTTTTTTGATTTTTTAAACCTCAATATTTGACAATTTGTAAAAGAATATACTTACTTAAAATTCATTATAAAATATTATTTTACATTCAGAAAAATTGCCTAAGAATATATTACCATATATGAAAATGAATCATTGTATATTATATAAAATTTTCTGTATTTTTAAGCCTTTGATGAGGAGCTAATATTGCTGCACAAATTATAAATTTATTTTCGGAATTCAGTATTTATTTTCATTAAAATGTCTAAATAGCAAATCTATTAAAACAAAAATGTTAAAAAAAAAGTAGATAAAATAAATTTTTATAATGGTGTCTACAAGTGATACAGTTATAAAAAACAATAAAAAAACGATCATACATCTTTTTGTGTTTAGAAAAACATATAAGATAGGAATGCCAGATTCCTGTTTTCTCATTCATAATGCATCCAGTTCATTTAATAACGCATGTTTTGGCAGCCAGCCCGCATTTAAATATGAAGGTCACATGACCGTCACATGATTCCACTGTGGGAAAAAATACCATTTTCTTCCCATTCACTAAAACAAAGAGCAAAAGGTTGGCGGGCTAATCCTTTGTTCCCTGCGTACAATTCGCGCGGAGTGGTTTCATTAGGCATTCGAACATATTTGTTCTTCAGCATGTGACGTTTTCACCCAATTATGCAAGTAAACGCAGGAGCTTTTCTGGGAAGAAAAGACGGATGCTATTGTCCTTCAAATTTTAACTCCGCTCTTCAAAACATGAGCCATAAATATGTTAACATTTTATTGCTCTTCGCGTTACGCGTCCAGGTTTAGTCATGATTCTCCTTGAACAAAATTCAATTCAATTAAAATATGTGTGAATGCTACAAACAGAAATTTAATAGAAATAGAATTTTTGTTTTCTTAAAAAAAAACAGCCTATCTTAATATTTTGAATAAATTTAATTACAAATAACCTTTTCAGTGAAAATTTTTGACTGCATGAAAACTTTCTCTTTACATTCTGTAACCGTTATTTTTTTAAAAAAAATTATAATGAATAGTTCAAAAACAGTTCATAAAAATAATCACAAATCAATTTATTTTGTAATAAAAATATTTTTACATCGTAATGACCATTTTTATTAAATTTGAAGGTGATCATTTTAATGAAGCTTTCTTCTAATAACGAGTACTTTTTACAATGGGAAAGATAATCTTATAATAAAGAATATTTTTACGATGATTTTTTTAAAATAAAAGAACTTTTATACAATGCACTTCTCATTTAATTTTTTTTTTTAAAAATCCAAGCTTTCTTTAATAATATAATTTGAGTTTTAATTTTCCTAACTAAACCTTAAAAAAATGCTTACATTTTTTTTTTGTTTATCTCAGAGTTATAAAGCAATGAAATAATCATGATTATCGGATTAATACGTAGTATATAATAGATAAATTTTAATATATTTTAAGCAAGTTATTAATTTTTCAAATTATTGGATTAGATTTTTGAAAGCATTATCTCACTAGTAAGTAATAGAATAATTGAATATCGTATAGAATTTAAACATTACCAAGTATATGAGAATATTTTAAAGATATTTGTGTGTCAGTTCATTTTGAAGATCATTTATAAAAGCGTGAAATATTCGTATTGTACAGTTGAAAAGATTTACTGAACAGTGTTCAAGAACTAAAAAAATTATTTTAATCTGTATTTAAACGTGTATCATCTGTCTTAGATTCTGTTATTTATTGTGTAAATTTTTTTTTTCAATAAGCGTTTTGAATATTTTTATATGTATTTCCGAATGAGGTAACATAAACAAGATGACTTTTTATTGTTATACTGTTGTAGATAAATAAATAAGTAAAAACTGCTCAATTAGTTTTTTGATTTACAATGAATTAGTAACGAATCAAGATTATTTTGACCAAGACATTAAGTTTAATGAAGGATTTGAGAGAATACTATGAACATCGATTCCAAAATGGGAGTGGAACCTAGAAATTATTGAATATTTGAAAGACACTGACCGTTTGTGATTAACACGACAGATAAAACGTTAACTCTTTCCACTGAGATTTTCCGAACTTATCCACAAATGATATAAACCGGAAAACCCAAAGTTCATTTTAATGAATGCATGTGGAATTTTACACAGATTTTAAGTGCACATGATGTGAATCATATTTTATCTCTAATGTTGCAGATCGATTTATCTAGATGAATATGAAATAATTATGGCTACCAGAGAGTAATTATCACAACATTGGGTTCAAATCAATATAAATTTTTAGGTGTTTATTCCAGAATACAATTTTTATATGAAAGTAACACTATGCATTGAAGATCTTTTGAATAACACGACATATAATAGCACAAATGTGCATTAATGTAATAAACTACAAATATATATTAACTTAAATAATGTAAAAATTAGTTTAAAACATAGGAAAAATAATCATATACAACTAATATTAGTAAATAATCATCAAAGTGCAAACTTATTTTCATTAATCATTACATTTTAATCATCGTCAAATGGATATTAAGCCTCTAATAGCAATTTGCCTTAGACCAATATTCCAGTGTTGCCCTGCATATAAGCAAATCCTATTAGGTATAACTATAAAGTGATATATTTTTAATTGTTTGAAAGAGAATAAAATAAATCATGCCTTTCTTGCTATCGAAACTCTAAATCTTGGCTAAAGCTTAGGTATATGTTTTGCAAGTTAGGAGATTCAACTCTTTCACCTTATGAAAGAATATTTCCACAATCTTTTGAATCAAGGAAAAAATGTCAAGCAGTCTCTGAGGAGGACTTTTCATTGACATTTTGCATATTGATGCGTCTCTGGGCAGGAAATCCGAAAAACTCACAAGAACCTGCACTCGAAGGCTCACAGTGTTTCAGCGATAGGATAGCGTAATTCACATAGTGGTAAATCATTGATTCCATCTCAGAAACTGTTTCAAAATAAGCGATGAATATTGCATTTCTATTTTCAGCATGATGTCTGTCGCGTTGGTACCTCGGGCCTTTTTCCGGGTTTCCTCACTTGTGACACATGGTGATGGACCACTATCTATGTCCTAATAGAAAACAATTTACTGCGGTGGATATTAAAATATTTTAGAGCATTCCTAAACTGATCTCATTCATTACGCAGTGTCTAAGTATCTACTAAGATAAATGAGAATGCAGTTAGTAGAAGTGCAACATCCATCTCCTATTGCTCTATAGGATCAAATCTCGTATCGTCCTCTCAGAAAGCCGCAGTCTTACCACTTAGCCTAGGAGAATCTTGTAAACGAATACGTAATGTAGCCAAATTTAGGCGAATTGTACAGTTAAATTTAATCAATTATGTTTGTTTAGACACAATGATTCATACCACATTGCAGACATTTCCGTTTTTCCGCAGACATTTAGTGTTCATGGCTTGAATTCCCTTTCCAAGAGATCTTTTAATTAATGGGCCGCATTCACATGTTGCAAGGGAGGAAACCCGGAAAATACAGGAGCACCCATTATGACAGACGTACAAATAGAAAATTTTATAGGAAAACAGAAGAGTAATATTCATTTTTAGTTGTTCGATAGTGGCGGGGATTATACTTGGGGTCTTTAACTTTGAAGAAAGCTATCTTACCATCAAGCCATGATATGACACCTTGATACAATATTTATATTTATTGAATTAATTATTTATACTAGTTATATGTAAATCTCAGAGCGTTTTTAGAGCATACATATTCAGTACTCCCCGTAACTATTATTTTTTTGAAGTAGGTAACCAATCTTCGATTCCAGCCGTTTGGATGGGTATTTTGAAAAATTGATTATGAGATAGAAATCGTCAACAAAATACCCATATCAAAATATGTAATAAAAAATATTTTTAATTTGTATCATTTTCTTATTATTGCAGAAACTGCAATGGTCTCACTCGGCTCTTTACAAAATTGAATAAATGATAATTTATAGATAATTATTAATTATTTTCATTACAAAACTATCATTATTAAGTGCTTTCAGAGGTGACAGAAATTCTCAGAATATCCATCAGAACACTGAAACAAATTGTAAACCAACCAATATTAACGCGTATCTATAAAAATATAGGAAACAAACTTTCTGAAATACAATTTTTTCAAATTACCACCAAAAACGTGGAACATTCTCTGATACATCATTAGGATTTCCAATTTTATTATTTACAAATCGGAAATAGCATGCTTAGTTTCGCTCCACATCCTGTAAATCTTAAGATCGCACATACTTCAACATCCACTGTTGCATTTCTGCATTAGATATCGCAAATATCAAGTAGAATTAATGTTGAATGTCATAAAGAGATATTATCATGCTGGTGAAAGAACAAATTCAATTTAATTAAATTTTGCTCTCGATTTTTTTGAGCTGAGTTTAAATGTAGATGTCTGAAGTTTATTTGATACTCAAACAAATGAAATGAAGATTTCCACACTTTCAACAAACGTTGATGAATACATTAGTTGATGTATGAGTTTCTAAAATCTTCACTTAATGTGGGTTACACTCAAGAAAATTTTATGATATTGAAATATTTTACTGTTTGAGGGACTAAAAGTAACATTTCTGCATAAATCAATTGCTTTAAACCGAGTAAAATATAGCTTTTGGATATAATTCCAAAATACATGTTTCTTCATATTTATCCTTAATAAAATCGGCATAACACTAAGCGATGGTAAAAAAAATGGAATATTATCTACTTATATTATATAAGCATCTATAATCATCTGTAATAAGTTATACTTAATTTTCAACAAAAAACATCAAACAATCTTAATTAGAAAATTTTCAAAGCATTTTCACCATTTCAAATTATAATTCATTTTGAATGACAATAAATTGCAGAAAGTGTTATTACAAAGTACCTCACAAAAACGAATTGGTCTTTATGGGACTCAAATTTGGCAATATTTAAAGATTTAAAAACCGTATTTGATAATTTGGCAATCAAAGTTGTGAAATATTTAACAGAAAGTCATTTAGGCATATCCCTGACAAATGAATTCCATTACAGTATTTGCATGCCTATAGTCTTCATGATGAGAACGTTTAGACACAATAATACTCGCCAGGACTTCATGTTTGGCTGCAAATATTGTGCGATGAAATTGTATTTTCAGTATCATCCTCTTGTGTTACACTTAGTAGTGTATAAAATTATAGTGAAGTTAATGAAACCAAACTCAATCATAAAATGATACAGTGCAAAGTTTTATTATTCTTACTTGCTATATATAACAATTACTTAAAATATTTTAAAACATTTTATGTATATAACTCATTTTTAATATTTCCTTCAAAAGTAATTTATTTAGCGGATAAGCAAATCATGCTTGTGAGAAATACACAAGACATAATATGTGCAATACTAATGAGATATAATCATTTTTTTTTGTCTCAAAATATGAGTTTATGAATCTTTTTAATAATGCTAGGTAAATCACTATAAAATGCTGTATCATTTTCGCTGAAAAACTGCATGTTATCAATGAGCTTCCACATTATTATATCCTGCATTCTATACACATTTTTTACACTCCTTCAAATTAAAGGTTTCCAAAGTAAAATACCAGTTGCATATATTTCTTCTCGGACACGGTTGGATACAAAATGTAACGTAAGTATTGTAAGAGAAGAATATTGAATGTATATATAATCTTAATTTTTAGTTATATAATAATTCATAAGTAACTGGTTAGAAATTAAATCGAAAACTTGGTGTATATTTTATAATATTCATATTTCATTTAATTTGCGAATTTTTAATTTTTTTCTTTAGAACACCTTTCAGAGGAGCATTTCTGCTCAGTATATTTTTAAGGAAAACAAAGAACCCATTAGTTTAAAATTTATAATATTAAAAAATGTTGAATTAAAATAAAATTTCATTTATTTGTTTATATTGTAAACTAATAAACATAGCAGAATTATTGCTATTATTTCAGGCGTGTAGAAGATCTTTTGGCGGCATCATGAAATGACAGCAACCCTATTTTTCATGTGACCCAATTTGAGTGATTTGCTTACGTCGTTGACCGACAATGCCCTCTGGTGGTAGTGGAAGTAATTCGGGGCGGCGAAGTTTCGGTATTCGTTTTTGTTCACAACCCACTGAGAGAGAGAGGATTCAGAGCCCAGACTGGAAGTCTCCACGCTCCTTTTTTTCAGACGGTAAAATGAGCTGTACTCGCAATGGGGGCATGTTTTTCCCCTCGTGGTGAAAAGAACCCATTTATAAAAGATCTCATTCAATATTGCTATGGAACGTGAAAACAAATTATCGTACACCGTTCAACATTTTCGATGCCCATTTAATGGTACAAAAGTAAAAAATAAAGAAAGCAAACTTGAAAGATAACAAGGAGAAAATTAGTTTGAATAAAACATAAGCACTGTTTTATTAACAGACTTCTGATCATTTTTAGACGAGAATAAAAAATGAAAAAAAGGAAGTTTTATTGCTGGCACTAAAGAAAGTGGAGCACAGTATCAAAATATAGATAACCAATCAAAAATAGAATTTGTTAATGAACATGCATAAATTATCATTTTTTAAACTATTTCTTAGGATATACACTTACAAGGAAAAATAGTTTATTTTAGTCTATACGAAAATATTTCCAAAAATTAGAACATTAAGAGAGAGAAGTATTTAAAAATATATTACATATAAGATTTTTTGGATTACGGGCAGAAAATTTATATTTAGAAATATTTTGACTGTATTAAATTTCAAATTATACATTATAATTCTATATTTATAATCAATATAAATTTAATATAAACATTTTTATATAGAAATGTAAACGAAAGCACATTCGGTTTATAATGTTGCAAATTTTTATCTTTTTAACCTAAAGATATAATTTGAAATTAAAATATTCCGAACTATTTATGAACGTCATATAATTAGTTAAGAAATAGTCATAATAATTAGTTCTTTAATAAATGAATAGGCATATTTAGAGGGGAATATGTATATGTTTAGTTACGAAAATGCATATAAGTGATTTTATTTAATTTTGGTTAAAATCTGTATTTCATTAACCCTAAAAGATAGATTATTACTACTTTACTAAACGGAAAACAACTTACTTCTAATATATAGACAATTGCTGATTGTAGACAATCGAAGATAGTTGACTGTTGAAGACAGTTGCAGATAGCAGATAATTGTAAATATTCTTCGTTTTAAAATAAAATACCTGAAAATACAAAATACCAACATTTTTAGTTTACCATTTCAAAATATTTTTAAAATTATTTTTAATAATAAATATCTTCAATAGTATTTAGAGAAATCTTTATTTTAATATATTTTTAAATAAAATAATAACTTATTAAGAATATCATTCATAGAAAAATTTGGTGATAAGTAATAACACTTCAAATAAAATAAATTATACCATAAAATAGAAGCAATGCATATTTTTCAAACTTACTCATTTCTTTTAAAAAATTGAATATTTTTCAATCGTTGTTGAACAATGATGATAATGAAATAGATATTAATATTAAAAACAATCTATCATAGATATGAAACCATCTAACAGAAGAAACCTTGAGTTAATAAAGTCATTAAAACAGAAGCATTGAAACATATTGTGTAAAATAATAACTGGTTCTTACCAACAAGATAACCAGAAAAGTTTGACAAAATGGCGTAAACACATGAACTTTTACCACATTTCAAGCTGTCTAAATTCTTCGAATTTTTTCTAGACAGTGCAGCTCATGAAGAATTTTGGATCTTATCTGTTTCAAGAAAAACTTAAGAAAATATTTTGTAAATACTATTAGTAAAATGGTCGTTCTATTTTTAGAACTATTTTTCAAAACAAAAAGGCATCAATAAACCACATTATTCACTAAACAAACTCTTAGCAGACTAAACATGCATGAATTTTGAATAAAAAAATGCAGACGATTTTTTTCTTCTATAAATTTATTTCAGTTGGAAAAACTCGTTAATCATATTTGATTAATAACATTTTTTCTTTTATAATGTTTTATTTTTTTCTTTAGCATTATTTAAAATATCGCTTTGCTTACAAAGTTAGATGCAATCGATGGAATATTTTCTAAAATTCAAAACATATAATGGAAAAGCGTAAGTATGACTTTTTATATCCATGTTTCTTTTTATTTTTATTTAGATTTAGGCTTACTTTATTCCTTATGCACATATATTGTAAACTAAACTTGGGTCCCGTGAATATCTTAAAAAACATTTTTGCTTTTTGCCGCTAGGCGTCGTAGTTGTTGATTGAAATTATAAATTTGTTCTGTATAAAGTGTGCATTTTATTGTGATTGGTAAAAATATTGAAATTAGGCAGATAGTTGTTATGAAATGCAATAATCCATTTTTTCGTCATTATTGTCATTGAAATATTGTGTATCTATACAATGCTAGATTACAAATGTGAATTAATTGCTCCTAGCTGAACTAAAACTATTATTGATAAAAAAATGGTAACTAATTCATTTAAATTAATTAAATAAAATAAACAAGGTTACTTTTTAGTAATTTTTTTTTTTTTAATTTTTGAATTGAATAGTCTTTGATTTATTTTTTAATAGTTAAGAGGTTTTATTTTTTATTTATTTTAATAATTCCCTACCAAAATGTATGTATCATTAATTATTTAGTACTATTTTATAATAATATTTGGCTATTTTTGGCAATAAATGCAAATTTAAATTTAATATAAAAATAATGAAAAAAATAAAAAATAAATAAAAATTAAAAAGTAAATAAACAAATGAAAACTTTAAGTAAATTATATTTTCTAAAGCCTTTTCCAAAATTCATATTACCTAGATAGACAAAAAAAAAGTATCTTAAGGTTTAAAGTATTTTTTTTTTTTTTTTTCTTTTTTTTTGCTCTGGAACTTTTATTTCTTCTCGGCAGTTTTCATCTTAACTGTAACTGTCTTTGCAATGTAGGTTGAACTGTGATGGAGTTTAAAGCTGTATGAGAAAAACTTTTGCAGTATGAATCAATTTTTATCGCTATCAGACATTAATCCATATCTCAAATTGTATACCATGACCTAGTCTCCTCACAGCAAAAAATACCATTCTATCTCAAATACAGCTAAAACAAAGAATGATGAATGTTGTACCTCCATCATTCGCATGCTCAGCCATCATCAAGGTTGGTGTGTGGAAATGTTCCAAGTTTTCTCCTTTGTAATGTGTGAATATGACTCACTACATGAAAAGTCTTCCCAAAAATATAATTTTTGAGGTAGCTGTTAAGATTCGTACAGTCTTCGGCCATTAAATTATCCTCTAAGCAGAGTCAAAGTTATATAAACTCATTGTGATCTGATGGTATGATAGCGCTTTTTATAGTAGATGTTCAAGTTGTATTTTTACTTTCTATATGTACACATGTCAGGTTGATGCTTGGGAGTTTTCCAGGTTTCCTGCCTAGCGACACCTGAATGCAACTGACGATTTGTACAAACAAATCTTTGTCGTAAGGAATTACAAGGTATGTGTTCACAAAATATTAAAATTAGGTTTAATATCAGTTAGGCTTTACACTATGCAGTTGTCTTACAATAATATATCCTCGACCCTAAAAAAATTATATAAAAGTGGAAATATTTATTGAAGATTTCTGTCTAATTAAGGCGACATACAAAGCAAACAAATTTATTCTATCACTTTTCCATACAATTAATTAGAAACAATTTAGTTTTTTTTAAGTAAACTAAGATACTTTTCTTATTTATATTATTTATTTCTCCTTTTATTAAAAAAAGAGTGGCAGCAAAAAATAATAACAAGTAAATAAACAGAATATTTTTAATCAATTTGAATTTCAAATTGATAATTATTTAATACAAGAATCAAATGTTGTCATAGCTTCCTTTTTAAAGCGACAAATTATTAAATTAATGCATAATATGAAACTTGCAAAATCCCTTCCGGTATATACAACATACATAACATTGCTATTGAGCCCCTCACTGCACTACAAGGTTTATGGGTTTGGAATACTCGTCCATTTTTAACCACTAACAGGTGAAAGGTGACATCTGAGCTGGCACTCTCCTCTCCACCTTCTAGTATACAAAGGAAAATATTTCGCTTCTAGCTCTGTTTTTACTTTTTACACACGGGGGCTAATTCAATCAGGAGATTGATATTTTAAAATAAATTTAACGAATCACTACAAAAATCCATAAGATGAGAATCGAACCTAAGAAACCTTGAAGTGATATATTCGCGTAGCTATTAAGCATGCGCAAAAAAAAAAAAAAAAAAGGATTGGGAAACAATAGGAGATAATAATTTAATACCACGAGAAAACAAAACACTTTGATCAACGATGCACAATATTTGACTCACAAATATCGCATCCAAGTGAAAATATTAGGAAAAAATATAAACAAACAATGGCATGAGAACGAGAGGAATTGACCACCGTTGGAGATAAGCGTTTGCGTTATTTCTTTCGACTGCTGGTAGACGATTCAAGGTCGTTTATTATGCAATAACACTGCAAGCTACTTCACTTGCTCTTCTTTATGATTATCTAAAAAAACACTTAAGCGCTAATACAATTGTAATTCTTGTTTTTGTATTTCATCGCAAATTGAAACAGTTATTTTTACGTCATTTGTTTGAGGAAAAATTAAAAAATAACCTTAGTTAAAGATTAAAATCTCTCTAATAGTTTATATGAAAGATGTTTATAATTTGATCTCCTCACCATACCTTAGGTCAGGTTAGTAATAGAAATGAATAAAATTTTCGAAAGCTTTAGATATTTCAGGATAAGCTCTAATATATCATTTTAGTATTCTGAGTAGGGGTCTTAACAGCCTTTCGAATCCAAGGGCCACATCACATCAATTAATTCATCAAGATCCGAGTGCCACACGTATGTGAAAAAAACAGTGAAAATATTTTTTATGAGAAAAATAAGAGATTTTTGTATTACGATTCACGCCCTCATAATGACCGGTGTTCGCTAAGGGCAGATAGGGCATGTGAAAACTAGACGTGGTCGCAATGCCCTTCAAGTGAAATGATACCTCTGGGGTGGCAGACCAAGAACTGAGAGTCTTCTGCTTGGTCCCTGTTTCAAAATCACGAAGATTCCACCCGGCTGCTTCTATTTAACAGGTAAAGTTCAACTCAAGGCTATCTACAAGGAAGTATGCTGGTGCAATGCACATATATAACTGGTTTGTGTTGTTGCAATTCATAAATTTTTTCCACCAATTGTCTGTTAGAGGCGTTCTTGTTTTTGATTTCACGTTCTTTTATTAAGAGACATTTCTCATATATGTATATATGTAGCTACAAAATTAAAGGTAGAACAATACATGTTTATGATTACCCGTACACTTGTCAATGGTGACTCACTTTTAGTAAAAATTGATTTATGTAGAATTTTCAATAAACTTGCTGTCACCCTGTCACAATTTATTGCTGTCACACTACAAATAAATCCAATTAAAGTTCACTTCAATGAAGAGTATTTTCATTCTATTGTAAAAAACATTCACATTTTCTGAAAAAAAAATTTTTTTTTACTAAAATCGAAAAATTTGTTTTGGAATTCCTCTTTTAAATCTGTAATTCGTTGTGTATAAAATGCTTCATGCATTTTGGAATGTGAATGAAGCTCTTATTAAACAATTGATTTTACCATAGAATTAATTTTTATCTTAGAAACTATCACAGACTCATAATAATGAATATGTGTAGATGTTTATGTAGCATCTCCCATTGTGCTCAAATTCATACTGTCTCTTAATGTGAGATTTTTCATCACAGCTACACTCTCCTTGCAAGAAAGACAAACTATTCTTATGTTCTGTAACAAAAATAAAAACCTAACCACTTTTTTTTTTTAAAGAAAAATGAACCGTCCTTCCAGCTTTTCTTTTTTCCGTTATATAAATTTACCATTCAGTAAAAGAAATAAAGATTTTGCCACCTTTTTTTTTTAAAGAACTGCACCGTTTTACCAACTTTTCTTTTTCCTTTATTTCGTTTTATCATTGTGCTCTCATTCAAAAACCATAAGCACTTATGAATTTCAGAATGTGAAATAGGTTGAGTAATTTAGCTTAAAGTCAAATGTACAAAACCTGCTTGTCACTAGCCAAAGAGGATGCTACAAACCACATTCTTTTTAACTGCCGATTGGATTGCAACATTAAGAGCAACAGAATTTCATTTATATATAAATCCTTCTTCTCTATTTCACTGGATCTTGTTCTTATATATATATATATATATATATATATATATATATATATATATATATATATATATATATATATATCACTTTTCCCTTCATAATAGCAATTTTGGAAAAGTGTTGGCGAACCTGTTAGAGTTAATTATCCAGAAATTTCTGAGATTTTATCCCAATTTTTTATTTTTAAAATTATTTAAAATATAGTATTTATTAAATGCATCATTTTTGGAAATTTTAAGTCAAATGAGAACAAACACATCAATGAACATTATTCTAAATATTTAAAATATAAAAAATTTCCTTTGCAAAAAAAAAAAAAAAAAAAAAAAAAGTCATCAAAACAATTTTCCTTGAAATTTCCTCAAATTCAAACGTGGGGCTTCTAAAATCCCTTCAGCGACTCTCTAATAGAAAACCCCAAGTATAAAAACTGAAAAGCCTTAACTCTAATATTAAACTTTTATCTTTTGGTATATACAGTGATTTCTGGATTCCTCCGAAAATTATGATCTAGGCCTTTAATAAAAGTTATAAAGAATTAAAAATAATAAAAGTAACTTCAAATTTTTCTAAAAATTAATACATTTTTTCGAAAAATATAAAAAAAATAATGAAGGAAAAAATAGTAAAATTTAAATCTTAATATACTATCTTTATGCTTATATCTTGCTTTCATGTATCTTTAAATATTTTAAGCCATTTATGCTAAGTGTTGTACTTACAGCACAATTTGGCCTTCGAAAAGGAATTTAAAAGCTGCATTGGTGTAAACATTAATTTTAAAAAAATGGCCCCAAAAATTTTAAATTGCGCAAAATTTACAATTTACTATAAATTCCGTAAAGTCAAATTCTAAAAATCACTGCTAGGGATCTTCACAGTGGCTAAAACAATATCGATGCATAATGATATGTAGCATATTTGTTAAAAAAATGCTCGAAATAAAAATATAAATAAAAAAGTTAATTACATGCGAGATGTCTTTAAATATTTTACTTTGTGGTTTATTTACGCTCATAAGGCAATTTATATTTGCTCACTAAAAGTATTCCATATATACTATATTTAATACTCATACTCTGTTATAAAGTATGTTGCGAGAATAAAATGATAAATTAAATAGATTAGAGGGAAATTTTTTAATTTAATAAAAAAATAATTAAACTAAAGCATACCTTGTGAGAAGAATTCAAAACCCGATTTTTTACTATCTGCATTCAGAAGTTTAGCAAATTTTGATTTAATTAGAATCTAAAGTGTAAAAGTCTGCCTGTTCGTTACCTGCGTCATCTTACCGTACTATTATTACATTACTTACTATTCATTTATATAAGATTTCAATTTCAATTCCTTTAAATCTTAATATTATTAATGATTTTCACTGATTATAGGCCATTTTACAAAACATATAAAATGCTATTGTGTTTTATGTGTATTTATAGGTTGCATTAGTAATGATGGATCTCTGTTGAAAATCTAATTTTTTGAATATGTAAACATCATCTCGCTTTTTTTCTACTATATTTCAATTTTGTTTTTTATAGTATATATATTTTTCGACTATATTTATGAACACCAAAATTGAAAATATTTTAAAATTCTGCAATTTATTTTAATTAACAATTAGATTTTGAAGTTATAAATCAATACTTTCCATTGGGAGAAAAATAATGAGTTTTTTCAGTCACATGTATGACATCAATATAATTGTATTTAATTCTCTTTACTTTTTATTTTACTTATATCCCAGACTACTTGTTGACATTTAAAAAAATTATCATATCCGCAGTAATTCATTATATTAAGACACAAGTTCTATAACATCAGCTTAAATTATTTGACAAGAAAAAAAAATATAAAATTTAGACGACTAATTATATATCATAACTAAATTTATTTATATATACTCAACATGAGAGTAATATTAAAAACATAATACATTTACGAATGTGATTATATTTATTCACAAGAAGAAATTGATATGAATGGTATTCATAATGTTATTAAGAAAATCACAACAAAAAAATTCAATTGAAAGAAAATAAAAAATTAAATTTTACTTTTGCTAATAAAGATAGTGTAGCACATTGTATACCGTATGTAAGAAACCTTCAGAATCTAATTTTCACTATTAAAATTAGAAAGATTAGTCAAAACTCACGAATGAAATTACAATCTAAATAATCTTATCGTCCAAACCGTTATTTATGTATATTTTCTTAAATTGTAATTTTTTTTACCTCAGAATATAATTTCAACATTTTTAAATCGCTATGTTATTGACATTTTCAAACACTTCTTCACCTTACCTGTTCATTTTGCAAACCTCAGAGAAATATTATTATTTTTAACAGCATGTAAACGAGATATCACATTGCTTGATATTTAACTTTTAAACCTGTGGCATTTCTTCATAAAATTAAAGTAAATTAAATTACAAAATTCATTTTGGAATTTATTTTAGTATTTATTATTTGAATCGCATATATTAAGGCATTTTTTTAACTCTTTGACTTTCAGATACGAACTCCATTATATATTCTAAGTAGGCATGATTTGGCTTTTGAATCATTTTAGTTTTTTGGTTCTGAAGGAACAACTTGCTAACAATTTTCAAGTCGTCATAATCTTGATCTTTCATAGATGATAAAATACAAATACAAAAATGTCTTAAGCAGAGCAAAACTAGATGGCAAGCATTTGGACAAAGGTTATTTTTAACCATCAAAAACAGCCTGACAAGCTCACTATCATTTCAGATATTTTTCTTCCATTGTCAGCATTCATAGCTGAAAATAATAACTGCGACCGTGAAATATTCACTTCTTGCGTGTTCTGCGCTCCATTCACTGCAACAATGCACGGATCAGTCTAAATCTGGTAGTGAAAATAAATGTGAATGGGTTTTTTCATATTTCTTCCCCGTGTATTTCTACCCAAAATATCCATTATTAACAATTCAGTAAAAGGTTTATGGTCACTGGGTGATCCGAAGGCACCGGAGCGCGATTCCGGATTACACGAACAATCTTTCAGCATTTCAACCCCACCAAAAACAGCCACGAAACTTATTTCTGTAGGTGAATGACTCGATCGTACTAACTCAGTAGTAAAACGATCATTTTCTTAATTTTAATATATATGCAATCGCTTACATATTAGAACTTCAGACTCAGGGCAGAGTCAGATTTTCATTGCAAGCTAAGCAAGCTTTATCTTAAGAATCCACAGAATCCATATAACATAGGATGGACGGTACGTGGTATCATTCATGATGTATGGCATATATAAGATACCATATATAGCCTATGGTATATATAGTATACAATATATATACCCAATGACGTAACTAATACATCCCATGGCAATACCATATATTAAAAGCGAAAATAAACAACACATATTATTGCAATTTACCGTTGAAAAATGACAACTGATCATAAAACAAAGTCTAATTTAAATTCATTTCTGAGAACACTAATAAAAACTGTATCGCATTTACGCCACACGTTGTAAAATCATAAAAACATAAGGATATTTTTTAAATAAATTTTTTTAAAGTGTTTCAAGTTGCAAACTAATATCAATCCCGATATACCTTTATGGTCATTTATTGGTTTTGAGGCATCAAAATATGTTAACATGATCAATATTTCACATCAGTTGTATTTTTAAAAGTTATTCCTCAAAGTTTATCATCATTATGGTTCAGAAGCCACGAGTTAATACCTATATATGTTTAGTAACTTTAGTATGCAGTTTTCATTGATTTTTTTTTCGCAACAAAACAATGCAAAAAACAATGACGATGGTCTAAAATACACATTTAGAAACTTCAATATGTTTTACCAATTGAATAAAAAAAAAACTACCGTACTAATTGATAAAGATTCTGAAATTCGAACTCAGTCCAATGAGGGTGGGTATAAAAACACCGTGATACCTACTATTATAAGTCAATCATAAAGTAGTAATATTGATAAAAAAAAAAATTTGTTACGATAAATAAAACATTTTTTATTTGAATAATTTTTTTTAAGAAATGTTTGAAAAATCTTATTGTTGTTAGTGTTGGAATAAAATTTTAATGATAGTTGTTTAATGATCAAAAGCTCTAGCGAGAGACACTATTCAGTCATATCTTCCATTCTCCTTCTTCATAATTCAGAGAAAGATTTTAAAAATTGACAGTGAAACCTGTGATTTTATAGGAGTGTATGTTTGATAACTGAGATTACAGTCTATAAGTAAAATTTTATGATTTCACAAGCCCCTCCACGAATAAAAAAAAAACTTGTATGAGTTTCAAAACTACCCTTTGAAGCTTTTTGATAATTGTATGTATTATTTAGAGCCATTAATCTCACCATGAACCACTGAAATGTTATATGGGCTTGTTGAGCTACCTTTTTAAGTGCCAACCGATGGAGAAGAGGTTAGCGTCCCTAACTTTGACGCAGTAGGTCCCGCATTCGAATTCTGGATCAGGGATGGATGTTTCTTTGTGTTTATCTTTTTTTTTTTTTTTTATCACACTTCACTTTCAGGGCGAAGATGGCGCACCCACTGGTGGGTACCCCACTATATGAGATATCACTTTACCCATTATAGAGCTGAACAGGGCAACCGATTCCATCCTTCAAATTTTGTTAATAATTTTATGTGTTTTTTAGAGATGCAAATCCCTCAACGAATAGTTAAAATATTTTATGGACTTCTTAAGCTACACTTCAAATTTCGTTAATAATTGTCTGTGTTGTAAAGAAAGCCAGTCTCACCACAAATTATTCAAATAATGTATGGGCTTTAATAATTCACATTTTAAATTTTATAATATGTAGTTATTAGAGACGTCAGTCTCTTCATGAATATTTAAATATTATTTGGATTTCTAAAGGCGTTCTTGCTTTTGATATTATATATTACAGTATCCATGATAAATAAGAAATTAAATTAATTATGAAAAAAAATAATAGCATCGAACACATCTAACATAATAACTTATTCATTTTTGTCAGTTAAATTTTTCTCTAAAATACCTACCTAGCTGAATAATCAATTCCAAAAAGATGGAAAAAAAACTTTACTATGTTGGAAATTACAAAAATTAAAGCTTTCATCCAACTATAACTCAAACCTACAATAGTTGGCATACCTACAATAGTTACCATTCTTATTTATAATATTTACACACAGAAAAAAAGTTAACTAAAAATAATGCAACTAAATTTCTATATTATCCATTCTCAAAAATCTATTTAAGAACATTTTCTTTTTACTCGTGTTTGTGGATTCTAATATTGAAGGCAGCGAATAGTTCTAAATATTGCTGTATACTAATTGAAATTGCATGAAAAATTACTACTTTTAACAAATTTAATATTTACTCCTTTAGGACATAAGATTAAAATGTTATCCATAAAAGTGAAGTATAAAAATTATAAGGAAATTTAAGACAACAAATGAGTTCATCTACATATGTGGTATGCGCAATTAAAATTCATTTTTCTTTAAAATTAGAAATCCATGATCTTGGCTCGCATATTAAATGTCCAAAATGACGCAGAAAGATTGGTTCAACGTATCCAGATGTAATTAAATACACGGAGCGAACATATCTAATCAAAAAAAAGACGTCAAATGTGTCAAAAAACTAATTTTCTTTTTTGAAAAAGTGAAAAACAACTTCGACTAAGATGAAAATTTGCTCGAAGTTGTCTTTCCAAGTTAAAAGTGGATATTAAACATTATTATTGTTTTAAAATAAATATGAAAGAAATATTTATATTGTTCTATTTAAGTCATGAGATTGTTTTCTAATCTCAAAAAATGCTATGCATTCAGATAAAAACTTCATTCTTAAACAACATCATACTTTTAGAACAATTTTAAGCGGAATACTCTTTTGAAATCACAATTAGATGATTTCCAATGCTATCGTAATCCCGCTTGGTTTTATACTGAACGTCTATTTTGGATGGTAAATGATAAAAAATTGTCTCTACTCCTTCCCTATAAAGCAGTTAAAATAAGGAATTCATTTATTGTAAACGTGTGATCAAATAAATTAATTTGCTTGAATTTATAGTATATGTTAAAGGCGTGTGTACAACAGCACACATATGTATCTGTATTATATCATATTTTGATAATTACAAAAACCTTACAAATGAGGTACCTTTATTTTCAATGAGACTTAAAAGCAACCAGCGAAGGCGGCGGTGGCCTGGTTGATTAGGGTGCCATTCTCATTCCCAGAAGGTTGTGAGTTCAAGTCTCAACTTAATCGAAGATCCCTCACGTTTTCTAAAGGCGTCTGGGCCACGTTTAACTTGTAGTGGTCACAATGTCCTCCAAGGGAAATGATAACTTTGAGGTGGCAGTCCAAGTATTTAGGATCTTCTACTCAATAATTTCTCGGGTATTGCTTCAAAATCATGAAGATTCCATCAGGCTGCTTCTATCTGTCTGGTAGAGCCCAACTCAAGGCTAGGTATAGGGAAGCATGCTAATGCAACAATAACAATTACAATCATAGAGCACAGTGACCTATTTGGTTGAAAAGGTCATTCTCATTATTAGAAGTAATTTGTTCATATTTAAACATAATTGAAAATCCCACATGTTTACTAAAGACATCTGGGGCACGTTTAATTTGTCTTGGTCGCAATGGGGAGCAGGGTCAAGTATCAAGGGTTGTCCTGTTTGGCTGCCACTTCTAAATTACAAAGGTTCCACCCCCGCCTACTTCCAACTAACTGGTAAATCCTATGCCCAACTCTGGGCTAACACAGGTAAGTATGCTGGACCAACAACTACTATCGAATGGTATAGGATAGTTTGATGCTTAATAATTACGTTACAATATTTAAATTAAAAGAAATAAAAACACATCTACAATCATTCTATTTCTTTCATTATATATATATTATATATATATGTATATATATATATATATATATATATATATATATAATGAAAGAGGGGGTGAGATTCTGGATAGATTGTCGAATAGCTTGCAAGTTCTATTCGAAAATATCTTTTCTGTGTATTTCTCAGAGAAATTCATAATTTTCATTGGGGAAGCTCTTCAAACGAAAAGATATTTAAGAAAAGATATTTAACTTACTTTGATTTAGTATTTTTAGATAATATCATCCATCTGTTCTCGTGAGAAAAGCAGGTGTCATCTGAATATTTCGATCGAATCTATTCTTAGAAAAAGGAATACTTTTTCGACTCCGATAAATTTTTGATATGCAAATCGATTCTCTTATGGTTTTCGCTTTCTCATATACCTTTCTGTTTGCAAAGTAGCTTTCTCCCTTTTTATTAAATGTGTAGGCCTTCCATTGGTCTATATATTATATAACTTATTGTAACGTCAGTGGGCATATTTAAATTCCCCAAATTTCTATACAAATTCAAATCTGTGTCCTTATTTTAAAACAATAAAAACAATAACGACTTTGTGTTTCATGTTAATTAATTTTAATTAAAAAAGTTATCAGAGGAAAGCATAAGATTCGAAAAGCTACTAAATATTCTAAAGAAGCTCAAATGCCATTCAAAATGAAATGTAAACATAGGAGCAGAAGTGGAGAAAAATATGTGCATTACAAGCAGGAAGAAAGAAGTAGCAGAGAAAAAAAATTTTTTTTGTTCAACTTTTAAGATTTTTTAACTAATAAAGAATTTATCCTGTTGCTCATTGTAAAATTGATAGCGTTATAACTGAATTTAATATTCAAATAGTTTAACAAATAGAGAGTTAAATTTTTTTATAAAAGTTTATCGTATTTTCAAAAATATGCTTTAAATTAGTTCAATGATAAACTTATATCCAAGGATTTTTCTATTAAAAACATAATATTTACTACAAAGAACAAGTTTACCTTTTTTCAAAATACTAAAACAGTTTTAATTGCTTTTTATGTTCTTAAAGTAAAAATAATAAATTACAGAGTATTTTATTTTCGCTAGAGTGCAGCACGTAACAAATCAAGCACCGTAATACTCGAGAATAATATTGTATTCAAATTTTATTATTCCTGAGTTATTATTTTTAAATTCGAGTACAGCAACTCCATTCCGAGTATATAACGAGAATTCCAATTGCTCTTAATAGCACTAAAAGTGGTTCTTGCAAGGATAGAGACAAAAATATTCTTAATCAAGAATAAAATCTTTCAGAAATTCATTTACCTAATATAGAACTGATTACAAAGTCATTGTATATGATAAACATCCATATATATCAAGGATTTACGTTGAAATTACAATAAATTACAATCAACTGCAGTTGTTACTTGTAAGTAATGAGATCGGTGAATTTGAGGAAAAAATTTTCACTGGGTAAAGTAAGTATTATAAAATGATATTTTCCATTACGATTTTGATTTGTTAATTCGTCACATAAATAATCAATTCTTATTAAAATTAAACCTAATTTGTACTTTTAATCTGTAACAATAGCTTCGAATTTTATTTGAAAATGTTTTATGAATAAGATATCTTTTAAAAATACATTTGCAATAAGAATTTAAATTTAAGTAACATAAAATATAAAACCTTTTTTTTAATGTTAAATCAAATGTAATGATAGAAGCTGAATATTTATTCATAATATATTTTTATTTATGTCTATAAATTTGTTTTACATTGAAATGAATAAAGGAATATTCACCTCTGTAACTAGAAAGTTTAAAAAATATGATATATTTATATGATAGAAAAGTTTAATCCATGATGGAAATAAAAATAAATTTGAAAATCGTTTTCGGTTATTATCGCGTGACTGAAACATATTAATGAAAGAATTACAAATTAATAGCAATATAATTCAGAAAATTTTTCAGATGACTTACGCTTAGAATCAAAAGTTGGCAAATGTTTTTTTCTTGGAGTATGTATTAAACTTTATACCGTATCTAGAATTTTTAAAGCTTAATAGTCACAATATATAATTTGGTATATATATATATACAGTGTCTCACAAAGTAATGGGACACTTGTGCTTTACAAAAGGAAACTATAATAAAATAAATCAAAAATACATGGACAAATTTTTTGTGGGTGTGTTTCATATTTAAAGTTAGTAACAATTATTACATAACATACATTTCGTCAAAATATTAAAATATTTATTAAATAAAAATACAATTGTTTAGAATGGAGTAAAACAAAGCTCACATAAGTGATGGGATACGTACTTTTCCATCAAATATTTATCCAAAAAATTTTCTTTTTAAAAAGTTTTAATATTTTGTTGGATTTCCTTATACTTTTAAAACATGAATTAATCTTCTTGGGTCAAATTTAGCTAGTTTTTTTTTTTTTTTTTTTTTTTTTTTTTTTTGATTTCTGGAGTGATTTTACCCCATTCTTCTTGAAGCACCGATTTTAATTGTTGTTTTGAAGAAATGGTGTGTTTGCGAATTTCTCGATTCCAATTCTCGTCAAATATTCTCTATGGGATTTAAGTCTGGTTATTGTGGTGGTGTTTTTATTATATCAGGACAGTTATACTGTAGCCAGAGTCTAACGTTCAAAGCAGTGTGCTTGTGGGCATTGTCCTGGTAGATTTAAAATCGTTATGAAGGTTCAATTTTTGTGCTGAAGATTTCAAGTTTTGAGTTAGGATGTCAATATACTTGTACTGATCCATTTTACTGTCCATAAAAACAAGATTACCAACTTTAGCGGACGACATACACCTCCATTCCATAACTTCTCCTCCACCATTTTTACTGTTGGCACCAAGTTCTGCTTACGAAATTCTTCCCTCGGTGTCTCCACACCAAGATTATACCATCAGAACCAAATATATTTAATTTACTCTCCTCAGCAAATATAACTTTATTCCAGTAATCAGAATTTTTATTTATGTTGGATTTTGCGAAAGCCAGTCTGAGTTTTCTATTCTTTTCACTTAAGAATAATTTTTTCCTGCCTACTCTACCGGGATATCCAGCAGATAGAATTACTTTTCTAATAGTTTCAGGATTAACAATTACTCCATATAATGTTTGTAAATCAGCAGCAACTTTAGGAGCACTCATTCTTGGATTTTTTTTTTAATAATTCGAATGGCAATTCGCTTTATTTCATTGGATAGCTTTGATGGTCGGCAACGTCTTCTTTTATTCTGAATCATGATTCTTTTTATATCGTTTAATGTTATTGAAAGCTGTTGAATGACTCAAGTTAACTTTTCAGCAGTTTCTCTCATAAATTTTCCACTTTCAATATGCAAGTTAATAACTAATTTTTAAATTTCAGGCGAAGTTTCTTTTCGTTTAGCATTCATGGCTGCACACAGCTAAGAAACACAAAAATTCCATAAAAACTTGGAGAAAAATACTGCAGATAATTTTATATGTTATTGCCAATTGCTTTTGAGTAAAAATAAAACACCTAAAAATATTTTTATTACTGATTTCAGACAATTTTTGTTACATATCTAATGGTGTCCCATCACTTATATGGGCTATTTTTTGCTCCGTTCTAAGAAATTATATTTTTATTAAATTAACATTTTAATATTCTAACAAAATATATGTGTTATGTAATGATTGTTACTAAATTTATGTATGAAACACACCACAAAAAATTTGTACATGCATCTTTAATTTATTTTATTACAGTTTCCTTTTGTAAAGCACAAGTGTCCCATCACTTTTGTGAGGGACACTGTATAATAGATAATGAAAATATTTTATAACATAAAACTATGTTAAATAATTTATATGTGGATAAAAATAAATAAATAAAATACCAAGCTTTGTTTCATAAACACACAAACTTTACGTATTTTCGCCTTTCACTCATAATTTAAAAAATAGTGCTCACTCTACTTCCCAATTGAAGGAATCAAAGGCTGCCGAGCTTGTACAGACATTTTTAAGAGAAAACAATTAATTAATAATATTGATTGAATCAAATTTTGATGACTAGAATTTAATATTACAAAGGAAAATCCTCTGTAAAATCATATAATCAGTTATAAATGTAAACTATTTTCACAACAGTTTACTATACATAATGTAATGCTTAAAAATTATAATTAAAATAAATAACGAATTCAATGATTTTAAAGTGAAAACAGAAACTCATTAAACTTGTCGTCAGAAGGAGAGCTTAGAAATCTATTAATAAGAATACTATCTCTTATTACTAAATTACCACTGGAGAAATAAAACAATGTTCTTCAGGGTGGAGGATGATTTTGGGATCGATCTTTTTGTTAAATAATGGGCAATATTCATGCAAAAAGCAGAATATTATGTTTCTGCTTTTTGCATGAATATTTGTCGGGGTAATTGTTTGAATGTTTATAGGATTTTTTTCTAAGACAACCTGTGTAAACAACTTACTATATACGAAAAATTCTCCTATAAGACAATGCACTAATTAAAACACGTTACAATGGTTTGGGTTATTGGACAACGGGAAAATAATTCTTCCTAAAACTCACTACTGATGAGACTGAATTTGTCGGAGTGAAAGACTTCAAATTTGATTTTAAGTATTGCTAAATAACGAAAGACTGCTGGTTGGTTTGTTTGTTTGTTGGTCGTCGCTCAACGGCCACGTTTTGCACACGAGAGCTAATTAGACCGAGCTCAACTATTTAAAAACTGCTTTCTGCATACACATCTATCAGATAATGAACAGAAGAATTTCCTGGTCTCCTCCTTTGTGACACGTGAATACGGATTACTCTACGAGAAATTTCCCCGGATGGTAATTATACAGTGGATACCAAAAGAAATATATAATAGCCTCTTTCAGTTTTTATGGTGTTAATAAACGGTATCAAAACAGTTTTTCAAATCATGCTCGAATAAATTTCATTAGTTAGAACATTAGTATTGCTAAAAATCTATTATACATTACTGTAAACTTTACATGTAATACTATGATCATAAAAAAATAAGAAAGCAAAAAGAAAACTGAAAATCGAACAGAGGCGCTTGACGACAGAAAATCAGATTACTTCACCGTATGGAAATCGATTCCCAGCATCCAGTATCCATCTTGACACGATATTTCATCGGAATGCGCGCAATTCTTGCTCATGACTAAATTTAGATCTTGGAAGAATGTAAACAATCGACAATATGAGTAGAATTATGTCCGGAACGTAAAGGAACATCACACAAGTAAATGGTAGCGATTGTTATTTTTCCCAAGTGATTTTTTTTTTTTTTTTTTTTTTTTTTTTATCGATTTGTTTGAATCTCGAAAGAATTCCCGGAAGATACGGAATTTGTTCTTGAGGTCGGATGTGATATTACGAAAGTTGAACTGATTTTATTTTTGATCAGTTTTGTTTCGTTTCTACTCTGAAAAATGGAACTAGAAATTGAATTATGTAAATATTTGATTTTTAAACTATAAATTTACAATAGAAATTGTTTTTAGAGGAATAAGAGATTTTATAAATTTTAATTTATGAGAGAGAGAGAGAGAGAGAGAGAGGCATGTGTTTTAAGGAACATTTTGGGAATTTGTTTTCAAGTTATCAGGCGGATAATTCCCAGAGCAAGAGTTAATTTATGATAATCGGCAAAGATACAATAGAATGTCTATAACAAATCGGATCCGGTGAAACATACTATCTTAAAGAAATTTCAATTACGTGAAAAAAATGATTTGTTATTTAGCAAAATATCAGAGACTTCTCTACTGTTTCCATAAATTAAGAAGTATCCAAATCAGACTTTTAACTAAAAATGAATGCTAAAAATTATGAAATTCATTAAAACTACGTTATACATCGTTGTATAAATAAAAGATATTATGAAAATATTTACTAATTTACAGAGTAAATATTTATTTACATACTTTCATTACTTGAAAAGTTTTTATTCTATTTTACATTAGTTCAATAATTTTACAAAGTGAACTTAAGAATGTAAATAAATAAAGATTTGGTATATTTCCTGTCTTTAACCAAACAGTGTTACATTGTGTATCACGTTTTAAAATTAAATTACTTCTATCAGAAAATGACTACAGTACGACATTAAAATAATCCGAACTCCATCTATCCGAATCGCTGATTTCCGAATGGCTTTCATAATTTAAGAAAAACAAATTAGATTCAAAAAGAGAAGAAAAATGAAAAAAATGAAAAAATCAAGAATAGGAAAGGTAAGAGAAGGAAGAAGATGAGAATGATGTGTACCTTCCGGAATTCAGAAACATTTTTTTTTTTTTTTTTTTTTTTGAAAATTCCTGAACATTTAGAAGTTAGTACTAAGATATAAAATTTAGCTTATACACACACACAATTGCAAATGATGGGTAAACTTATTTAAAGTGTTGATTAAGAAGTCGATCTTTAGTTCAAGTTATAGTAGACACGAAACCATCAGCTAGTGAAGCATTTGCCAGATTTGAAACTGCTTTAAAGTGAATAGAGCGTCAGCATGAGTGTGGTCACAGGCTAATTCTCACAATCAAGTGGATATGCGACGTGGTTGTCCGAAAACGTATGAAGGAGTGGAACAGTTTACTCTGAATCGAGATGCTCAGCAAGTATAACGACTTTCTTTTATAGCGTTGTAATACATACTTAATGCATAAACGTACAGCACTTACAAGTACTTGTTAAAACAAGTAAAAGTATTGTCTTTTTATTTAATTGATTAAAAATTCTTTTTATTTAATATGTAGTTTTTCTTTCATTTTCAACACACAATAATTAATTCAAATAGAATCTTCTTTAAAAAAATCCAATAAGCCGAACTTTTGACTATACAAAGTGGGTTCGGTCTCAATTGATTCGGATAATTGGAATCCTACAGTATTAAATTAATCGTGAATCAATATGATATATATATATATATATATATATATATATATATATATATATATATATATATATATATATATATATATATATATAATGGGAATCCCAATCACAGCATAGATCTGCATTTATCTATTAAGATGTCTAAAATTTGAGAAATATGAAATCTTCTGAACATAGCATATTTTCAAATTACGATTCTAAGGAAAATTTAAAATATTTGGGAAGCTATAAGAAACTATAATGTAAGGAATTTTTGTAAAAAGTGGAAATATTAAAGGGAAATTTGATTGTGAAATTGTTCATACTGTTTGATATGTCGAAGTTAAAATTGACTTCTAAAATAATTTTATATAATAGTAAATTAAGTAAGAAAGAGAATCTGATTTCATAATATATGTTGCACTTATCGGGGAATTTTATTACAGGTTGGGGAGTTTGCTTCCATTAGGCTGGAAACCTGCAACAAGTGAGACTATAAACCAGAGCATGGATTTTGTAATATTTTTTATACAAGAAAATTTATAAGTGGGAGAGGACAATGTGTACAGTTAGAAACTTTAAATGTATTCGTACTTTATTCCATAAATATACATGCTAATTCAATATTATCACCAATTATTAAAGTCACTTTACGAGTCGATTTTGAATGGTGAGATAAATTTAAGTTAGTTCTTTTGTACACCTTTGAATGTCACGAGGAGGAATTTCCTCGTGTTAATTAAGAGAAAACCAAGTTTATATTCAATGTGATAAATTTGCTTACAGAAACAAGAAATAAAAATTTATCTGCACCATATTCACACAAAACGTAATCGAGGCAACAAAGAAAATTCTTAAAACAACCAAAACACATTATAATTCGAATAAAAAACCCTCCTATTTATGACAATAAATGTTTTAATAGAAATTCGTAAATTTTAAGAACTCAACAATTTCGACAACTATTTGATGTTTTCTTCATATCTAATAACTCGGTTTGATTAGTCTCGAGCTCTACCATCCCCTTCGTAAACCTCCAAAATTTACAGTTTAAAGAGGAACTTCTACAAACTTGCATGCAGAGGTGAGAACCGAACCTACAAATTGTTGAAATGAAGGCCAGAGCTTTAGCCATTCCTGTGCTATCAATCAACTCAAAACATAATATATTACAATAAGGAAAAATTAAAGACAATGCAAACAGAAATCCATGAATATATTTGATCAAAAAGCTCTAGTAGTTATTTCTTTTCACAGAAAAATGCTGTTGGGTAGCATGTTTGCGAAGGAAAATAAAAAGAAATCTTACATTTCTCGAAAATAGCGTAAAAACCAAGTAACACCTTAGAAACGTATGCATATATATAGCAACAACTCCCTTTTCTTTCCGACTAATTACACTTGTTCTGATGTAATAATGATTAAAGCACTTAAGGCGACGAGTTTTGAAGTTCGCCTTTGATGTTCCCGTAGAGGATGATTCCAAGTACAGTGAACGAAATAAGTGAAAGTGCCTGGAATCAGAATACAAAGCAATCATTGCGAAACCCCTCTCAAGGTCACTTGAGCGGGAATGAAAAAGAGTTAACTTTGTTTAATTTTAGACAATTTATGCACATACTGGAAGCGTCTCAGACGACATCACGTCTGTCGCGGGGAAAGTGTCATTTAACCCGACAACCAGTAATTTATATATCATTGCAGATACAAAACACCCTCTGTTGAATAATTTGCGGGAAAATAAATCTATTTAAAAATAGAGTTGCTATTCTCTTTCACTATTGAGGAATTTTGCCGGGAAATTTTTAGTGAACTATTACACAAATTCAATTGATGAAACTATAAAAAAAAATCCTATGTAATTGGTAAATCGTGCATGTAACAATGTAAAATAACGATTGTACTTCACTTCTAGAAAAAACACTTAAAATTTATTTTTCTGTGCATTTTCTTTGAAGGCTGCCGTTGCGTCGCAAAACTCAATCAACTATTGAAGGCTGCAGTAGCTCAGCGAGTACATGCGTTGTTCTAGTAACCGGAAGGTAACAAATTCGGTCCTTAATCCAGCAGAAGTTTTGTACTTCTCTGTTTTTCAACTACTTTTTGTACATGAAGGCAAATTCAACCTGGGCTTAAAATTTTAGATGGATTCGGTATTACTAACAAGCATTTACGTCCGATGTGGGAACTGGACGATAGAATTTTTATATTGAAAGCCAAAACATAAACCATTTATTTCCTAGTTTGCCCAAGCCAAAAATCATCGTGCTGAGAGGATTTATACACGTTCATATTTTCATAAGATTTAATATCTCGCCACTGTTATATCAGAGCGTACGGAGGAGTGTAAAAGATCATGGTGTTTATCACGTCTTTGGTGGTAAAAGATTATGGTTGATTAAATTTAAAGGTTTCGTTCGGAAACAATAAACATTAACAACATCACTGTGTGCAGCCAACTCCATAACTATTTTGAACGCTGGGCAAGTGACAAGGTCAACCCAATAACTAATATTCTTTTCTCTTTAAATTGGTGCCACACTAGTGAAAGGATATTGAAACCTTCAGAACAATTATTTAGCTAGAGCTTTCTTAATACAAAAATTTTCGACTAGATCTTTATTAAACTCAATAAAGACTCTCCGCCAAACTGCTACTACAACTTTTTTTTTTATTTCTTTTATTGCATCCTATTTTTTTATTATTATTGCCGTACAAGAATTGATAAATACAGCCAACCTTCTCGGATTTTTTAGCCAGAGTCGAATGATAAGACCAGAACAAAAAGCTTTTATGAAATGTTGTTTTCTTAAATTTAAAGGTAGAATCTTTTGGGTTCATTGCTTTATTCAGGGAAATATTATTGCCCTGACACACTCTATGCAATTTAAAATCTCCCCAAGAACCATTGACAGAGTCAGCATTCAACATACAGATCAAAAGCTTTCTTCCATTATTAAACTGATGAGGAATTTTATGAAGATAATTACTCTAACCACCATGGTCCTCATCAGAGCCACGTATCGAGTCCATTACTTTCCAAAAAGATAGATCAAGTGTGATGTTAATGAGCCTCGGTCATTACCTATTGGTTACCGGATATAAATACTTTACCATCAACGGAGCAATAAAAAACTTCTATATCCGTCGGATGAGAGCCTCATCCAGCTATTTTTTAAAAAATAACTTTTACAGTGGTTCGTCATTAGAGCTTATAAAATCGTATGTAATAGAATCTATGGCTCTTCAAGAAAATTAATGCTATAAGTACTTAATTGCATTAAAACAGAAGCATGAAGAATGATGCCTTTTTTCACCATTCTGTTACGAAACATTTACTCAGCATAAGATGAACCAATGTATACGCACTTTTATCCTAATAGTCATCAATGGGCGGATAATTTTAAAAGAGAAGAAAAAAAGAACTACACATCTCCATTCTTTTAACAAGCAGAGCTCAAGAGTGGCGTGCATCGCGGCAAAAGGAATGCCACAGGGTGTTTACATTGATGATAATTACGGTTCAATTTAATTCAAACAAAGTGATCAAAATTTCAAAAGCTATAAACCATGTTTTAAGTTGGTCTTTGGCGAACATCTTAATATAATTTCATTCTGACATCGCCCCCAGATGAATATTAGGCAGGCAGACAATATAAGAATTTTATTTATATTGATCCTCCTAATTTCTGCCCTCGTATGAAAAAAAGCTTATGTATTAAAGAGAGGAAGAAATAACAAGGAGCTTGGTGAATTCTTTAATTCTCAATAGCCGTTCCAGACAATCTTGGCTTTGCCAAACAGGACCTCATCCCGGAAACAAGAGAGTTCGAAGTCTTTTTGTTGACTGAATTTCCAGTGGAAGGTGAAAGTGGTATCCTTGAGATTGTTTCCTTCTCCTCCGGGGGAGTCAGCCATCTCCAAGAGCATCATCACTCGGCGATGTCACTACCAAGGGCGCTTTCCAAGAAGAAGAAGAAGAGGACGGCTTCTTCCAACTGGTTTTGTTCCTCGAACCGGACGATCGATTTGACAGCAAATGACGCAAGAGGATGTTTTTAGTCTTCTGCATTGTGAATCTTGCTTTCGGAGCATCACCTGATACTGACAAACAAGGCAACAAAACGTGTTTCATAAGTGCTACTCGTTTTTAAGAATTGATAGGGTTTGATTTTGATTTTCAATCACGTTCAGTGAATACGAAATTAAGAAAGAAATATCGATTTTACATTCTCTCGTTTTAATTTGATGATAATTATTAATACATGAAAATATCATTTCCTTCAACAGAAGCACAGATATTACTAAATACTGGTTCATTGAAGTATTGAAATTCGCCAGATTTTCACGAAAAAAAAAAAAAAAAAAAAAAAAATAAAAATACGAAATAGCTTATTTAATAAAGATTTTTTGCTTTCACGCTTGGTTGGTCTTCGTTTAAATTCTTATAAACTTTGGCTCTCTCTTTTAGTCTGCACCAATTTTTATCACAATGTCTACCTTCTTAAAAGCTTATTCCAGGATATCAGTCAAAAGCATTATAATATATTATGCAGTTCTCAAGTTAACTTTCATTTACAAATCTCAAATAAAGAAAAGAATAAAGGCACCTATTCACAAAAGTATTTATTCAATTATATTAAAAACATTTTATCGTCAAATAAAAAAAAACACAACGGTTAATGTGCCTATAAAAAGTGCAATACGCGCACACACACACACACTAACACACACACACACACACACTAACACACACACACACACACTAACACACACACACACACACTAACACACACACACACACACTAACACACACACACTAACACACACACACTAACACACACACACTAACACACACACACACTAACACACACACACTAACACACACACACACTAACACACACACACACTAACACACACACACACACACTAACACACACACACACACACTAACACACACACACACACACTAACACACACACACACACACACACACACACACACACACACACTAACACACACACACACACTAACACACACACACACACACTAACACACACACACACACACTAACACACACACACACACTAACACACACACACACTAACACACACACACACACTAACACACACACACACACTAACACACACACACTAACACACACACACTAACACACACACTAACACACACACACTAACACACACACACACTAACACACACACACACACACTAACACACACACACTAACACACACACACACTAACACACACACACTAACACACACACACACACACTAACACACACACACACACACACTAACACACACACACACTAACACACACACTAACACACACACACTAACACACACACACACACTAACACACACACACTAACACACACACACACACACACACACACTAACACACACACACACACACACTAACACACACACACACTAACACACACACACACACACTAACACACACACACACACTAACACACACACACACACTAACACACACACACATACATATATATATGTATATATATATATATATATATAACGCTGTTTCCTTTCACAAATTAATTTCGGTTTGATAAATAAATTTAATCCGAAATTTTTAAACTTACAGTAAAGTTGCTTAGGTTTCAAAAAGAGAAAAGTATGGATTTGTTCACTTTTTAAAATTCTCATTTAATCATAACTGCTGAGAGTAAAGAAAAAGTATGTATGGCATCAGAGATTTCTCTTTTCTCAGTATTCTCTCATAATATTTTAAAAATGAAAATTTAAAATTTTTTTCGTTTTTTGAAAACCTTTTTTTTTTTTTTTTTTTTCAATTGTAGCGAATGCGTTTTCGGGTTTCCCAATAAATTGCTGATCGAAATGCACTTGATCATGAATGAAAAGAATCTCTATACTTCCGTATTCAATAACTCTACGTAGCTAAAATGAATTCCTTAAGTTATACTTCTCATTCGATTTATTTTTAGCTGAGCTACACGAGAAATCTCATTTCATGGTTCAAAGCTGTGTTTTGAACAAATTTAAATATATATATATATATATATATATATATATATATATA
The DNA here is from genome assembly GCA_030067965.1 of Latrodectus elegans. Lineage (NCBI taxonomy): Eukaryota > Metazoa > Arthropoda > Arachnida > Araneae > Theridiidae > Latrodectus > Latrodectus elegans. Next base: position 61,116,832 of record CM057816.1, read on the forward strand.
TATATATATATATATATATATATATATATATATATATATATATATATATATATATATATATATATATATATATATATATATGTATGTATGTATGTATGTATGTATGTATGTATATAGTAAATATCATTAAAATGTAATAAATTTCATTATTTTTCTCAATAAATTTTTACTCGATAGCTCAGACCATATTTTCTGTTTGTAGCCAATACTTGCTAAAGCTGGCTGATTTGGCCTGTTAGAAAGTATTGAACAAAAATATATATACATATATCAAATACATTTTTTATTTCTAACCATGTTTTAAAGGACAACTGCACAGAATAATAAGTATTAAGACTAGACAAAAAGTAACAGGTATGCTGAGAACAAAACTGAAACCACCGCAAATCTAGAGATCTTGTGACGAGCTCTTCAGTATGTCTCCCATAAGTGTCCCGAATTCAGTGCAAGGCAATGGCTCAAACGGTTCTCTTCCATATCCTCTCGTATGTGGCGCAGTTGGCTAAAAGAATTTCACACAGAGTATTTTATACGATATAGATATTTAGCGAGACAATCGTAGCCAGTGGAAAAATGGCAATAGATCTGTCCCTTGGCCAGAGTGGAATATTTAGGATTTCATCGACCCATTTCCTGCTTTTGTTTGCCTGTTTTATGTTTTTCCAAAAATATTCTCTAAAAGAATTTTTTTAATTAATCATTTGATGATATAAAAAAAGAATTGATTTGTATCTGGTATTGTAAAATTTTGTGCTTTCTTTGTCAGAGAATGAGATGTTTTACTTCCCTGGAGTCTTCAGTGTACTGGCATCCATTATAATGCAACCTCTTTATGTTTTTAATGAAATCATTGAGGGCCGGACGAATCTTTAAGATATCAACTCACGCTGGAGCCTTAGATAGAGCAATGGTCAGGTGGGTAGCCCTAGAATCTGACAGTATAACAGCCCTTGAAAAATATTCAAATCGAGATATCAAAATATGTAAAAGTATATATTTTAAATGTGAAATATCTCGCATATGTTTTATTTCTTGGCCTTTTGGTGCTTTGTAATTTCACTGAATTATTAGTCTTTGAATATCAAAATCCACTATAAAGCAGCAATAAACAAATGAATATGCTTTTTGAATAACATTAAAATGTATATAAATACTAAACTTGTTCTTTCGGAGCAAAATATGAATATAGAAATGTTTGAATTTGAAAAAAAAGAACCAAATAAAATAAAACATGTATTTTTAGTTATAATATCTAAAGCTAATATCCAAAATAGACCCTTATAAGACATTGACTTTTATAATAATCATTAATAAAAATTTGAGTCATATACTTATAAATGTGATAAATTAAGAAATTAGATTCTGATCATTTTGATTTCTTTTATCTACATATCCCAAATTAAATTTAAAAAATTGATTTACACAAATTTATAAAAATGAGAGATTTTGCAAAAACGTCATAAAAAACATTGGTGATCTCTAAGTTATAAATTACCCCTTAAGCTAATGTATACAAATTACTTTGGTATATGCATGCACCTTATCATTTCCATTACTTGAGCTGCCTTTTTAAACATATAACTTATTTTACTAGCAAATTTTGTTGACATATATTTGGTTAAGTTGCTGTTTGAATTCGTTATTAGTCCCCAGTTAGCAATCGTTTCATCATTAAAAATCACAACGCAAGAAACGATGAATATTGAGGAAGGCCAAAAAGATTATGGTTCCTATCTACATAATTAAAAAACTTAGATCTCTTGCCTTATAAGTTTGCTATAATAAAATGCAAATAGAGTTTCCAATTCATCAAACGCAACACCCACTTTAATTGCCTCTTGCGTCACAGGTTGACGACCATGGTGGGTAGAAATGATGCTTTTTCATGTAATCGATATCCTTTTTAAGTGTCGATGGATGTTTTCGACTCTACAACCTCGAAAAGTGCCTTCTCATTCCATTACTATTCGATGTTACACAACGTCATTTTATTAGAAGAAGTGATAAAATAAGTAATGTTGTAAATTAAGCGGTGAAAGTAATAAATGCAGTGAAAGCATAATTCCTCATTCATGAAAAAATAAGTACGGATTGTTAAAAGAATCGAATTACTGTACCTATCTTCATTATTTATTGATGACACATTCCTACACTGGCAGATATTAAGTAAGTTCGAATTATTGGAGGTACTGCACCGCTGATCTTTCCATAATATTCATTTTTAAGAATGTATTACATAAAAATGGACGAATGCAGAATGTTAAAAATATCAAATTGTTGTATCTACCCAGAATATTCCATGTCGATAATACGATACCGGAATATCAGGAAGACTATATTATATCCACCCACAATATATTGTTTGTTAAAAAGTCTCTATACAGGAGTGATAGTGCCTCAGTGTCTAAGTAACTTCACATACGATTTGCAAAGTGAAGCATCACAAGCCACGGGCAGTAATTGGTAGGGTGATCACATTCTCCCTCATTGAGTTCAGTGGGTTGGAGACAGTTTCACTTTAATCTGTAGCATCCAAATTCCTTCCGCTGGTGTGGTGTGGATGTGGAAAAGAAGGCGGTATCTCAGGTTGGACTTCGTTATTGGACCATGGTTCAAAATTACGAGGTTCGTGATAGGAAAGTATTCCATACCCGTTAGCCTTAAGGAACAGTCCGGGGCTCACTTATACTAATTTGTATGCGTGTATACAGATGAGATTAAATATCATTCAAAGTCATCTTTTGTTCCCGAGGGCTGAATAGATCGGGTTCTGCATTTTAAAGTCATATCTACTAAGAGTGTTAACCTCTGAGATGGGAATCGAGCTCATAAGCTTCTGAAACGAAAGACATCATCCTAACCATTCTGCTGGTAGTTTGGCTCACAAAGGAATGGATAAGTATTAATTATCAGAGTTCTAAATTCTTGAATTTAACAGCAATAATTACTGTTAACTAACAGTCTTTTACACAACAATCAACAATTACTGATTATTAAAAAGACTAAATTGTCGTATTCACCCAAAATATTCATTAAGAAAATTCCCATAGAGATAATTAATATGCAAATAATTATACGTATCGAACTAGGATATGTAAATATGAGTTAATCGAAAAACTGCGTTGATGTATCTACAGAAAATAGTACAAGCTGGACCATGACCTCCTGGACATGGTCTAGCTTGCAGTTAGAGCTTGAAGAATAAACCACAACACATGATATTCTTGTTGTAATTCTTATACTTAAACATAGTACATCTTATTTAAAAAATTTGCAAGATTGTTTTTCTTAAATTATATATAAAACACACAAAAAGTTCATCTAAGAGAGAAAAGTTAAATTTTATACCTATAAAAAGTATAATTAAAATCTTCATTAACATAATTAAAGAAAGAGAGAGATAACAGCTTAACTTTTCTTTCTCATCGTCTCCCCAATAAGATTATATTCGATTTCACTTCTCTTTTCTGTTTTTTAATTTTCCTTTTTTTTTTCACAACTTCTAATTTTTCTAATTACCACATATCTTTAAATTTGTATTTATTAATAAGTGTTGCATATTTATAGATTTTTTTTAAAAGTTTTTTTTATATCAACTTTGATTAATTCAACTTGCAAAGTTAAATTAATCAAAATTCTTAGTGACGTTTATTTTTTGATTAATCGAAAAAGCTCACAAAATTTCTCATGTATGCATTATGAAACTTCCGAAACTGAATGCGTAGGGATCTTTAAGTACTATTTACGTATCAGAAACCTATTTTTTAGACCCCCCGAAGCAAATAACCAAGTACAGAAAATTGTTACTAGGTATTTCAGTATAGAAATACATTGATTTATGAATTGATACCGAGTATAGAAAATTATTATCAGTTGAGCTGATTTCCCGAAAAACTTCATGGATAGTGTTCCGTATTCAGTCTATAAATTCCATGGTTTAAAGTAAAAACTTTTTCTGAGAACTTATAATAACACAATTAAATTTTCACCCACTAATTTTCCCACGAGATATTCTCTTATGGGCTCATTAAGGATAGACGACATACAAGAATGTACTCTGTGTGATACTATTAAATAATATCAAAATTTTCTTTCGTTAAATTTAATTCGTGTATAAAATTATGAAGATTTTTCTTTTTTAAAGAAAAAGCACATTTAGACGTATTTTTTATTTTCAGACGACAAGGGAATGTATTCTGCATTTTGTATCGACCACCCTTCTATTTTAACATCCGTACACGCAATTATTTCATTACTCATCACTATTAAAATTAGTTATAAAAAGTATATAAATATTATAAATTTTTGAAAAAATTAATCGAAAAAAATGGGGTTAGATTTTCTTACTTGATTTCTTTGACTCTATTATTCTCTTCCCGCCTGTATATCAGTCATTCGAATAATCGTAAAGAGGGTAGTGCAAAAATACGAAAATAAACTTGCAAAACTTCTTTAAGAATGATTTATTGGATAACACTAATTAAATAACAATTTCGTCAACGATTTATTGCAGCGCAGTTGCCAAATCAAAATCATAAAACTTTTTATTACATCATTTATTATAATTCGGAGAAAATTGTTTTTTGTTCAGAAAAGAGAGACTACAATCAGTGCTCATTAGGCGAAACGAAGATCAGTTGTGATTTTATTACAGAAATTTTTATGCATAAAAATGAACACACACTTCAAGCTATCTTGCCCAAAATTTTAATTAAATTGATATTAAAATTTATTACAAACTTCTTCAGTTAAAAATTTCTTTTAAAGTCACATCTTTAAAAATTTAATGATTAAAAATAATTTTATATTTTACTTAATAATTTTATATTAACTAAATATAAAAGTAATAAATGTCAAATATTATACATTTAGAAACAATACTATCACACACATATAATGAAATGAAAAATATACTTACGAAAAAATATTTTTAAGGAAAATTATAAAACTGAGAGATCTTCAGATTCTGAGTGTGGTCAGTGCAGGCGCCAAATTGATACTAATAAATCAAATTTTTTCCCATCGTTTACCCAGTGGTGATGTTACTAGACATTTTGTTTACAACAATAAAATGGTAAGAGTAAAATTACTACGCAGTGGACGATAAGCTTGTTGATAATCATTACGTCGTGGGTTTGCTGTTAAAAAAAAGTAAACACTGGAAACCGTCTGCAGCGTTATTTTTGGAAAGGGATGGCACAATTTGCGAGAAACTGACCTCAGCTAAAACCACCCTTTGAACCAAAACATATTACATCAAGCCAGTTGGTTGGCACCAGATTTCCCAGTTTGTTTTTGTTCTTTTCACGCCGTCACGAGGTTACAGAAGTATCGAATCCACTGACAGACATATGACGCTGGGTGTTCTCCGCTATCTCGTGTAACAGCCTTCAATGCTGAGTAAAGGACATTAGAGCATCATTCAGTGTTCGATTTGATTGGAATCGTTTCACGCTAAATTGGCTGAAGGTTAATGTCTCAAACAGCAATCGGGGAAAAACGTTGGAAAAAACCTGTAATATACACTTCTTCCACTTTTTTTTTTTACAACAAAAGGTAAATGCGTTTACCTTTGGTAAATTGTTATAAATTTATTAGGCTTTTAAAACAAGCTCTCAAGTTATTATAAAAGCTTAAAAATCGTAATTGAATCCGATTAACGTGAAATCCATTTATTTGTGCTGCCATTTTAAAATAAACATTCAAATGTTGTCCGTCAATCAACGAAGGAGAAAATTGAAATTAAAATACTAAAAATTGAAAAAAATTATTCCCTAAATTTATGAACAGATTTAGAATCTGTTTAAGGCATGTTTTAAGTAAAATTATTTAATATTAGAATTTAATATGAAAGATATTTACTAGGTTTTTATTCGCATTTTTCGAAATTCCGGTAACTTGGTGGGGAAAATATTACTCTAGCAATTAGACAGTAGTGGGTTGTATACCCGATCCAGCCGAAAATCAATGTGTCCAGTAATGATGGCTGGTGCACATAAAATAGTTTTTTACAAAATTATAAGACCATTCTAATTTATGCTGTTCTTTTATTTTAATAATAGAAATTTACATTACTTAAAATTAAAACCATGAAAAACAGTGATTTAAAGAAGCATACTATGTTTTTGCGAATAAATGAAATATAAAATATATACTATATTTTTAAGTAATATATATATAAATTTACTAAACAATGCTTTGAAAATTTTCCATTAAAATATCTTACAAAATTATCAGATAACTAGACGAAACTTTTTACAAAACTAAAACCATGTTGATCCATTATTTTTCAGAATAGCTTCACACATTTTCGATTTTTCATTGAATAAATCAGATTTTCAAGCAAAAATTCAGGACTTTTGTTTTATTCACATCCACGGTAGCAACTTGCAACACGTATATAGAATCATACTGTTGGTTATTCGCATATATTTGATTAGCTAATTGAATCCACAAGTTTTTAATAGGGTTCAGATCTGGTCTATGTGTTTTTACCTATATATAATCTCTATTCTTTCTGAAATCAATTTTTATTTCTTCTTCGTGATCACTTATATTTTCCATTGAAGTCTCTTACTTAAATATTATAAACAATCCGTTTTAGACTTTGAAAGAATCTTGTTTTCATGTTCTAATTCTCCAAAGTCTTTATAAAAATTAATTTCTAGTGCTTTTCGCTTAGAGAATTCTATTCCATGCAGAAATATAAATTTCTATAAAAACAAATCATTATATTCTAGGTTTTCATATTTTTCGTTTGCGTATTTTAATGATAAAAAGATAATATGACTTTAAAAATTCGAAAAATTTTGAATGATAAAAATCTTACATTTATGCAACATCTGGATTTCGAAAAAATAGTTTGCTGTATGAAACTAACTCAATAAATTTTTAATTAATTATTTGAGACAATACAACTTAAATTTTTATAGTTTCAAAGTTTTAAAAATATTTATACGCAATAATCAATTAAAATGAGTGACATTTTAAGTAGCGTTTGGCAACACACTGTAGATCAATATTATTAGTGTCCTTCAAATGATAAGATAAATCTGAATATGTTGCAAGTTAAGTCTGAGGGTCTCCTGCTTGAACATCCTAACATCGAATTCCGAGGTAATGTTGGTACACTATAACTGACCTTGTCTGACAAGATGCAAGTTAGCACTACATTTTCATAATGGCAAAAAAAAAAAAAAAAAAAAAAAAAAAAAAGAAAGAAAGAAAATAAAAGAAACAATCCTACTAGCCGAATTAAAATATTATTTTTGAAATTTCTCAGGTACCTGTAGCTTTTGGCTTCCTTACATAAATAATTCCTGAAAGTCATGCAATTATGTTTGAAAGTACAAGGATGGGAGTGACATAACAAGAACGACAACGGAGTTCCAAAATATTTATGCATACATAATAAAAAAACGAGGCCTATTTAAGTGTATGATATATATATATATATATATATATATATATATATATATATATATATATATATATATATATATATAAGCTTATTAAATTGGTTCTTTTTCTGTTAGAATTGTATCTGAAAAAAAAAAAAAAAATACAACCAGTCAAAAATGGTTGAGTATTAACATATCTTTTTTTTAAGCTATGATTTCTTTTGTTAACAACCCTTTGCATTGTGCTTTTGACTGCCTTTGTACTTTTATTTACGTAGAAATAAATATTATCGTCCGTTCAACTTCTTTATTAGAAATTAAGTTCTTTACCTTGTTTATGATTCAATACGGCAGTGCATTCAGGAAGCACGCAGGTAGACGATTTAATAGTTTATACACGGTTTAATAGTTTATACACGAAATGTTCTGCATGAAAGGATATTTTTTCATTATCGATAAAATATTTAAAAATATGAGTATTTTAAATTGTGTGGAATAGCCATTCGATCTTAAAATATTTTAATTCTATACGAAGTGTTTTAAAAATGTGTTGATGACGGTATGGTATTATTCTTTTTTATAATTTTCATTATTCCAGTACACTATAGCCTCAATTAGTTCCACAATTCGTTAATATGAAAAGAAAATCAAGAAAATAACAAAAGGAATTCTCGAATCTTTTGATTAAAATAAAAATTAAAAAGTACTCTGCTTTGATCTTTTATCCTGTTTAGATCTGCCTGCTTTTCTGTTGTAAGAAAAATCACTGGTTATTACTACAAAAATGTTACTCGAAAATTTTTATTAAAAAAGCTATAGAAGGGTAAATTTGAATTGTTTATTCATCGTAAAAGAAAAATTTAGGAAAATATTATAAATCCATAAATAACTCTGTACAACAATGTCTAAGGGGTCAGTCTTCGGAGTGTAAGTTCCTGGATTCGATTCCAATCACTATTGAATAAGAGGAAATGGATATTGGAGTTCCGCTATCTGCGTTCACATCCATCGAACTGGGGCTTGGATGTGTTTTAGGTTATAACTTTTGCAACCCGTAAATACGTCTCACTACGAGTGAAATTTTCCCGAAGGAAAAAGTAAGGAGAGATATTTAAATGTCTTGTAATTTGTAACGGCTTTTTTAAATGAATATTTGAATAAAAAATATTTTGAAATTTTTTCCCATATAAAATATCCAGGTGTTTTCCCATGTTGTGCTGTTATCAAAACGCAATTGAAAATCGTACGCTAAGCATTAAACTTTTAATTATTTAAGAAACTACAGCAAAAAACATTGCGTTTTATACTAAAATAAATAATTGAAATGTTTTAATAAAACCAATGAAACAAAGAATAAAATAAAACAGAAGTATTTTGTTTTATTAGAAAGAAATTCCATACCCAATTTAACACGGCTACAAGTGACACGTATACTGGTCCCAAAACTATGTTAATATTTACAGATATCCACTATGATCACTAAGAGGATTAGACAACTTTGTCCAAGGGGAACAATACCTTGATGGAATCGAACCTACCGTTGAAATTCTACTAGTCGAACTAACGAACTATTGAACTAAAGGGAAGAGCATAAACCATTCAGCTGCCAAATCGACTGATAAATATGGGCAGTAAAATGTTGAGTGTCTATGGTATAAATTGTGTTATGCAACAAATGGATTGACACCTATTTCTGTCAGAGCATCAAAATCAAACTTCACCACCTGCGGCCATTATGGTGGCAGAATGATTATCTAACTGTTCTACTTATGATCTGGGACTGTTGGCTCTGTAATTGGCAAAGGAATAACCTTCTCACATTTAACTTTCTTTATCTTATTTAGAAATAGCGGCACTAGAAAGAGCTACTTACGAGTCAGGCTCACCGTGGCCCACGCACTTCGTATCTGAAGGTCTATGGTTCTATTCTCTTCATTGTTGAAAATGAAATGAATGTTGCACATCGACTTCCAACATGTATGTCTGTCAGGGAAGGCATTTTAACTACACAGAATGAATGGCTATACAACCCAAAGCCATTGCGAGTCATGAACATCTGCCAGGAGAATAATTTTTATATTCATGTGCCGGAAGGAAGTAAGCACTTCCGCATATTGACATGTACAAACTTGAACCATAATGTCTATTTCATATAGTTCAACGATGGCTGGATCGAAACGATGATTGTTCTTCTATTCAGAAGACAAAATAAGACTGTCTTCCTACCATTGAACTTATCGAACACTGGGACGTATATTTCTTGAAAGTTAACTGTCTTGCTTTAATGGTGCATGTGAATTTGATTTTTAGAAAGTGAATATGATAAATGTATAAATGTTTTAGAACAGCCTTAAATTGTTATTTTGTCCTGTCCTACATAGCGATGTCAAAAATACTCAGATAAACTAATCTTTTTGCTACTATCCTCTGGAGATTAGAATACTAACTTTGCTGTCGACACTTTACCATCGTTCAAAATTACTTGTCATTTAACAATAAAGAAAATAACCAACAAACAGTACACAAAGTAAGGCTGCAGTGGCCTAGTTGATTAGGGCGTAGTTCTCGTTATCAGAAGAGAATAAATTGTAGCCTCGATCCAACCAAAGATCCGTCGTAATTATTAATGGTGGATGGGGCTTATAAAATATGTTGTAGTCCCAATGTCCTTCATGTGAAATAATACTTCCAGAACTGGAAGTGGCAGGCCAAGTTTTGAGAGTCTTCTACTAGGTCTCTGCTTCTAAATTACAAAGACCACAATCCAGTATCAGGATCACGATGACACGTCCACTGGATTGCCCACTATATAAAGGTTGAACTGCTTTTGCCCTTTGTGCCAAAATGGTGGGACATAATGCCGTCATAGCCTCTTATTTAGACATTTGAAATGAATAAAAACACAAAGTACAGTAAGAAAAATTTTCATATTATTAAATCGTAACAAAGAAACTATCAAATTACATAAATTATCCTTATACTTACCAAAATATAATAGATTCTTATAAGAATCCTTCAAAAATTACGAAAACACTCGTTTTCAAAAACATATTTTTGCAAGTTCTTTCGTCGGATGCATGTTCTCAGTGTGAAAACAACCGTTTCAAAAACATCCACCATAAAATACTACGCGATGCTCCAAATGAGTGATCTAATCATGACCTTTTGATTTCGCATAGATCTAATCAATGATTATCTGAAAGATCTCGTAAGTTCTTGTTTCCATATTGCGTCGCAATCGATGAAAAATCAGATGTGAAAATCTTGTATCCGCATTAAAATTCATATGAATTTTGTAAAGCCTTCTGTTCGTGGCATGAACTTAGTATTATTTACTAAATTGCATATTCTATTGTCATATATACGCTGATTATCATTAAGAATAAAATTTCCCACAATATAAAATCAATACTATGAATATTTTTTTAAAAAAATCTAAGCTAAATTACTGTCCCAACACATTGCTAAAAACAATTAAAAAATAATGATGTTGTGGGTTAATCTCGCACCTGGAGAATTGTTTGGTTGCTTGATACATTATTGACAAGCGTAGTAGGCTAAATGCGATAAAAATGTCGTTTGCTTCGCAGAAAAAATTGCTTTTTATTAGAATTTGTAAAGAAAAAAAACATAATTTTTGCATATAAGAAAAGGTGTTTACTTATAAGAAAATTCTTTATAATAGTTCCTCCGGAAAGAGAGTTGAACTTTGAGTCGATTAAAGATGGGCAGAGATATTCTGTCCCAGTCTTTCAGGAGAGCGCATATCTATTCTTGGAGATTTTAGGGGGGTGATAGGCTACGAGCAACTCTTAGGCCTAGAATGTTCTAAATATGATCTTTTAGGCTCATCTCCATAGAATATACTGTACATTTTATTAATATGTTTACTTTCACCAAATTAGACTGTAAGGTTCATTAACATGAAGCCATCTCCGGTTGCTGAATTGTAGAAGACTACAATATGTCTGAGAATTTCATCCCTATATTGGCAAAAGGTCAGAGCTCCATTTCGAAGAATATGGAAATCTATGTGCTCTTTAATAGAGAAGCCAGCATATACTATTACTCCACCACCGACAAATCTGATATTTTCGTCCAGGAACGCAAGATTGTTCCTAGTGCCACTTTCCCTCCAGATGAAAATACCCATATTATTATCATGAGAGAAGAGAAAAAAAGACTCGACAGAGAAAATAATATTATGCCATTCCTTTCTCTCCAGTCCATTTTCTTTGTTGCTCGTTTCCTATGGGCGTGAATTTGTCTTGCTGTTAACGTGACACAAACCATTGGTGAGCATACAGCCCTAAGCATGAAGGCGATTTCGGACAATTTGTGTTGAAAAATGGTACCAGAAGCCAAGCGTAGGTGTTGAAGAGTGACCGAGCCATTAATGTTAAATAATAGTCTTCATTGAGCATTGTTGTACGTCTACGACCTCGCTCTTATCTTTGGTCTGCATATAAAATCTTCAAAAAACTGTTATAGATCCCAAAAATTATAGTTTGTAAAACTCCAACGGCTTCTGCTACTTCAGATTGCGTTAGGCCTCTAAATGGGCAATAATTCTCCAAGCTTCTGATTCGGTCAAATGACTTCATCGAAACCTCACACTCATTCAAATAACATTTACTGAACGTCGATCATTCTTTTGAACTTTATCTTGCATTAAGTTGTAAGCCAAATCTCACTCCCGCTAAAGCGCCGTCTTCTACATCCAACTCAATAATGTGCATACTTCAAAGACTAAAAATGGGAAACATATCCATTTGTGATTCTTTTCTTCCATTTTATACAAAAAATTGCTTATATCGTTATTTTACAAGACTTACAGAAACCTTTAATTGCCCTGAGAAGTGAACATAGCATTGTTTTTAATTCAAGAAAAATTTATTAAAATATTGTGATACGTTTAAACGCGGCACTCTATTTCTGCCGACTGAGAAGCCGCTCAATAAAAGCGCAAAGTAAACTTGAACTAGATTAAGTGACGAAGTTGACATCTGAGTTAGCACCCTCTTCCTCCCACCATCAGAGCTTATTTAAATTTTAAAATGCATAATCTTTTATATCGGTGAACTGGCCAACAGCCCAAAGCTCATGTAAGGTATTTTAATGCCTACCGCGTTGTCCTATGGGAGGATTTTCATAAACATGTCACAAGGAAGGAATCCAGGAAAACTCCCAAGCACGAACAAGGAAAACGCAAGAAAAATATAACTCATGTTATTCAACAGTGGCTGGTCCACTAGAACATACTACGCCTTAATGTGCATAAGTTTTCTCAGTACGGCGATTATATCCTAGGTATAAAAGCAGCAACCCCATAGTAATGAGAACGACCCCTTTCCCCAGCAGGTTATTAAAACCCAAAACTAAATTAGAAAATAAGTCTTTAGCAACATTCACATTTCATCTCGTAAGTTAAAAAAAGTGAATTGTCTAGCTGAGTAGATATCGCACAGGATTTCAGTTCAGCAATTCGTGGATTGTATTTGCCCTTCTGGCAGGGATCTTTGTAATAATTCAAAATCCACGTTAGACTGAATCCCAGTTGAATTAGAGCTTGTGAGCAAAAAGTAACCATAAAACAGATAAACCAAATATCTTAAAAAACAAAGCATATTTTTTATATCCTTTAAATGCATACATTATAATGCAGTCACACCGGACTATAACAATGGTTAATGAATAAATCTCACCAATACCAGTAACTAAAAAATTGTAAGCAATGGTCAAATGACGGAATCAACTTCTGAGCTAGCATGCTCTATACTACAGTCTAGCAGACAGATGTTAGATTTTATATAATGAATATGAATTCTCTCAATCTAATGAGCTGTGATGTCAATGATGATCAAACAATGAAAATTAGGTGTCCGAGGAAACTCAAAAATTGTAGCTAAAAGATATCTGATTGATCACCACCAATTACTACAACTTGAGAAAAAAATTTCGATATTTTTAAGAAACACAATTTTATCATAGTCTTATGGTCAATAAAAAAAACAAAAAAAAAAAAAACAATAAAACAACAAAAGAAAAATATCACAGTAATAAAAGAGAAAAAGGAATAATTGCAAATGCTCACATTCAGAATTCAGAAAATTAATATTTTTTATTCAACTGTTATTGATTTGAAATGTAGAGCATTATAATGCACGGCAAGCACCAATGTCTTCGCAAAATTAAGGGCAATTGTTGGAGTTATTATCGAAAACTATTGAACTTTAAACATCAAGTACATAATATATGGTTTTTGGATTCAATGTGCACTGCCGAGAGAGAGAGATCAAAATCGATAGATTTTGATCTCTCTCGAAAAAGATTTTATCAAAATCATTTTTGTGATCTTTCTCTCTCTCTCTAAAAAAAGAGAATAGAATCAAAAACTATTTTGCCAAAATCCTGCATATCCTTATACAAATGAATGCTTTGAAAACCGAGTCATGCATTTGTCATGTAAATTAAAAATATTTCGGTGTAAGACGTAAAAATATAGCCGATTGCCATATATGCATTCAGAACACAGAATCGAAGTTTCAAAACATGGCACATTAATATATTTTCATCAACTAGGTAAATGATTACTATTTCAGCATCAATGGCAAGCATTGAAATACAAATATTTAGAATGCCATTTTTGGGAGACTGCTTTTATTTCTTTATACACTGAAGAAAAGTGAATGTGGCCATATACAGCTGATAGCATCTGAGGAACTCGAAATTGTGCAGTGTTATCTCTACGCTTTAAGATGCTAATAATCAAAATGTCTACACGTTAAATAGGCTGAGTAGCAATGCATGGGAAATATATCCAATTAATTCATCATACCATCTGTATGTGTTGTTATATTGATGAAAGGGAATATACAGAATATTGTGAATATCATCATGCATGTGACATCTTTTTGTTCTTTTTCTTTTGTTTTGTAAGTAAGCTTCATGCATATGCCACATTTGTTTTGCACTTAAACAGGCATTAGTCTTAATTTATGGACATGAGTATATCTTGAATAGCCTTAAAATGTTACTTCACTGTTTTATTAATATAATAAGAGTTGGTGTAGTGTTCAACAGTATTTTTAATCTGAATGCTTAGTTTTTGTTTGGTTTCTTAGAATCTGAGGATTTTTGAGTTTTTCTTTGAATTCGATTTTTGACTTATTATAAATATGATGTGTAACTCCTAAATAAGTATAAATGAAAGACAATTATTCATTTGCAATTGTCTGAATACCTTCACATTCTTTATCATTTGTCATTGTACACCTTGATAATGTGCTTAGATTACCTGTTTTTGAATCAAGGATATATTCTTGAGTGAGAAATGATTTATATGCAATCAGTTTTGATGAGTAAAGATGTACCAAAACATAGCTCATACATTTAATTAACTACAATTTTTATTCTTATTGCTTTATATTGATTTTATTATACTCTATGTTATCAGATATCACATAGATTCACAATTATATTTATCTACATTAATTCATATCAATTGAATTGTAATTATGAGTCAAAAATATTGTAACAGAGTTCTTTTCCATGAACATTAATTATAATAAAATTTACAAATTCGCATTTACTTGAATTACTCATAGAATAATGTTAATTGTGTAAGATTCTATAATAAACAGACAAAAAATTAAAATAAATTATAAATGAACATATTTTATAATGGTCACATAAATAACCATCACACTTATATTCTTATGAAAGCATACTTCATTGTTCCTCAATCTCATCCACTCATTCATATAAATATTATACTGGTACAATCATGATGTTAATGTGATTTTATCAAATCAAAGAACTTCAAAAATTTAAAGATTTTTAAATTTATGTATAATATATAAGAAAATAGGGTTCATATAAAAATAAAAATTATCATTATTATCATTTACTGAAGAAAATAGTATGCCAGTGCAGGTATTGGAGAACCAGTTGGTACTCCAGGAAAAGGACCTGATGATCCAGCAATATCAATGTGGGAATATTTCATAGGATGGCTGGAATTTATATCATGCTATAAATAAAAAATAACTCTATTACATTTAAATATACATAACAGAAATTACATATAAGATAATTATTATAAATTATTTAATAATATGCAATTATTTTGCAGTTATTACAAAATATTGTAATCATTTGAAAGTATATTAAGCATTTAATTAAAATAAGAAATTTACTTTTTCAATTTGTAACAAAACAATGTTGATAAATAAATAAATCTGTAGGTAAGAGTTTAAAAAGTGAAGGAAAAAATAATTCATTATATAATTTTTTTGCATAATTTATGTTGATTAATTAGTATTTAAAAATAACTACATTAAAATGGGCAAAATTATCATAAAATTTAATAATTACTTTATCAAGTCCAGATGCTTTAATTAAAAATGCTGCAGGAAACTGGTGACCTCTAGGTGTTCTAGAAGAGGGCGCATTGCCACTTTGAATAATGTCTTCATACTCTGATGGCCCTTTACAAAGATCATAATCCTGTAAGTAGTAACAAAAAATTTACAGCTCAGAACAATTTATGTATCTTCTTTTGACAGTTAAGTTTGTTAAATATACTTTGAACAGAACAAAACAATAAGTAAGAAATAAATACTAAGACAGAAAGTGATTATTGAAAACAATATAAGATCCTAATTCTACTCAAACAATGAATTTCCATAATAATATTGATCATATAGACCATCAAGTTTATAATTATTGCTCTAAACAAATGTCTCTGCATTGCAAATGCTCAAACTTTGTTTATTATTTTTAAAACTGTTTTCATTAATTTATTTACACTTAAAAATTTTCGTCACAGTCATTCCAGGTCTGTGACACAACAGTAAGACAGGAATTTCAGAAAGTTATTATCTTTGCAATGCAAGGCCATGAAGCCTTTTCTCTGTTTGATGTTGCAGGAGCTCCATCTGTTCTAATCCCACCCAGGAATATTTTCGGACTTGATTAGATCTTAAACAGCTAAAAAAATGTCCTGCTCTGTATTGCATCCTTTTGATAGCATAATTTTCAGCACCTGTTATACAAAAAAAAAGCAAAGACTAATTTAGCAAAAACAGCTAACGAAGCTGTTTCAATTAGCCAATTTCTTAATTTGCAAAGAGAAAAATAGCTGTAGCAAACAGTTAGTTTTAAGTAAGGAGGTAACTTCAGAATAAATAATCTCAAACCTTTTCATTAATATACTTTCAAAAAGCAGACAAATTTAATAGCAGACATTTCAGTTTTAATTTGGAGCCATCAAATAATGGCTCTGTAGTTCTTAAAAAAATTTTTAGGTTATTTCACAAACTTCATATTTTTTCTTATCTGAATATGTGAAATTACATTTGAATCTCAGAAAAACTCTCAACTGAAACTTTATTCTTGTTTAATGATTTAAAAAATTGGCTATTAAGAATAAAGTTTAAATTTTAGCTGCCTTACTTTTTCTTTCCTTTGAACAGAACAGAAAATCCTTTCCATCTCATGCATGAATGGTTTCTTTTTTCCTTTTTTTTTTAATACACTTTCATACAACAGGTAACGATCAAAGTTGTTCTTTAACTGGGAAAGAAGTAACCAATTTCCAGATTTGAATGAAAATGATAAGATTTTTGCTTTTTATTCAAATATGCCATCATATGAATAGATCTATTTAGTATTAATGAAAAATAAATGATCCAAGTTAGCAAATGTCTAATATATTTATGAAAAAAACACAACAAGTACAATCTCACACATATGCAATGAACTATGAGATGAGGCAGATAATGGTAGTGAGTTGAAAAATAAGCATATGTTATCAGCACTTCCAGTTGTCAGCCAATAGCAGAATGGATATCAGTCAATTGGAGCATCAACCAGTTCAACAAAAAAAGTCACCATGAATTACTAAAAATTATTCCCGAGAACTACTAGAAGGTTGTGGTTGACAGTTTTTTTATTACAAAACATTTTCTCCAATTTGATATAAAGCATGAAGATTAAGAGCAAATTATGATTTTTAAATAAAAAAATTGTCAAGTCTCACTTCTCTACGAATAGTAGAAATTTCAAACATATCACCAATTTTCATTCCTGATTGTTGCAAGCCATGGGATACATCTCCGGCTTCAGCTGGACCATTATCTGCAATAATCTGAAAAAATATATATGGTAATTTATAGAAACTGATTTTTTAATAACCTAAATTGGTAAAATTAAAATAAGTCTAAAATAAAAGAAAATCAATAATTACTCTTTAAAATACTGACTTTTATATAATTTTTCCTATTCTAAAAATTTTATACTTCTTAGAATGGTATTTTAATAACCAGGAATTTGTTAACAATAAGCAAACAAAAATTTTTAAATGTAAAGTATTATTTGAAATATGAACACATAAAAATGAAATTCTTCAATTTATTAATCATTTTTCAATGTATTTAGATTTCTACCTAATTTAATATTGATTCAAATGTACTTTTACCAATAAAAATAGCTTACTAACAGAATATCCTTCTCCAACAGCCAATACTGCATGCCCAGTTAATGTGGCAATTGTAAACAAATAAGGATTAACAGCTTCCAAAGCCTAAAAAATGAAAAACATTTAAAAACTTAAATTTCCTAGAAACATCTCATAGGATAAATTAAAATATTAATATTTTATAATTTTACTGGCAATTAAATAATAGACAAAAATGAAATACTACATATAAGAATATCTTCATATGTCAAATAAATATGATAATCCAAGTTGATTCACCACACATTTTAAGGGAGATATATAAGAGTAAAATACATAATTTTTAGAAAATAATTTATAATTTTTTTAAGTTAACATTTTATTATTGATAAATAATATTTCAGAATTTCTGAAAACAAAAATCTATAGTGAAAATATTTATTGATACTTTATTACTGCAAAAAATTAAGAACAAAAATATATACTTTAAATTTTGACTACACCATAATCATTTGACTCAGCAATAGATAAATATTTAAAGAATATAAGAACCTTTTCTTTCATATGACAAAGTAAATCAGCCATGACCATACGACCTTCAGCATCTGTGTTGCGAACTCTTACCCGAACACCAGCTCGAGAAGTGATAATTTCATCAGCAACATAAGCATCTATTCAAACATAGAGATGGAGGTAAATAAATCAAAATAAAGAAAATAAAAAAGAGAATGAAATTACATATACAAATTACCTGAGCCAACACTGTTCCTAACAAAAGCCATTGCTCCAACAACTTTTATGTTTTTGGGTCTCAATTTATCTAAAGTCTAAAACATAAACATGTGTTCTATAAAAAATTATAACAAACGGATGTTATTTAAAAAAAGACGTCTAAGAGAAACATACAATTGCAAAAAGAAACATAATACTTTTACATACATTTAATACATATAATAAAATAAAAACTAATACACTGAAGTACATTGTAAAAAACTCAAATGAATATATCAAGTATATTAACATATTTTTATGTTTCATTTTTGAAACACTTGATACTGAAAAATATTTATTCTTGTTTATTACATACATGCATACACATAATACATGCGAATTAATTTTCTCATTATTCAATGAAATATCATCATTTTGTAATTATCAATCAGTCTAGTACAATAAACACACATTTATGAATGAAATAAAAATACATTAGAGCAACGACATAGCATAACTTTATGTTGATAAGCTCTTTTCTTGCTTTTCTGCATATGTTGTCAAGTCAAAAACTGTTGCCATCTTGCTTCTACAAAATACGTTAAATAATCTAACAGTCAAAATAGGCTGAATTTTTCAATTATGTGACGTCACAGTAGCCCTTTCCTAGGGCTTGAACTGGTTAAGGATGAAGCTGACAAACTGTCATGCCTGTATCTTCTGAAGAAATGTACACAACAACCAGAATGAGTTGTTTATTCAGGAGCAGGGAGGAACTTTTAGCTTGAAGTCAATAACACAAGGTAAGTGGTCAAAAATGTCTTGGATACTAGCTTCAAGAAATGCTGATTTGACTATCTACCAAAACAAACAAGTCTTCATTGTTTCAGGGAATTATGATCAAGTTTTCAGGATGTGACACAACAGAAGAGTATCATATGATACTTGCAACAGTTTTTTTTTTTTACTTAATGAGTACATTTATGTAATTATGAATGCCTGAAAATAGTTTTCTCTTCAGCAGATGTAGAAACAGGCTCTAATTCCCAATTTTTTTAAATTTTTTCACAAATTTGGATTTATTTCGCAACTTTAAATCATAAAAAAAACTTAATAGGTAAACTGAGTAATTTTTTTCGATTCTAGTAAGCATTATTGCAGAAAATTTTTCCAGAGTTGTGATCCATAAAATAAACACTCAGTTAAATAGAAAGTTATAATAGCCCATACAAGCAAATTATAATAATGTATAAGAGAGGTTCTATGAAAACATGCACGAAATTCATAGCACAAGTAGAGGAATTTTTGAAAATAATGCCAATGGAAAACATTTCACTGTTTGTTAAAATAAATTTGTAAATGCATTAAGGCTAGATATAACAATCAGAACAATGTTACACATAGTACTAAAATAAACAGAATATAACAAACTATAAATTTAAAAAATAAATAAATATTTTTATAATTGTAAAATAATCTCTAACTTTAATGTCAATTAATCACAATATAAATTATAATATTACAATTAAATACTAAGGCTAGTTAAAAAAATTTAAACTTTATATAATGAAAAAATGTTAATTTGAATTGACAAGCACTAATCGACAGGTGCAAAGAAAAGACTAATGAAACTTAAAGTTTGTTTATACAAATAAACAATAATAAAATAATTTGTTAAAAAATAAACAAATACTTGGAAAAATCCAACAACAGCAGCAGCACCACACTTATCTCGATGCATACTTGCCATATTGCCTCCAGTTTTTATATCAGCACCACCAGTATCATAAGTAATACCCTATAAATATTAAAATATACATGAATAATATTTACTTATTCATGCAAAATTATCTAGTTCAAAGACTAATCTGTAGATATAAAAGATTTCAAAGTTATTTAATAAAAATTAAACACAATGTAGAATCAATTTATAATGTTTTCTAAGGTAATGAAAATTCATTTTTCAAAACTCAAATAATTTAAAAAGAAATAATTCCTTAGAAAGGTGGTTTGTCCATCTAGGATTATATTTTGCCAAGGAAATTTAATTCAATTAGGATCTTCAACTTAAAATGAACTCCAAATAACTACAAGTAGCCACATCCAAATTAGAAGTCGAGCCTTAAGTGTTGAATTAAATATCAGAACACTAATCCCTCAGCTATCTACTCAATTTAATTTTTAATAAAAACATCCTTTAAATTTAGCAATATATACATATAACATTAATAACTAAGCAAAAAGTAGCTGAAAAAAAGAGTTTAAAATTTACTATATAAAAAAATCAAATATTACAGCAATATATTTGTAAAGAATTTGGCTCTATTAATTATTGGCTAACATTCACTTTATGCACATTTTGAACCATAACAAACATCCATGCCTAACTCGGGAGCTGAACCCAAAATTTACTTCTATTTATAAAGAAAAATAATATATAAATGATAAAATATCTCAAAATATCTTAGAAATGTCAATAAATGAAATAAGAAAATATAATAATGCAATGCAAAAATACCTTCCCAATTAGAAACACAGTTTTATTTATCTGGTCGCCAGAATCATAAGTGAGAAAAACAACATGACCACGGTGTCTTTCCACTCCTAATAAAAGAATGTACTTCATTAACAATGCAAAAACTTAAATTAATTCTTAAATTAACATAATAAATTTTACAAGCTTAATGAAAATACTTAAAATCAGAATTCTGCTTTCAGGTTGAGGGGAAAACAAAATTCTTTTAAAAAACATGATTTAGCTGTTTCTAAATGAATCCATATTTGTGTGTACCATGGTTAATAATTTCAATATCAAGCCAACAGGTTAGATATACAGTAATTTTAGAATTAGGGTAATTTGAATTAAGTTCATATGAATCGTTGGCTTGAATTAAAATATGGTACTAGTTTTTGTGCAGTAGCACAAGTTTAAGAAATGTATTTTATTAGAAGATATCGCAATATTTTATGAGAATTCCACGAGTTAAATAAAAATAATAAACACAGAGAACTTTTAATATAATACTATACAAAAATAGAGGAAAAAGCTATTGATAAAATGAAATGATCAATAAAATTTCAAAAATTTCTTGCCTATCATAATCTTGAATATATTTTTAACTTAGACTCTCTCAAGATTAGATTCATCAGAAAAATAGATTGAAACTGTCATTAGTTCTCAATCTATTTTTGTTTTGTTTTTATATTATTGGTTTTTTTTTTTTTTTTTTTTTTGTTAATTTTTTATACTTAATTTTAGTTTTATTTTGAAGGTTTTAATTTTAGTTTCATCTTGAAAGACTTTTTCTGATACTTAACATTACTGAATTGCATTACATAAGTTGGTAATCACTTCCATTATTAATATTTAGAAAATTTATTAGACAACTTTGATTAAAGTTGAGTTTTTTAAGTTCTTCTCTACATTTTTGTTGTTTTCCAAAATTATATATTTGCATAACTATTTTGAAATAATTTCCAGCTCTTTAAGCCAGTTTCCAATACATCCCATAATTTTTCAGATACTGATACACATTAATGTTTTACACAGTTGCACAGTAAAATTCATGACATTCGCTTTTATAAAACTGGAATTATTTTGACTTTAATGTTCAATAATTACTCAATAATAAATATTTATCAATAAACCAACCAATATATATATGTATATTATATATATGTATGATATGCATGAAAATTTTAAGAGTAAAAAGTACTTAGTAATTTCTAAAATTAGACAAAATAAAATCAATCACTAATATCTTGATGTAAAAATTTTCAATTTGCCTACTAAATTTGCACCATAACATTTTGAAATTACTATTCTTGCCAAACTTTACATCTTTCTTAAGTCTTATATTTATATTTTTCTCAAATATAAGAGACAAAAAATAGCAATATTTTTCTACAGACTTCTAAAGATTTAAGTGTTATAAAGTCTTATAATCTGGCTTGTTCGCATAAATTTCAGAAAATCATAAAAAGGATTAAAATTATTGAAAATAAAAAGTAGTACATTAAAAATTTCAAATAAAGATTCTTATATCTTAATCCTATTAAATACAAACAATATATTTATAAGATAAATGATATTCAGCCTTTTTTAAAATTACAATAAATAGATTGCATTTTATATCATAAGGCTTAGAATAAATAGATTGCATTTTATATCATAAGGCAGAAGTTTCAACGATTATGAGAGGTTAAATTGTAGAAAAAAACTTCCAATGCAAAACAAAGTTTATATTTTAAGATAGAAATTCATTGAGATAAAACAACCTTTAGCAGCACGATTTACAGCACATAAAAGTGGATATTCTTTTCTGAATACATTATCATCATCAATGGTTTCCATTTTTACTGCAGAATTTTCAGGAAAAAGATTTTTAATATATTCAACAATATTAGGTGCTGACATGCGTTCTGGGTCAGATCCACCAATATCTCTGCACACAATTCTGAAATTAAAAACCCAGATTAAAAAAATTAACTTTCTTTTGTCAAACATTAATTTTATACAAAAAAATTATGTTAATAGTTTCTTGCAAACAAATTCTTTATTTGCGAAACTAAAGAAAATGTAACAAATGATAACTTACCTGCCTTGTTCAACAGCTAAAACAAATGAATAATCAGGTCTTATTGATGAAAAACCTAATATTTTAGCCTTTTCAGCTTTATTTGGAACATCTTCTCTGATTTCTAAAGGCTAATAATGATAACAATAATATATACATATATATAAAATTCAAAATAAAAGTTACAAATAATCAAGTAATATTGGTGTAAAATTACAGGTGTAAAACAAAATAATGGTAAAATTAAAATACCATACAATTTTAAAAAGAAAAATCCCTATGGATAGAATTTCAAAGTTATCACCGCTAGTTTGAAAACTATAAAAGATAATGGAAAATGACAAATACAAAAGCAATGAAAATTTTTTATTCAAAATGAAAAATGTTTTCCAAGTATAAATACATAACTAAATATCATGAAATACTTCTTCTAAATTAGTCAACCATAGAAAAGATTAAAAAGTAATATCTCAGCTTAACAACTTACCATTTTGAGGATTTAACTATACCCTTAAATGAAATATATTCTTTAATGTAGGACAACATATGAAAATGATAATATGACACAATACTTTAGTATGAAATATAAGCAGACAATTACTAGTGATATTTTCCACAGTTCATGGAATGGATCTTCAACATTATCTACAGTTAGATATTCTAATCAGGAGTAGGAAAGACTAATTGTTATGCACAGAAAAATAACATTAAATACATTAGTATTTAACTAAATACTAAAAATTGATGCAAATAAATAAATGTTACTTGAGCAAAATTGATGTAAATAAATAAATACTTTTTAAATAATTGCTCATGCTGGAATTTTTTTGCATAGGGATGTGACACATTTTGAATCAGAAAGTTGTTTGAGTTTTATAAATATTAAACATGTAACAAGTGCCCATCTTGAAACATTACAAAGTGACATTTTAAAATTGATGATGATAAATGAAACAATTACACATGACTTTACAATTATAATTCAAATTAGCTTAATTTTATAAAATTAACATTAATGAAGATTCTTTATCAAAATCATTGCATGGATTCTCATAAAATAGCCTTAAAAACACTTCATGTTACATAAGGATACAATAAATGCACTTACAGTTAAATTTTCAAATCATTCCAATTTTATCATTTTGCTTCTCAGCAATAAACATATAAACATGAAACAGCCTCATTATATGTATCAACAAAAAATTTACAACAAACTCAATTTGTTTATAAATTATACAATTTGGTTTATAACATCTAATATTTTGTTTAGTCAAGAGCATAAATGGTGATATTATAAATGGAAAAAATTAAAACTATTTAAAAAAGAATTTGATTACTAAAAATTGATTTGATTATTTATTTTCATGTAAATATTGTATGCATAAAGCTATTAGATAATTAAATGAAAGCATCACTAAGTTATTTATTAAGGTAAAGCATCTTTAGGTGAAGCATCCTTGTTTTCATTTTTCAAAATAAAGGATAAATAGTCAAAAAGAAGTCAAAGAATTGTAAAATAGAGTATGATCAGATATAAAAAATATTATATTTCAATTCTATAAAAATTTTCTTCATATGTAATACTTAATTGATATTAAATCAAGAATAAAATGAACTTTATTAATGGACTATCATATCATAGAATTTTTAGTTAAATACTTTTTCAATTTTCCACAGCCAAGTTATAATCATTTTTAAACAATAGAGAATATACATTTTGTTATAAACAGATATACATTTCGTAGTCAAATTTTATTGATTGAAACCTATTTGCATGTTTTAAAACATTACTTTTAGCAATTTAAAATGAAAGAATAAAATGGTAAATATATTAAAAACATAAATGTCTCCAAAATTTTGAATTTCCAATAACTTATCATTTAATTAAAAATAATGGCATAAAAAATAATTATATAGAAATTTAAACTGGTTTGATGGGTTTAAATCAAAATTAATTGTTCAAAATGTTAATCTATAAAATCCAGGTTATTTTAAAACATTAAAAAAAAATAGAATTCTACAAGCTAAAAAATTATTTAAAGTAAACAATCTATAAGAATAATATATATATATATATATATATTTAACTGAATATACTTCACAGTAATAAAATCTAAGTTATTTGCCTAGAATACATGATTCATGCAAAATAGCAAAATTAGAAAAATAATACATGAATTTTTTTTTTAATTAAAAAGAATCATTAAAATTGCATGCAACTGACATTAAACTTTTAATAATTATAAAGAAAATGGCAGGTAAGATAAAAAACATTCACATTTTAATCTTTTTGTAAGTCACCAAAGGAAAAGTAACTATCATTCCAAATATGGAGGCAATAATTATTTACCTTAGCTAAAATTTTAGAATATTCAGTGAAAAAATGTTCATTTTATTATATAAATTGCATCTTTAATGAATTTGAATTCCCAAGAAAATTAATAAGGCTTATTAAAATTACTTCATCAACAACAGAAGCTAAAGTGTGGGGAAAGTTTTTAAGAAAGTTTGGAATTAATATAGGATTAAAATAGGGAGATGCTTTGTCTATAATATTTTTTAATTTCTGTTTGGAATATATCATAAGAAAATTTTACTCTTATTGAGAAGGTACAATAATAAATTGACACTTGAAAATTTTTGTCTGAGTCGATGATGTAGAATTGCTGTGTGGAACTTAAAAATGTCTAATTGAAAAAACTATAAAAACCTAAAAAAGGAGGCAAATAGAATGGGACTTCTGGTTATTAGGAGGAAAATAAATATACTATAATGGATGGATGCTGGGGTTTGGTCACTAGTGCAATAAACATTGAGCTTGCTTTTGAAATGTTGACTGAATTTAAATATATTGGTTCAATTAACACTGAATAAAAAATTAAATAAATTGAAATAAAGGCTAGACTGACAGATGGAAATAGATGTTACTTTTCAATGATAAAGTTGTTTAAGTATTCTGAACTCTCAAAAAAGTTAACAATAATACATGTAAAACTATAATCAAACCTATTGTAATTTATACAGCAGAAACTTGGACTACTTTTCAGAAAGAATAAAAATTGCTTATTACCTTTGAAAGAAAAATTATAAGGAAAATATATGGACCAATTAAGGATCGAGATATGTGGAGGATTAAGAATAACTCAGAATTAAGCTTTATAAAAAAAAAAAGTTATAGTCAACATAATAAAAATTAAAAAATATATATAATGGCTTGGACATCTGGAACGAGTGAGTAATGAAAGAGCAACAAAGAAAATATACAAAGAAGACTGGAGAACAAGAGGGAGGTCAGACATCCCAGAAAGAGATGTCTGGATGAAGTAAAAGATTTGAAAAAAATGAAGATTAGAAATTGGAAGACAAAAATCTAGGACAGCAACAAGTGGTGGTGATACTGTCCAGCAAAAGAGGCTAAAATCCTGCATGGATTGTAGAGCTGAGGAGTAGCAGTAATAATATATAAATTTCATAAGAATAACATAAATCCATTAAAAATTTTTTTTACACATTTAGCTTTTACAAATAAAATCTATTTTCAATGAAATTTAAGCTCTCCCTTTTTTCTGTAAATAATAAATCTAGTGATAATTTTTTTTTTATTTATTTGGATATTGGAGTTTAAAAACTATTTCACTTCACACCATTCTGCTAAAAAATAGTAAATAAGTGCAAAAGTATCAATACTTATAAAATGTATTCTAAATATAAGGAAAAAATTAAAATCTTTATTAAAAGAAATAAAAAAATTCTCATATGGACATGCAATATTCTGGTATGAACATTATTTTCCTTCCTTGAATAAAATTGTGTAAGAATTTTTATGCTAAAAATCATTAAACATTGCCAGAACTTACCAAGGTTTTATATATATTTTCAGTTTCATAAAGTTTACCAGCAACACATTTTATTCTCTATGACTTCAATATTCTTTTACTTCTCAATTACGTTACATCAAATCTTTTCAATATATTCAAATACATAAAGACACATCTTAATTACCACATAAAGAGAATGAAAAGCTGCTAAAAGGCTTGAATGATCATACAAGTCAAATGTTTGTACAACATTCCCAACCAGATGATATAAAACTGCCAGCAATACACATTTTGCGCCTGCCTGAAGAACCCTTTCAAAGAAAAGAGAAATAAAGTGTTCAAAATTATTAAACGAAAACCAATTTGTAAATATTCCCTCGAATTCATTGAAATTAAATTTAATTTTAAACAGCAAGTCTAAATATTAGCAAAATTTTAGATTGGTAAAAAAAATGTCTTTATTAATAAAATCAATAAAATAAAAGTATATAGTATACTTTTTAAATTGTAATTTTATTATGGATGATTTATTACATACTTCTTCCCAATCTATATGAAAAAATTATAATAAAATTAATATATCATAGCATTTTTTTCTTATAATAAATAATTTTAATACTGGATATATAATTTTAAAAAATAATAGAATTTTCAGTAACTAAAATGTTACTTTTTTGAAAAGGTAACTTCTTAATGCAAAAATTTTTAAGCATTTTTATACAACTATTTATAAAATTTTCTGCATGAAAATAATTTAAAACTTCTAATGAAATTCATCTATAAAGTCATTAAATGAATTTCAGCTTAATCAGAAGGAATAACAAACACATTTAAAAACACAATTTAATAAAATTAAGTTCTGCATAGACACACATAAGATATTACTTCATATATACATTACTTTTACTTACTGTTTGAATTTATTTACATAACAACTTACTCAAGAAAATATTTGAGTATACTTCTGAATTCAGTGAATTTTTTTGATGAACATTATTATAGTAAATATTCAACAGTTTTCTACATTGCATCATTTGTCATATAACATTTCAATTATTTCAATCTGACACTTCCAATACTTTTTTCCCACAATGGAGTACGAGGGAACAGTGTAAAGTCAAATTTCGATTTTATTTATACCATTTATAGTTCAAATTTGATATTAAATTAGTTTGAAACCTTCTAATATTTTTTGATTAAAAATTTGAAACCTGTAAATTCTGCATTAAATTTACTATTTCAAAGTCGAATAAAATACATTCAAATAAAATACATTCAGCCGACAGAAAAGTAACATCCAAATGTAACAATATTACAAAATAAGTATTTCCCACAAATTTTCATTTAAAAAATATAATACATTAGGTGCCATTAAATAAAATCATATTTTACAGTATTTCATAAAGTGTTGTCATAAAATGGAAGTAGTAATCAAAATCTTTTAATCTGAATAATCTAGACTGTATAAGAAAAAATAACAATAAAGAATGATTTTTTCCAATAATTGAGCAACATTTAATATCAAGCTACAAAAATAGATTGCGAGTGTAAAACAGTGACCAATTTGAGTAAAACTTGAAATATTATAGCACTTATTAAGTAAATTCCCCTCTCCAAACCGAAGAAGTACTAAAACATTTTTAAACATTTGTGCAAGTAACTTTTTCCCTGATAAAAGCAATTCTTTTTCTTAATTTTTGTAGTGAATGCATAGTCACAATAAATTTAATATATATAAGCAGAACAATCATACAAAGGAAAACTTAAAATGAAATATTAAATATTTTTCCACTCTATAACATATTAAAATTAAATTATACAAAATAAAAAATGTTAATGCAAATATTCTTAAAAACTGGCAATCACAGCATTATATTTAATAGTATATGTAACATTTTAGTGTACACAGGTGAATGATTAAAAATAGTCTCTTTCCTGTTGATTATGCAGGTGTATTTTATATAATCTGTTAATTCTATACTAAATCACAATAATATTTGGATTTAGTTAGAATTGATTCCCTCTAAAGATCAATAAGGTTAAAATATTATGCAATCTATGCATTAATGAAATATTTAAAAATTTTGCCGTATGTTCAATAGTTAATTCAGAGCAATCTTAATGAGATTTATCTTTGACATCTAATATGGAATTCAAGGTGCATTTCCAGATCGACTAAAGTTCTTTATAATTAAAATTAATCTTTATAATTTTGCATTTTGCCCAGAATAAAATATGATAATTGTGCCATCTAATGTTATTATTCAGTTTGATTAATTTTCCTTATTTGGTTAGCACATCCTTAAATATTTTTCTATATTTATACTATATTTAATAAATCCATACTATATTTTTCATACTTATAATTTCAGTAGCTTTAAGATGGAAATAGGTAACTATAGCAGAGAAATCCAATAAAGTAGCAAAATTAATAAATCTTTTAAAGCAATGTAAAAAGTGTTGCACCACCCTGCTGTTTAAAGAGGAAAATCGTGGGAAAAACTACAACTTCTATTTAAAGGAATGGGATTTTCATTGACTTAGAATGAAAATAATGTTACATTTTCTTTAATCACATTTGTCAGGAAAATAGGTTTTCTGAATTACTTCTCTGGCGATATATGTATACAGAGCACTATCTATAATTAATGTAAAATTAAAATAATAATGAAAACTCACAAAAAATAAGTTCAAATGATTGAAAACAACTTTCAGCTATAAGACAGTCTGCTAAAATCACTGTAAATGTTGCTAAAATAGTGTAAAAATTGTTTTTGTCCAAAAAAATATGCTCAAATTTGATGTAAAATCAATTCAAAATTTTCAGAAATAATACAACAATACTATTTGATATCAGAATTTATTAACTTCAATAATTATGACAATATAACTTGAAAACAACTGTTTCATTTTTTCTCAGAAGTATAATAAATTTTACAGTTAGTATATATATATATATATATATATATATATATATATATGGGGTGGCATCATACATACCTTCATATGTTTTTATTCATATTTGTATGCATATAGTCAGTATATTGTATTTTTTAATATAATCTTGTGTACTTTTGAATAGAATTGCAAAATGGTAAAGAAAATATCATCAAGAAATAGTATTTTTTGTTGCTGTTTAGTGGTGAAAACTCTATATGGTTGAACCAGTAGAAATGCTATGAACTAAAAATACTTTAAGCAGAAATATAAAATAAAGAATTTACCTTTTGATACCTTTATCAGTAGCATCTACAAAACGTCGAACATCATCAAAATGTCGATCTACTGGACCAGTTGGACTATATACCTACAGTTTTAAATAAATATTATAAGTAACTTTGTCTAATTACAGTATTATGGAGCTGTGATGGCATTTTGTGATTTCATTTAGTGGTGAATTTTAGAGTCAGAATTTTAAAATAATGAGGAATGGATTCTATACTTGCAAGTGCACTTGCAAGCATTTATGTTGGGGAAGAGTAATTATAAAAGTAAAAATAATGGCTAAGGCAATTTGATTAATTGTATAATTTATAAAACAAAAAAACTACCAAACTACAACTATTGTTGTAGTTCAAAGAAGGAAATCAGAATTGCAATTTCCAGGCTTGTGCATATTTTACATGATGACCTTACATTACAGAAACAAATATTTTTTATTGAATTAAAAATATGCATATATTATCTTCTAATGGAATGTTAGCATATGTTGCCAAATTGTGGAAAAAAGAAAAATTTGCAATAATATCTTTATAATCAAGAAATGTTTCTTTTATTTATTAAGACAACTTAAGTCCTTCTTCTCTTACTATAGCATTATGTTTGTTTTCTTTTTTGTCAATTTTAGAATTATCTTTCTTTTGAGATTTAGCATTTGATACCTTTGGGTTTCAATTGGAACAAATTTTGTGATAATTTTGCTTACAACTATCAGCTTGCCATCAGTTTTAACTTGGAGTGCAAAAATAAGCATTTTTGCCACATTTTTCCTTTTTATTTTCATAAAACAAGAAAGCAGCAAAGGCTAACAAAGAGATATGTGAAGCTTATTGCATTGATTGTTAAACAGAATGTACATGGTTTACAAAATTTGGTTCTGGAAATTTCTCACTCAAAGATGACCAACATTCTGAAGCTGATGAAAAAAATAAAAGCCATAACTGAATCAAATCATCATAAAACTGTGTGAGAGACTGCGAAACAGTTAAATGCATTACACACAACAGTTAAAAATCAAGTAAAATATCTTGGACTTGTTAAGAAGCTTAATATTTGGGTTTTACATAAATTGAAAGAAATTCACTTAACACAATGAATCAATATTTGTGATAAGCATTTCAAACATAATGCATCAACCCTTTTATTAAATGAATTATCACTGGAAATGAAAACTGAATAATCTACAATAACATTGACTGAAAAAAGATCATAGACCAGGCATGATGACCCAACACAAAACCATGTCAAAATATAAGTTGCATCAAAAAAAAAAAAAAAAAAAAAAAAGAGAGAGAGAGAGAGAGAGATTATGCTGTAAATTTGGTGGGATTACAAAAGTGTTGTGCATTTTGAGCTACTTCCAAACAATCAACTTAGATGTTCACTGCCAACAAATTGTGAAATTGGGAAAAGCACAATCAAAGAGAAAAAACAATAATTGACATATTGCAAAGGAGTCTTTTTCCACCAAGACAATGCAAGACCTCACACATCTTTCGGAATACATATGAGAATAATAGTGCTTGTTCAGGAAGTGATGTCATATCATCCATATAGTCCTGTTCTTGCACCTATAGAAATTACATATAGTTGAAATATTCTGCTCTTCTTGTGCATCTGCTGACACAGAGAATATAGAATTGGTATTCAAAACAAACAAGTCATTCTTTTTTAAATATTGTTGAATTTTGTTAGATAATAAATCTATAATTTCATTTAGAATTGTAATTTTGTAACATGATTTACCATCATTATTTGGAATTTTTTCCAGTGCCCATTTTGCTTTAGATTTTATTGTGTCTTACCACTTTTGGTTCAGGGCAGAAATATTTTCAAAGATTGATTATATAACTCCAAACTTTATTAAAAATGTGTCATTACAGAGACAGTCAAGAGTCTTGATAGTAGCATTAGATAACATTTTTATAATATCAAAACTGGGATTCAGGGACTGAAGGAGCTATGAAAGATTACTGCATCATTCAAGAACTTTGCATAAAACAGATTTAGAGAATTAAAATTTCAAAAATTTCATGCCTATTAAAAGGTCATGGGCTTTTCCACCATTAAGATCATCACTTTCAAATATTGTTCAAAAGTTAAAATCTGAGATTTAGAATTAACAAATAGTCCCTTTACAGCTTCCATTCTACAATTCCATCTAGTATTATTGAGTGATTTTAAGATTGATGAGTTTCTATAAAACCCTTATTTGTAAATATTGTATTTTGTCAAAAATGATATGACTTTTTGATGATGCTTCTATGAAAGAGTAAAATATATTTAGCTTTTGTGCTGCATTCCCCACTTCAGGAATGGAAAGCATGGATTAATTAAACACAAATTTAAAATATTAGCATAACAATGAATGAAAAGTGCCTTTAGATTATCATGCAGTATTCATGTGGCTACATCCCTGTATGGTCCTCTTATATTGGCTACAATGTCAAAAATTGGGTTTGTAAATCTGAAATATTAAACCCAAATATAGAAATTATTTCGTTCAACAAATTATATAAGAATTCTCTAGTTTAGTCCTGTAAAATCCAACCAAAGATTCGTGGATTTCTTATTTGTTATCTAAATAACAGGAAACAACATTCATTTTCTCATGATTGAAAATGCTCTGAGTTTACTCAACCAATATAATACTGTTACTTTATTTTGAATAGTTGCAGTTTACAATTAGCATAAATTGAGAATAACACTTTGATGATATGTATATATAATAATTATATTTCTTTATTTCTTAAAAGCTTTTCAATTAATAGGCAATTTTTAGTTCTTCCTGAATTTTTATGAGAATCCCAGGAATTATGAGATGAATTTCTGAACTCCCTTTGATTAATAACTAAACCTGTTATTTATAAATGCAGATTCAGTATATTTTTATAGGGATTTGAAACAGTCTGTACCAAAAACTAAATACTAATTGTTTAAAAAATATAACCATTTGTACACATTGTACCACTCTTTTCTAAATTTACAATTCTTTATATCAAATGGGAAAAACAGAAAGTTCAGGTTGATAAGGATCTAGTTACATTTTCTTTGGAACTTTCAGAATAATTGGAAGAGTTTCTTCAAAGAACTACAAGCAAAATTATAGAACTTATTTGAGAATTTTGGAATAGGGCACAATTTTCAGTCCATTAACACTAATCTTGTCTTGAGTGAACTCCCCATGGAATTCTTCCAAAATGTTCAAAACTACCTTAACATTTTCAGTTTTATTAAGAACTTTCGAGTAAAAGCCCCAATTGTCAAACGACACATTTTAGAGCTCATGATTGATGAAGCTGAAGGAAAAAAAAAAAAAAAAAAAAACACTTTATAATATGAATAAATAACTGCAACAAAATTATATTTTACAGCAACTTTGTTTGGCAAAGAGGTAAAGAAATCAACAAGTGCTGAGCCAACAAGGATCAAAAGTCAGTTTGCACTTTTCCATACTAATAGCTAGAAGGCATTGGACACTGTGATGTTACTTTTAATAATGAAAGAAAATTTCTCCTTTTGAGGCAATCATCAGACAGGTATGTATTTCTAAACTGGTCAAGAAAAGTGCTGTTGCTCCAGCATACTTTCCTGTATTTCCTGAGTTGGGCCCTATCAGTTAGTGGAACCAACAAGGTGGGAGCCTTCATAGTTCAGAAGCATAAACTAAGCAGAAGAACCTCTAATACTTGATTAGCCACCTTTAGCAGTATCATTTACTCTAGTGGACAATGCGACCACAATAGTGCAAATATTGAGCACTTTGCTAATTTTTCACCTTAAATCTTATCCAATGACTCTCATTCTCATTCACATCAATTGTATAACTCGGTAAGATGTGTCTACCCTGAAATTTCATAATTTTCTGACTAGTCCTTCTTGGTGTTGCCTTTTCAATGTCAGGTAGTGTATATAATAACTTTTACTGATATTTAAGATAAAATTATATTTGTTCTCTAACAAACAATAAATAATGAATATATAGTAATAAAATTGATAAAACTGGTAATAAACTTAAATTGTAAACATAAAACAAGCATGGCAATTTCTGCAATAATTATTGAAATATAATTTTAAACTCACTTTTAACAAGAATCATAATGTGAATCCTTAAAACATCAACATAATGTGAATCTTTAAAATTAAAAACACTAAGAATATTTGATATAAAAATAAAAAATTTTTTATGGTAAACTAATTTTACAAAATTAAAAAAATGGCATAATCCAAAAACTTACCAACATTTTTATATTTCCATATTCAGAAACATTGGGTACAAGGAAAGTAATTGACTCATTGAAAGACATATCACACTATAGAAAAAATGATTAACATATTAATAAACTTATAATTTTTTAAATGACAGAAAAATTGAAGAACAATGATTATAATTACGCCAGTTATGTTTAAATACCGTGTTTAAAAGTAAAAAAATAAACAAACATCAGAATAAAATTAATTATCATTTCAGGGAAGGTAATAACAACACTTGAGAAGATTTTAAAATATACAATTCAAATTTCAGTGTGAAAAAGTGAACTCAAATAATGTGTCTAAAAAGGAATAACAAATTATTTTATTTGTGTAATCAATTCTGATGAATTTAAATTCTAAATGAATTATGTGAATTTATGAATTTAAATTATAAACTGCTTATGAATTTAAATTATAAACATAATATAATTTTAAAATTCATTAAATTCATCATGTTTATTAACATGATGAATTTAAATTATATATATGAAATTAATATTAATAAATAAAATATCAAGTTTGATATCAAGAAGCAGCTATCCTAAGAGGTAAAGGTGATTGTGAAGTATTAAAATGTTTGTCACATTTACAGAAATAATTTTTCATTGATAATGAGTCACATTCCCATGATGAAAGGGGGAAGATTCTCTAACACTCATCTTGATGCAGAAAGCTGAAATGCAACAATCAGGTCATGTTGTTCAATAGCTTTAAAGATTGAAACCAGAACATTCCATTAAGGTATGTTAGCCTCAAATATCAAATTCAAAATTTTAAAAATAAAACAATACATAAATTTCAAAATAGATTTGAAAGTTAATGAATTTATTAGTAAATATACATGATTTTCTATACATAATTATTTAAAGTAATTGAATATGCAAGATTTATTTTTTTGCAGATATTTATTAATTCTTTATAGCATTTCTACAATTCTGATTCCTTTACTTCAAATGTTATAAAGAAATCAGCATTTTTCTCAATAAAGAGGAAAATGTCTATGATGAATGAACTTTCATGTTTGTTTTGATTTCATATATTTCTAACCAATTTCAAATTATTTTTATTGATACTTTATTCAACAACTTGGACATCACTAAAACAGCAATTATCATTCATTTTCATAAATTAAAATTTTAACAGAAAATGAAACTAACTTTGTTCACTGTTTACTATAAACAATTAATTAGAGTTGCATTTAATTAGTTACAAACATTTAATTAATTAGGGAGAACATCCAATTAGAATTGGATAACTGAATACATCTCACATTAAAATGATACTAGAATTAGATTAAATAAATACTACTTTAAAAAATAACTAAACAAAATGTTTGTTTTTATTTTATTTATATTTAAAGAATGCAAATTTTATAAATTTTTTTTTTTAAATGATCACAGCTATAAACTTTTTAGTAACTATGTTGCATCAAAATCACACATCAATCATAACTTTTTCCCACTACAGATATCTGAAGAAAATTTTTCAAAGAAAAACTAACTACAAATTGTTTTATGTTTAATTTCCTCCTAAGCTAGGAAAAATACAGAATATGCAACGATTTTAATCAAAATCTAGAAAAAAAAAAAACTTAATGAAATAAAAGTGTACATTTTGCATTTTTCTAAATAAAACTTAGTCTATCTCACAGTTACAATTTAAATTATAATAATAAATTAGGTGAATATGCTTTGATAATTATAATGAAAAGTACTATTCAAAGTAGTTTAAGAAAATTTCAATTCAAATAGTTTTATTCACATATTACTAAAAAAAAGATAAATTGATCATCATATCACAAAATAAATGCAGTTCAAAAGGTTAGGATATATTAATTAAAAAAATCACTAAGAACTTATACTCTAGATAATTAATTGCATAAGAAATGTATTTTTAAACTTTTTATAAAAAAATTTGTAGTTAATTTTTTTTAATATTTATATAAAAATAAGTAAAATTTAATTTAATTTTTAAAAAATACAAAAATAAATTAGCAATTACATCAATAAAACTTATTAAACTTTTGAGAAAATTTCAGTTTAAAAAGTAATATCTTATAACCTTTCTCAATATTAATTTTAAGAATAACATGATAAAATAAATGCAAATTTAATTTTTAAACCATATGAGGTATTAAGCCATAATTATAGCAACTACCTAATAAAACATTCCTATAAAATTTTACATTGATATACCAAATAAAAATTACCTCATGGTACTGTTTCAGAATGTTGAAAAAATGTCTTAAATAGCTCTTTTCATTTATTTTTTGTCTTCCTAAATCTGGAGATACTATTACTAATGAGTCAAAATTAAATTTTGTATTATCAAAGTCAGAATCCAAAGGAACAATAGAAAGTTTTTCCCTAAAACAAAAAGAATTAATGAAATTTATACACTATAAAATTGTTTAGCATATTTATTAGTTTACTTTAAAAATATATATAAAATTTCAAGCAAATCTATAATTAATATTTTATAATTATATATAACAGAAAAGGTTATTTTATTCTTCATTGATAATTGCAATTCAAATGAAAAAGAAAAACCATGAAATAGATGGCCAAAATGGCAAATAAGTATATTTGTTAAATGTGTAATAATAATGTTTATGAATTAAATGCAACTGTTGAATTTAAACAGGTACACTAAGGGAATTTTTTCTTGATTTAGATTTCACAGAAGTAATTTTTGTCAGAAATATCTTCCACGCAGCAATTACCTTCCAAGAGGACTTTTTCATTAATAGTAGGCAGCATTCACATACCACAATTGAAGGAATCTAGAAAACTACCAAACAGCCACCTCAACAGATTTGTATGAAGAAAAAGTGAAATGTAACACTCATCTCTAACTGTTTAATTGCATCAAAACTGGAATTTTCTTTGTTGAAAAATTTGGTAGTACTAATAAGGTATAAAGAACCCAGTTAGAAATACCTTATCGCTGTTAATTTTTGTAATGTAGTAAAATTCCCCATAATTTTAAAAATTGAAATGAGACAGTCCTTTTTAAAAATCGTCTATTATTAATATCTGTGTGTTGATACTAAAATCTCTTTTTGTAGAGAATCTCATTAAAATTTAAATTTAATTCATCTTTTATCAAATAGTACACACTATCGAGAGATAAGGAGATCCAGAGACATGGCAGCAGACCCTACCATCTCTGTATCAATTGCGATAATATTCCACTAACACCAGAACACATTTTTGATAGTCTTGCCAATATAATATCTCTAGCTTAGGTAGGGGAATTTCCCCTCCCTTGATATTGAAAAGAGTCTATACTCCGAAACATCAAGGAGATAGCTGTGTTGTGCACACTCATGTTCCTCTATAATTCTCCTCATGGACATAACAACCAGCTAAATAATACATTTACTTAATAATCACTCACATTAAATTTGTTTTAAATTATCCTCGCCAGTGTCTCCTTTAACATAAGACACCTTGCAGTCCAGTATAATTCAAAAGCAGAAGTTATAAGAGAAAGGTCTCCTAAATCATCTTGAGAGTGAACATATAGAAGGGAGGAGCAACTAAAAAGATGTTTGAATAATAACACAAGAAAGGGCAGAGAGGAGAGTCTTCCAGGCTGTCTTCTCTCTGACCTGTCAAATTGGGAATTACATTCTTTAATGAAAACAATGAACACTAGATTTCAGTCCTATAATATGAAATAATTTAAAAGATCTAAAATATGAAAGTAGCTGTAAATTTAGGAAATATTAAAATATTCTCTATCTTCCAGCAGTAATGAATGGTCAAGTTTTCTAGTGAAAACTATTTTCTCAAAAATTTTATGCAATTTAGAAAGTTACAGATTTGTAACTTTCTATGCATGCTAATAGAATAAAGCATTTATCACTTAGATTATTCTATAGTTTAACTACTGAAACTCTCCACCCTAATCTATGAAGAAAATGACAAAACATTAAAACATTTAGTTGTGCAGATTTGGCTATGAATATTTCAATAGTCCAATAAACCCAAAATGACCATCAAATAATTTTACATACAAACTATTTTTACAGCAACTTATAATATCTACACAGATAATTTGATAAATTTTAAGGCTCCATTTCATTATTAACTTTAGATAATATAGTTTAAAACTATATCCTAATAATAAAAAATGCAAATTGAAGATACTAAGGATTTGTGGAAGGCATGAAAGTATCTATAAAATACCTGATTTTACCGTCTAACGGGTTTCTAATTTATAGATTTCGCTGTTAAATTTTTATTTGAAGTTAATTTTCAATTTTTATTTATCTGATGGAGGTGAGAATAAATAATTACAACATTTATATTTGTGTAATTGGACAAGATTTGGACATGTTAATATTAAGTCTTGAATTAACAGGGTAGTAATTTAAAGGATAATTTGCATTACTAGCGTTCTTGTTTATAAGTAATAGCTTGCTTTATTTTATTACTATTCGCAAATATTCTTACAACACTCCATTTATCGTATAACATTTATATCTGACATTAATAATTGCATATCTTTATGCGCTATTACTTAATAGAACACACATTAAAATTTGATAATGAAAACATTTAAATAAAAATTATACATAAAATGTACAAATGTTTTAACAGTAAACAATAAAAAGAAAAAAGCTATAATATTAGGTGCTTGAAAATGTTTCATTAAATAAAAACTTCTTTATTCCTAAATCTTTAATTAATATGTGTTTCGCCGTACTTAAATTGAAATTCATTTGTTTTTTGTTATCATTTGTTCATTCATCAGTTTTGTTATTTAATCTCCACTGAAGTAAATTTTATGAGAAATCATTTCAAATGATCCAAGCTGTACAAGGAAAAAAAAACAATTTTTATTTAATAAAAAAATTTGTAGGTCATTGGACATACTCAGTACTTGAAAGAACAACCGTATGGGAGTACTGATTATCATTGGCATCTTCGTTCATCATGCCAAGCAGTAGGAACATGGAAAGTTCAGGCTTTCATTTTGGATACTGCTGAGAAATGACAGACTAGTATTCTTTTTTTTTTTTTTTTTTTTTTGGTTGAAAATGCATCTTTGAATTTTTTTAGCTCTCCTTTTTAATGGCAAATTAATATTTATGAAGTCTTCCTAAAAAGCATTCTATGGCAAAAGTTCAAATGCTGTACAACTTTAAGTTTTTTACATGTTGAGCATCGTTTTGAAAATATATACTTGACATTGGTTTCTGAAGAGTTTCAATGAGTTACCACCAAAATACAAAAATAATTTAGTTATAAGATGATGGGTAAGTAAAGAATTGAAAAAGTTCTTATCACTATTTTTATTGAACAAATGTTTTCCAAGTGTTTGGAATTTTATGATTGATTTAATTTTAATATATTACTTTACTAATAATAATTTTTTATCCTTAAATTAAACAATAAAATAGTTCCTAGTACAGAGAAAGATAAAAAAAAGAAAAAAATACAAATTTGCATATTATATGATTGAAAAACATTTCCGAAATAACTAGAATAAAAAAAATAACTATTGTACAAAAATAATATAGCAAAGACTATAATATAGCTTATTAGCAAGATAGAACAAGTTATTTGCTGCATTTTATAAAAATATTAAGTGTTATTAACAATAGGTACTAATAAATTAGAATTATCGAAAACGTAAAATTAGAAAAAAGAAATTTGCATTTTTTTATTTTAAAGAAATTGAAGGAAATAATGTGTATATTGTTTAAATTTTAATTCGTTTAATTAATTTTAAAAAACTATATTTATGCTTACTTTAACTAGGCAAATTATAAATTCTGTGTTTATCAAGTATTATACATGCTTTATTACTTGCTAATATTTGATTTAAGTACAGTATTAAACACTTATCACTAATTACATACATTATTTTTTATAAGTTTTTAAACAAGAATAAGTGTTTAAAATTTTTAAAAATTAAATGAATTTTGCAGAATATTAAAATGTCTAGAAACTCATTTGATCCTATTTTATCTTAATTCGATGTTTCAAATTAAAAAATATAAAAAAAATCATAGATTCAAAATCCTTCTCTAAAAATAAATTCACCTAAATTCATCCATCAATATGACTTAAATAATTGAATCATATATCAAATATATTCCTGTATGGAGTAAATTTAAACATTTTTTTAGAATTTAAATATAAAGGACTCCCTTTCATAAAATATCTAGATCAGACTTTAAGAATGATCAGAATATTGACTAAGAAGTATTTTTCCATTGTATACATTGAAATTGAGTTTTTTTTTTTTTTTTTTTTTTTTTTTTAGCATAAATGCTAATGAATTTAAGATTTTGACACATTTTTTAAAGAAGTTTATCCATAAGCAATATGTTGATGTTTTAAAAATATACCAGTTTATTTTTTTTAAGATGGTTGCTAAATTGTAATGGGGACCATTGAGGTTAGTTGATTTCTAAACGCTTGTTCTTCCCAAGTTTGGCAGGAAAAAAAAAAAAGTTTCCCAAAAACTACAAACATGAACATAATACTCAATTGAATCATTTTGTTTGTAACATACACAAGTCAGTTTTATATTAAAAAAAATGGCTAATGAGCACAAAATAGATGTAGAAAAACAAAAATATATTTAGAGAAAACAATATATAAATATTTAATTATATTACAATGGATTTTGATTTAGGAAATTTTTGAACATGAATTGAACATGAATGCAAAACTTGAATTTTGCTTCTTACTGTTTATAATTTAATGCTCAGAAAAATGCAAGAACTTACCTTAAATTGTGAATTATTTCTTGACCATTTGGAGACATTTTTACAGCACTTCAAAGAATTATATGTATGAATCTTGATTTCTTTATTAAAATAAATTAATAGTATGGCTAGTGGCTTTGGGCCATTTAGACACAATATTGTCTATGTCTATAATGATTCAAGAAGTAAAATTATATTCTTAATCTATCAAGAAATAATATAATTAGAAAATATAGTAATATTTAAGATTTTCTATAACTACTTATTGTTTAAAGCATTTCCAGGACCCAGTTTTGTTGAAAAAATTCTTTGGTAACATTATTGGCAGCAGTAAAATAAGATTTAATTGATAACACTAGAATCATTCTAATGCTGTTCAATCTCAAGTTATTAGGCTATTCATTATGTAACTAAAAAATATTGAGTAAAAATGAATCAAACGATTTTAAATTATGAAGCATTGCAATGATAAATCTTGAAATAGAATACCATCTTTATATAAATTCAATGACATATTTCTTTACTCTACAATTTTTATTTACATAAATAATATATAGTTATTTATTTTACAATTATGATATACAAATGTGTAATGTTTTAAATTATTAAAGTGTTATAATTTCTTTTTATAGAAACTTTATAAATCCTCTGTAATGGCTATGAAATTAAAACTGAATCATTTTGAGATTCATCAAATTTGTCAGCAATTCACAGATAAGAGTACCTTTAAAGACAAGAACCCATTTATTTTTAAGCAAGAACAATCTCTAGAACTTTAAAAATATTGTACAAACAGAGCACAGCAAATTATGTTACAGGTATGATGAAACTTATTTCATTTTGATAATACTTTCATGTAGCAATTGTATTTTTCATAAGGATAATGAAGTATTTGCAATGGAAGATGAGTTTTGGAACATTATAAACTATTAAGTTATCAATGTCTTGACAAATAGAGAAAGCTTCTATGATTAAAATATAATCAATAATGCCAAATCTGAATTCAAATGCTTTATCATTCTTTATAAAATCGATTTGAGAGAGAACCATAATAGAAGTGACATTAGAAGATTTTTGAAGCCTCTATTGGAGTATAATTGATATTGCACTTTTTATTTAAGAATTCAGTATTCATTAGAAAGAATCTGGATTTTTCATTCTAAATTCATGAAAAAAGGGTCCTATAAGTTAATATTATTTCACTTAAGAATTTAGATTGTCATTAATATGTGGATACAAGTAAGAAAATTTAAAGAGAAATATTTGACCAGAATTTTTAAGTATTAGAATTAATTGTTGAAAATAATTGTATTGACTATTATTCA
This sequence comes from Latrodectus elegans, assembly GCA_030067965.1. Lineage (NCBI taxonomy): Eukaryota > Metazoa > Arthropoda > Arachnida > Araneae > Theridiidae > Latrodectus > Latrodectus elegans. The sequence continues at coordinate 61,159,322 of CM057816.1, forward strand.
CAGTAAAAGTTAAGTTCATTTTGAAAAACCAAGAATAGTCTTAAAGATGGGAATCTAGTATCAATAAATTCAAATAGATTTAAAAAAAAAAAAAAGTTTTTCCTTCATAAGAATGCTAAAATATATTAATGATTCAAAGGGATATTTTTTTTATTTTGAACATAAGATTTTATATTTCTAACATATTATGAAACAATACTTCTTAGTAATCAAGTGCATTATGTATTATTAGGAGCATATTATGTATTTCAATAAAGAATTATTTTTTCTTGAGTGGGAGCAATGCTTAAATTTTGTTACTTCTGATTAATTTTTGTTACTTTAATTTTTCTTATTGTTTTAACCATTTCATCTTGTTTGGCCTAAATTTTAGAATTTCAAAATTATCGAATAAAAGGCTGCAGTAAAATTAGTATAACAAACAGAATTTTATGAAAAATATTTTATAACTTAATTTTTGTAAGTCAATTTGCTGAAAAATTTTGCAAATAGCTCCTTGAAACAGCAAAGTGTAGCATGATTTTGAAACAATTATGTCTTAAGTCATTCTTCTAGTTATAAATCTTAACAATGTAGTATAATAAAATACTGTAATTTATATTATTAGAAATTTTAATCTGGTATTTAAAATTTGAATTTAACCACTTATTTAGTTTTTATTTTCTATTTATAAATTTTTACTAGCTATATATTTATTTGCTTATCTTAGGCTTTATAGCCATTTCTTCAAAGGATATTTTATAAAGATACTTACAACATATGATTATACCACTCTGACGAGTTTTTATATAAATAAAATGAAACCACATTAAATTAATCTTTTAACACGTTTGATTTGTATTAAGCTAACAGATTTCGTCTTAGTAAAGTGGCTTTATATGTTTACTACATCTTCCTCCTTGAAAGGATAATCGAGAATCAAGAATATTCAGTACTGAAATAACAGTAATTATATTTGCGTCAAGTAATCTGAAAGGGAAAAATGGATAGCCGGAAATTTTCAGAACTAAATATCTCAAAAATTCCGAAATATGTAGAGCTAAGATTAATAGTTTTCTTAGATTCAACAATATAAGAAATTAAAACAATATATGTCTTGTGTTGATATGTTAAGAAAAAAATATAATGATTACAGATAATTTGAAAAAAACTATAAAGCTGATATTGAATTGAAAAAACACTAACCAAACTATTAAAATATTTACTCTCCTTCAAAAGTATGTTAAAAGGGGTAGATGAGAATGAAATTTTACGGTGTACTTCTCTTATCACTAGACGGTTGTATTCGGTTCAGTTTATAGTGCGATTACATAAGACACCATATTTTTGTCAATTCATTAAACATAGCCAACCATATTTTAATTTTTATCTAATAGTGAGTAATGGAGCCAACTATTATAATGGCACTTTCTTGTTAATTCTGTTTCATATGTGTTACATTAATTTATTTATTAATTTCAGTGAATTCAATTTAAACTAATGACTACATAGATTAATGTGTTAAGAATACAAAAGACATGATAAATGTAAGATCATAGAAATTTAAATACACTTTTTACTTGTCATTCGATAATAAATTGATGATTTTATGAAAGTATCTTAGAGCATAATAAATCATGTTTGTTTCAATATTGTGTAAAAGTTAAAAATGATGCTTCGGTACGGGAATGTTATAAGCAGATGTATCTTTCCTTACAGCTAATACATGCTCATTCAAAAATATTTATGTTTACTAAAAATGTGTGTTAAATAAACAAAATGTAAAAATTGCGTGGTAGAAAGAAAATAAAATAATTTTTAAAGTCAAAATTTTTCATCATTTTTAACGAAAGAATGCTATTTACTAAAAACGAAAATTGTTGAATTATTCTAGCGATATTTTTGAAGTAATGATACACTAACCGTGTAAATAGTCACAAAAAACTATATATATTCCTAAAATTTGATTTTAATTAATTTTCGGTTCGAACTGTTGCAGCTCATTTAGTTTTCAAGAAGAAAATTCTTTGCCCTAGAAGTTGCAGTGCTGTTTTGAGAAAAATTGAGCCCATTGAGGTGTAGGAACTCCCATTACTGTCTACAGATGGCAGCACTTCCTCGCCAATTTGAGCTCTTCGAGTAATTCAGAAATTTACCTGTGACGAAACTATGACATTAATATGTGATGTTATTGTGTTCTTTTATCTCCAAAAAGGCTCAATTATTTACAAAAGTGCTGTGGACTACCTTGAAATAAAGTTTTTGGCTCTCACTAGTGTATTTCTTTAAAGGGGACCACTATGAACTCTGCCTTTATAATTATCAATAAATATAAACACAAATTCCAATGCCTTAAATAACTTAAAAAATAATTTGTTTTAATCTCGTCTCGAGAAACATTTTTCAATTCTCTCTTGTATATTTCGGAATATATTCCGTGGGTACCTTAAGACAGTGTTTCTCAACCTTTTAGTATCATGGCCCAATTTTAAATCCTAATTTTCATCACACACCCCTCCCCACCGCATGCAATAAAGGTATACAATAATAATGTATTTTGAGTATTTTGGCGCTAAACCTAGAATACAACCTTAATTTTAAACTTTACAAATTACCAAGAATATGAAAATTTATAAACATTTTGCAATACCGATCCTCTGCATTGAAAAAACAAGAATCATATGCCTTTTTATTGCTCTTGCGTTCCGCCATATTGGGCATTCTCACAGTTTCGCCAGAAGTTTCAATTTTTCTGGTCAGCTTAAAAATTAAGTTAGGAGCGTGTGCAGATATGAACATATATTTTCTCATAGGGAGAAAGTTCTATGACGCCAATTTAAATTCCAGACAATTTCATTCGAGTCGATCCTTCTATCAATAATGAATCTATTCTGAATGTGTATGTTATATATATTTTCGTGTAATTGCAATTCACCGTATTAATTATTCACGGCAGCAGACTTATGCAGAATCATGGATAAATTCTTAAGCAGGCGTAAGCGAGCATTAGAAGATAGACAAGCATCCACAAGTACACAGACGAGCGTGGTTCCGAAAATAAAATCAAGAAAATATATTCTCGAGAATACTTAAATTTTGGGTACAGTAGTACTGAAGTAAATGAAGAAGAAAGGCCCCTGTGCATCATTTGCTCAAAAATGATGGCGGCAGACTGCATGAAACCTTATAAACTTAAACGACATTTGGAAACGCTTCATAGTGAGTGCGTGAACAAACCTAGATAATTCTTCGAATTAAAATTAAAACCATATAAAAATCAAAAATCATTGTTTAAAAAAACTTTGTTTGTGAATGAAAAAGCTTTAATTGCCTCTTACAAAGTTTAATATAAAATAGCCAGATGAAAAAGCCTCACATCATTGGTGAAGAGCTTATCTTGCCAGCCGCAATTGAGACTGTAGAAATTATGTTTGGAGATAATATTGCAAAACAATTGCAGTCTATACTTCTTTCAAGTGATACTGTTGCCCGTCGAATTGCTGATATAGCTGAAGATGTAGAGCGTTAGCTTTTGTCGAAGTTGTGTGACAAATTGTTTTCAATACAACTCGATGAGGCAACAGATAGTAATAAAGATGCTCATTTCATTGTTTATGTTAGATTTTGTGATGATTTGTCAGTAGTAGAAGAATTACTTTTCTGCAAATCAATAGAACATAAAGCAACAGCACTCGCATTATTTGCTATTTTAAATGATTTTATGAACAATGCAAACATAGAATGGAAAAATTGCGTCGGAATATGGACCGATGGTGCTTGTTCTATGCCTGGAAAATTCCAAATTATTCAAGTACTTGTGAAACAAAAATCGCCACAGTGCGTCTGGACACACTGCATGATCCAGAGAGCAGCTTTGGCTTCCAAAAAAATGAGTCCTGGTTTGAATATTGCGTTAACTACGGTTGTAACCGTAGTAAATTATATAAAAATGAGACTCCTGAAATCAAGAATCTTTTCCGCACTTTGTAAAGACATGAGTGCAGTACATTCAGCGTTACTATTTTATTTAGAGGCAAGATGGTAATCACGAGGGAAATTTTTGCAACGTGTTTATGAATTGAGAGAAATCGTCATTTTCCTAGAAAAGGAAAACAGACTGGAAGCTGAGAATTATCGCGATAGTTTATTTGTGATGAAATTGAGCTACATGTGTGGTCGACATATTCCAGAAATTAAATAACTTGAATCTTCAACTGCAAGGAGCAAATACACATGTTAGATACGAGTGATAAAGTTAATGCTTTTTGTAGGAAATTGGAATAGTGGAGCAGAAATTTAAAGCAAGAAAACTTAATAATGTTTGCAAATTTGAATGATTGTATTAAAACTTACAAGGCTGAAGAACATGTAAAAGTTGTTTTTGTAACAATTGAAAATCATTTAGCAATGCTAGCGAAGAATTTTAAAAAGTACTTTCTTGCTGACGACAAACTGATATCATGTTACAAGTGGGTGAGGGATCCATTTCAAAATACTCCCGAAGGACTCTGAATTGAAGAGGAAGAAACCCTCATAGACTTCACGGAAAGCAGCGAAACCGAAAGACAATTGAGTGATAAATCAGTCTTTGAACTTTGGGCAAGAGTGGATGGATGAGTTTTCTGCACTAAAAATAAGGGCATTTCGCATTTTACGACCGTTTTCAACATCTTACCTTTGTGGAACTGGATTTTCTGCGGTGGCTTCTTTGAAAACAAAATATAGATCTCGGCTAAATATAAAAAAAGAACTGAGAGTGTCTATTTCTAATATCAAACCATCCTTCGAAAAACTTTACTCTGAAAGATAGGCTCAAGGAAGTCACTAATTATTAAATATGTCGAAATGTGTTTTGTAAGTGTTCTTTCCTTTCAGTCACTTAATTTTTTAAAATAACTTTCTCTTAGATATACTCGCGCCCCCTAGGGGGTGTGCCCCACATATTGAGAATCACTGCCTTAGGATTTACTCTGAAAATTCATCAATATAAGATTGTTCTTATCAGTCAATAATGGATCCTTCCAGCAAAGAAAGAGGTTCTTTATCTCACATGGCCAAACACTACGGAAAAAAAAAAAAGATTACTGCAACATATACTCTGAACACGGCGTTTTCCATCTGCCAGATTTTAAGAACTCAATAAATACTTGAGCCCAAGTTCTTCAAGCACTTCTCTTTGTTTATTAAAATTTTCATCTTTCTAATTTCGAATTACTTACTTCAAAATGTTGTTTGGGTGTAAAACCTGCTATCGATGGAAATACATCCTTCTTTCATAGATTAGAAATCTTAGTTTTTATGGAGGTCGCACAAAAGCAGTAAATATTTCAATCCAGAAGCTAAGACTGTTTCGTTTTAAATTTAATTTTTTCACGAAACGTTTTTATATAAACGAAACGAATATTAACTGACTGCCGTTTTTTATAGAAAAGCTAGTGCACTGTGATATTTCCCAAACTTTATCTGCCACTTGTACCGTGTGTGTTGCGGTATTCAACAAAACAAATTACCAATCTTGATCTTTAGTTTGTCGCAGCAAACGTTTTTATTTCAGTCTGATTAAGATACTTTTTCTTTGTACTACATATCAGAACACTACGTTTAAAAATTGTTGTTTTCCGCAGCAAGCGATTTTCAGGAACTACCGATCTTCAAATAATTTTGTAATGAAATGTAAATAAATATATTTCTTTTCGCACACTTCATAATGTAGCTTAGACATACACGAGGATACTTAATGATTCGAGAAACAATATTAGTGAAATTAATTTTGTGAATCGTATCAATCCTTTCACCAATTTTTTTTTAAATTCGGGGCAAATTCAGATAATTATAGTGAAATTAATTTTGTGAATCGTATCAATCCTTTCACCAAATTTTTTTTAAATTCGGGGCAAATTCAGATAATTATAGTGAAATTAATTTTGTGAATCGTATCAATCCTTTCACCAAATTTTTTTTAAATTCGGGGCAAATTCAGATAATTATAGTGAAATTAATTTTGTGAATCGTATCAATCCTTTCACCAAATTTTTTTTTAAATTCGGGGCAAATTCAGATAATTAAAATTATTTTTGCACGCAACGCATTTTGGAGTCTTAAATTAAGACACAAAAGGGGTTTTAGAAACATACTTTAATAGATAAAACTTATCTTTATTTGATTCGGTCCCCGTCCCACGAATATGTGCCCAGACTGACTTGCCAGTCCAAGATAACACGTAAATATCGATTTATTTAGAAACGATGTGAGGGAGATATTTTTCTGGTTGTATGACTCTACATGCAGCTGTAGTTTTTTATATTCCGAAGTACAAAATAATTTACTGGAAACCGATAATTCAACAGACTTACAGTCACTAACTTTCCACAACTGAAAATAATCATCAAAAGTTGTAATCACGAGCGATACAAAATGTACATTGTTGCTTGAAACCTTTAAAGTCAGCGAAAACAATTTAAAACGTTTTGGGGTGAATGATGAAATTTTTTTAATTCTATACCTTTGAGTACTAAGCCAAATCTTCAACTGACATATGACTATCATATTGATAGCTTTTTCACACTAAATATTCAGCAATATATATCACTCTTGCAAACTTCCTGTGCATTTTATCAACAGAGCCCTTTTAATATTTGAAAATAAAAATTTTACGATTGGTAGAAATTCGAAAACGATTTACTATAAAGTCTTTACACTGTTCATAAACATTCAACGTTTTTCGCACTATTTAAGCCGTCACTACATAACTTTTTTTTTTTTTTTTTTTTTTTTTACCTAGAAAGTGAATCATTTAATTTCTTCATGCTCCATTGTTTTTCCAACTGCACTAATCTCATACGTTCACTTAAAAGATCACACCTTCTACTCGAATTCTACTTTAAAAAGTGGTATTTCCTTCCTATCTTCATTTATTTAATTATTGCGATTGTACTTTCATACCCTTAGTTATTTTTATATACGTTGCTACTTTCAATGTCATTTTGCTCCAACACTCAGAAATGATGGTAAATGCACAATCACTTCACAGCAATTTGAACACAATTGTTTTACAAACCTGGTAAAAATAGATTTATCACTAGACAAATTAAACAACCGCAAATATATATAATAACAATAATGACACGAGAATTTACTTTACTCACGGATATCCACAGCACAATGATGCATCAAGCTAATCAAAAAAGGCTGATTGATTGTAGTGTAAAATGTAATGCAATGCACAGTTTCTTCATAACATTATTCCCCCCCCCCCCTTTTGAACTATATTCTTTAAGCACACGATCTGGTAATATCTTAGCGGATTACTTACGTAAATCGTAAATTCTATATATTATTCAATTCATCATAAGCGAAGATTATTCATAACAGTTTTGCACTAATGCAAGTTAAAACATATACAGCAAGAAAACAAATTACAATAATGATTTAAAAAGCGCCAAACTGTCACTTAGCAACTAATTAAAAATTCACTTTTGTTCATTTTGACTTCGAATTACAAATATAATAAGTGTTCAATAAACTTCTTTAAATGAAATATATATAATTCGAAAATATTAATAACTATTTTTTTAAACACACATCTTCTGAAAGGAATAAATTATAGATATTTTGCTGAAGGATAAATGCAGATATTTAAAGATAATGTTTTTTAAATGGTATATTTAAAAACCAGAAAAATAAAGAAACTGTAATAAACTAGACTTTATTTATTTTACACATATTTTATTGAATAACTTTTGTTCATGATAACACACAAGATAGACATATTAACATGAAAAATCACATTCAAATTTCAGCAACAAAACAAATTTCAAAGAATACAGTAATATAATGCCTGTTTTGACTTATATAATAAAAATTAAACTTTTAAAAGATAATATTTCCTTTTGATTCCTTATTTCATAAATAATAATTTCATATTATTTATAAAAAAGGAATAAAAAATAATACAATATCATGACAATTTGTTTTCACAATATTTACATCATCGGGAAGCTAGAATTATAACATTCTTCCAATCTAAAGTTAAAAGCTTGGCTTAAAAATAATATGTGAAAGCTGTAAAAAGTTGAAAACAGATAAGAAATTATTTTACATATTAGGGATATATATATATATATATTTATTTATTTATTTTTAGTTAAAAATAGTCTTAATATAAACTCCTGCTAAAAAACAAAATTAATTTATAAAAAAATAAGAACAAATTTTTTGCTTATATATTATAACAATTAGTTAAGGAGACTAAATGGTAATCGTACTAATGATTAAGTTATGAAAATTATTACACAAAATTTTAGAAATTAATTTGTGCAAAACAGATATGCTGCCTTAATATCTGCATGGGAAAAAAATTGAAATATGCAAATATTATTTTTTGCTCATTTTTCATAAACTTTGTAGCAGGTAAAAAAAAAAAAAAAAAAAAAAAAAATATTATTTTCGCCAACAAAGAGACAAAAACATCAGGTTTCCCCATTCTGATAAATAGCCAATAAAACACTACGGAATTTTAATATATTATGATAATTTCGGATAAATTTTAAATCAAATTTTACATAATTGGTAGAATAATTTAGTAAAAATGTTATTTAGGTTACGTAAAAATCCTATTAAAATGTATATATTTAACATTCCTCTGATCATAAGTTTTTTTTATATAAAAAGAAAACTGCCAAATTTTCATTTCATAAACGATTTTTGTTACACACCACCTGAAGATACCAGAATATGAACAATAAATTAACAAGCACATACAAACACCAAAAGAAAATATAAGAAAAGTTCATTGCTGTAACTATAATGTGAACAAGTGCATCGTTTACAATTTCTTAAAATTCTAAAAATTTTAAGATATATTTGGTTCAAAATCCCTTCACATGCCCTCTAATTCCTCTTACAGTATTGATATATTTCCTATATATAAATAAAGATATAATAACATAGGAAATTAAAATTTAAAAAGTCCTAAAGATCATTTATTAAAAGTATATTGACAAATTGTGTAGATTGTTTAACAATGCACACCAATTATGAACATAGCTTTCAAATTTGTATTCTACATAAATATTGAAAGCTGCTCAGATGTGAACAGCTTTCAGTATAAAATAATATGTGCCCACTAGTAATAATTTCTGGTCTTGTTGTGGCGAAGGGTCACCCAGAGCCTGCCATTAGGAAAAAAATATTAAATAGAATATTTAATTTTATTAATTATTATTGAGTGCTTTATTCATCTTCAATTTATCTTGGATTAAAATTTACATTTTGCAAATTTTCTAAATTTATATTGTATAAATTAAATTCTGATTTCTGAAAAATGCTTTGTAGATAAAGGTAGCATTTAATTAAAACATTCAGGTAATTTTTAATAAAAATATAAAGTAAAATAATAAATAATTTTTTCTTATGAATTATAGTAATAATATATTTAAATCAATATCTATGAGACAAAAAATTAAAAGCACTTTTGACTAACTTGTAATTATTGCAAAAGAAAATTCATGTTCTTAAAGAACATATAGTCTTTGCTAAGGATATTTTTTGAATTATTTTTCTATTCAATAATTTAAAGAAATTACTACTACTACATTCATTTTTTCTATGTTGGTAATTATTTCCATAATCAATTTTTAAAAATGATCTCTAACACTGGTGCAATTAATGCTATAAATATATATTTCAGCAATGAAAGTAAGGGTGGCTACAGAAATCACAGCAGTATAAATCGAATTTGATTAGCAAGAATTTTTACTACAGTAAATTAAATCGCAACCGGTGATATATCGCCATTTAAATCTTTTTTTAGATTTCATTCCTACCACAAAAATAATATCTTTATTTGATGACGAGTCAATACATTGTTCAAATCCATTCACCAAAACAGACAACCATATATAAGCAATAAATTCTTTAGAAATATAATTAACACAGAAAATACTTTATACATTAGAAATATGTTTCAAAATTATGAAATACTTTCAAATAAATTAAACAAAAGACCATAGAAAATTTTCATATCAACAGAATTTTTAATGGTGAATCCACTTAATTTAATTCCAATTTAAAATTGCAACCACTTGAAGTAATTTACAGTATGAAATGCCTTACAGTCTAACTTTTGAGAAAACGATTAATAAATAAATTGAACCGGAAGACAAATCTTTATAACATTTGTTATTTATTGATTGTGTTAAGAGAATAATTAAAAATATTCTGAACACAAAGCAAAAAAAAAAAAAAAGTTAAACATTTAAGTTAAAATAGAAATTCTATAATTTAGCTGTGCAACAATAAATATTTAAATGAAATGTATTTATTTAGGAAAATTTTTTGTCCATTTTATTTTCACATGTAAAAATAAAATTTTTTCCCCCATAAAAATGTTAAACATAAAAAATAATAATAAAAAAAAAAAAAAAAGATTTTCGATGTTGATTATTTATATTAATTGTATCACAGGAAATATTAAAGGTGGAACACTTTAATAAAAATATTAGAAGTTTTCTCTGAACTCAGAAGGAAAAAATTATTAGTTATGTAAGCAGTTTAATTAAAAATTCATTAATATTGGACAGTATAAATTCATTTATTCTACCTTATACTATTTGAACCCTCTTCATTTATAAAATAATTGAGAGTAAAATAAAATAAGAAAAAAAAATGGAGATTTGTGACAAGATAGAGAAAAGAATCTAGAAATGGAATGAATGGTGGTTTGATATGTTTGCCCCTTAATGATTATTTTTAGCACACAAGGGCAAACCACACCAAGACTTACTGTTTAAAATATATACCAAACCAATGCAAACTTTTACGCCTCAAATGACTTAAACTGAGAGCCCCAAGATAAAAAAAGCTAATCATTTGAACCAGTTGATTACAAAAATGAGTGACGAAAACTACACTTCTGTATTTCTGTTATAGGCATCAAAAGACATTGCATTTTTATTAAATTATTATTTTTAAGGTATAAACATTCTGTTGATTCTAACACACTGTATAGATTTGCATAATAATGTTAATTTATCGTCGTCAAATGATATAAGAGAGCAATGATAAACTGTAGCATAGCATATTAAAAGCTCTTGCACAACTTGATTCTGCCATTCTAATGCATAAATACAAAATTACTAATAACTGACGATAACTGTCTTAACAGTAGAAAGCTGTTTTAAAAATTGCTTTCAAGCAGATTTACCTATGTTTGCCTCACTTGTGTCGAAAGGTAAAAAACACAGAAAACTACCAAATGTTCAATATAACATATATGCACACAGAAAAAATTTAAAACGTGAAAAAAATTTATTTAAGCAATTTAAAAAAAAAAAAAGAGAGAGAGAGAGAAAAAGAGAGAATGATGTCATAAATATAGAAAGGGGTACTTCAGTAAAAATTTTCAGTCAAATCCAAAATTCACTTTTAATTATACTACTGCGCATAGATAATGATATATAAAAAGTTGAAAGATTATTTACACATGCAGACTGGAAATATATTGGTAATGATATTTTAAAACAGAAAAATATTTTAGCATGTTTTAGCTACAAAAATGATTCAATTTTCTTAAATATTTTCTATCAATTAAAGAACATTTTTCAGAGTTTTTTTAAAACATATTCAAAAGGGGGATAAAAGAACATAGGCAGGAGATTATTCTTTATAAAATACAGTAATTATTATAGTCTCTCATGTGTTATCACTTTTGACACCAAGAAATGAATAATATTACATGTACTGGAATTTAAACTATAAGCCAAGATTATAAAAAGATTTGGAAAAAGGAAAATATATACATAAAAAAAACAAGTAATACAGAATTCGTACATTTGAATCAATTTCCAAAAAATTAAATATTTCTTTGAAACCGAGAATGATTTATTATAAGCCATTTAATAAAAAAAAATATCTACTCAATTAACTGAAATACGATTTTTGTTTAATAACATTATATTCTAATCTCAAGTGAAATATCCATCATTCTCATTATAAAAGATGGCAAACCTCACAATACAATTATTGAACATAAAAATTGTAAGATGGCATTAAAACACTTTATATACAATAAAATGTTTACCAGTATTATCATGCCAAAAAAGGAATGGTATTATGATGTATAAACAATTCTTGAAAAGATATAATACTGCTATGATGACCATTTGATAGTAGAATGTGGGGAAAAAAAATCATATATTTCTTCTGGTTGTATTGCAGGAGTATGAAATTTAAATGGCGAGGTTTTTTTCTCCTTATCTATTGTCAGATCCCTAAGTGATTTCCAATCATGCAAATCTGAATATAGTTTTGATACTTTATCTGAATCTCCAAAGTGAGTATAGATTCTAAGAAGTCCCCGATATTCAAATTCCAATCCACTGTAGGCTTTGCCAAATTGTGCTATACCTATTATAGTTGAAAGAAAAAACACACATAATTTGTTTAATTTTTTTAAATACAAAATAAATTGGAAAAAAAAATATATATAATATAACAGATAATGTAGCAGTACATAGGAAAAATACGAAAAGCTAATAAAATGAAAAATAAACCACACTTGTTTCGTTTTTTTAATTTTCCACAAATATTTCATTTCATAAATATTAATTATTTATATTATATAATAAGTAACAAAATATTGCACTTGTATCTTAAAATAACCAATGGATGAGGACCGAGCAACGAGAAAGATATTTGATGCTTAACTATCTAGAACTCAGGAAAAAGGAAGAAAAGGATCCAGTGGATCGACAGCTCTTTGAAACAGATTTAAAGGCTCTTAAGATCAAGAACTGGAGGAGCCAAGCACGGAATAGGGCAGCATGGAAATCTATTCTGCGGGAGGCCATGGCCCACCCTGGGCTGATGCGCCAATGAAGAAGAAGATCTTAAAATAACCCCTATTTTGACTATTTTAAAATAAATTAAAAAAAAGAAAAAAAAAAGGAATGAAAAATAATATATTACATTACATACTCTAAAAATTAAAAGATAATCGAATCAGCTTTAAGATATAAAGACATTTATAATGTTTTGCAATTTATATGAGTTATTTTCATAAATCATTTAAATAAAAGAAATCTTTGAGACATTTTCCAATATGTAGGGTAAAATAATTTTAAATTCCAAAAAAAATTTCTTAGAACTCAACTTTACATCCAGAATACTGTATTATTAGCAGTAGAAAATAAGTGTAAGCAGATTAAAAAGCTTGAAAACTAATTATATATAATAAGTTGTGAGAAATTTAACAAAAACATCATCACATTTGATAACTTCATAGTTGGATAATACTGATACCACAAATATATTAACTTGGTGCATTATCTTTTGGATAGTTAATTACTGTTTACCCATGTCAAGTAATTTATTAATGTCTCGTTAAAAGAAATTTCAGAAACGTAATTTGCTTATAATAGTATTCAGGATCATCCAACTATAGTTATTTAATACGAATCGCTATTTTTTTTTGTTTAAATGTTTGTTATTTTGGAAATACTTTACTAAAATACTAAATATTTATTCTTACAGTACACAAATAACAATTTCCTCACTTTAAAATAATTCAGGTGGAGAAGACATTACTCAAAGCTCTGAAAATAATACCACTCATTTTATAGATTTTACTCTCTAATTACAAATAACTTCTCTCTGATGAGAAAAAATAACTTTTTTTAAAGCACTAAAATAAATCAATAGAGAAATAGTGGAATAACAGTTATTGTTATCTTATAACTAAAAAGAGTAATGGTATAAGCTACTTAGGCAATTAAAAACATTGATGTTGATGAATTTTATGAATTTATATAAAATAAAACTTAACTTTTTCTCATTTTATAAATTAGTTCTTTAAAACAAATCAGTAATTAATACAGTGTTTGTTAAAATATCTATATAAATTTTAGAAAACAGGATTGACATGCCCATTTCAGACTTACCTATTTTGATAGATTTCAAATGTAATTCTTCAGCTTTTTTATAAAGTAACATATCATAGTTGTATAATGATGCTAAATGGCCAAGTGAAATTGCTACTTCATAATCATCTGGCCCCAAAAGTGATGTTTTAATGGAGATGGCTTTCAAATGCATTTCCTCAGCATCCTGACAATGATAGAAAGTGGGAACAAAAATGAAATTATCATTATTTCAACAAATGTGTATAATTTTCACAGATTAATATGAAAAATATAATTATCAGTGAATACAGCATTTTAGGAAATAGCCAATAAAAGTTACAATCAAATATTTGACAAGTAAAACTTTTAAAATCTAAGTTGATGCTTAATTTGTTTGTTAGTATTATTCAATTAATTAAATTATTTTTCTTAACAGTTAACACAAAATTGCAGAATTTGAAAAGTAACCATTGATTTAATGACATAATCACATCTAAATATGAATTTTTTTTAAAATGAAATGTAATAAAATCTCAATAAATAAAATTAATAATCATTTATAATTAATGGTTACAATCTTTCCTACTTTGATGACCATTAGTAATCAAGCTATTAGATACCAAAAACCTTTAAATGAAATTCAAATTCATAACGTATTGGAGTATAGTCCAGAGATTTTATCATATTGGAAAGAGCTCTTATTTTATGATTACATACAGAAATACATAACTACTTTATAAGTGTTGTATTTAAACTAGAATTTAATTCATAAGATCACCCTTACAATTGATCATAAAATGTAGAGCATAATTCTTCAAAATAACAACCCAAAGGATACACAATATTTCTCATTTCTTAGATCCTTTATGCATTATATCCAATCAGTCTCTTATTACTGTATCCAAATTAGTCCATATTTATTTCAAAATTATTAAAATTCTTAAATACTGTCAAATGAAAATAAAACCAATGCATTTTTTCATGAAAAGGTTTTATTTAGTCTGATTTAGTCAAAACAGAAATGGCAATGTACCAAAAATTTTACTACAGATGCACTAAGATAAAAATGAAGGCATATCATTGGCAATTGGTTTACTGTATCAATTACATATTTTTTAACAGCCATAAAATATACACACTGTTTGAAAAGGAACTTACTTCAGTCAAAAAGTGTGATAAGCAGCTCAAAAAAGCCAAGAACAGCACTGCAACTTGCAGTGTGCAGCTAATCAGATGAAATAATGGTCAAACAGATATCAAAAATAAAAGTATCAAAAGAATAATATCAGCAGAGTTTTGATTAGTATTCAGGTAGATTATAATTTCAGGGATTTCTTGAGGAATCAAGGAACTCTCATTCGTTCACATGACAAAAATAGGCGCAAAACATTTGAAAGATAAAGAAATATGCTAATAAAGGATTGACTATAATTTTTGATTGCTACATAGCATGCAATACAGAATTGAAAAATGGTGGCTGTGATTGTTTTATAGGTAATCAAAGCTATAACTTAATCGAATCTACATCCAGCATTCATATGTGAAGTATATAAAAAACTGTCGTGTTTAGTGAAAGGGAGGCACTAAAAACAAGATAGTATGGGCCAAAATAATTTGAGTTGAACTTAGTAGAAACCATGTAGAAAAAAAAGTTGCAATGACATTGGCACTTTACTGCTGAATTATAGTTGCTTGAAAATAAATATGTGCTTTCATTTTCATTTCTGAATATTATTTTTATCATTAATTTATAGTTTGTAAGTTTGGCAAAATCATAATACAATTTTGATGACTTTATTTCTCCTAATACTGTTTGACCAAAAATTTTTTAATTCTAATACTTAATTTGAAAAACTAAATATTAGAATAAGATACCTCTGATTGTTATTCAATGCAAATAGTATAGCATGAAAGCTTAAAAAATAAACTTAGAATTCAAGTATATGTATGAGCAGATGGCAATAAAATATTAGCATTGGTAATAGTTATTTGAACATTTCCTTTATTAGATATTCAACTATTACCTTAATAAATTTAATATAACTGTGAAATTAAGTTATTTTATATACTTTCTATCAAGACATGTTCTCAATTACAATTATTACTAGTTAAATAATGCATACTTCAAATCGTTTCATTGATTGATATAACCTTCCTAAATTGCCATAGTGTTTTGCAGTAAGTACATTCATTTCTCCTAAATGCTCTTTAGTGATTCGTACAGCAAATAGATGTAATTCTTCAGCACCAGCAAAAAGTCGTTCTTGAGTAGCAACATCATGGCTGTCAATTGCAATTTCTTCCATAATTAAAGCTATAAATAATAGAATACATCTGAATTGATTTTCTTTGTGTTTCAAAAGAGTAAAGATTTATTTATTTAAAACATTTAAAAATATTAACAATTGAAAGTTTCATAATTCAAAAGAATAAAAATAGCTATTTCACTTTAAAATTGCTCAGTAACTTTCCTAAAATAATTTTAAAAATTACATTACAAAGACTTATATAATACAGTGTCCCTCGCCACTTTGCATTTCATGCTTTGCTACTTCAGGGCTACGCAGGTTTTCTAAAATATTCATTGAAAAATAAAAAATATAACCATATTGCTAACGGAGCGCTGTATCCTGTAGATGCACGAGAAAGAAGGATCCCTGCATGTCAAACTAAGATAGAAGTTGACTCAGAGTGCATACCACAGCCTCTCATTAAGGTGCATGATTGGTTCCAGTCCGATATAAACAATAAAAGTATGGTGAGGCTGGCTCACACCATAAGGAATGAAGGATTGGTCGCCCAGACTAAAGAAGACATCAGCACCCTTATCGATTTCTACTTGGAACCACTGAGAGGGATGAAGACCTACTTGAGATGACAAAGTCTGTAAGTGAGGAAGAAAACGAACAAGATGCAGAAGAAACTGAAAAAATATGACCTACTCTGGAGAATCTACAACAATTGTGCAACATGGCAAGAGTGATGCAACAATTTGCACAAGACATTGACGATAACATGGTTCGAACCGTCGAGTACAATAATCACGTTGACAGAGTTATGTCCTTGTCCAGAGGAATTCCACAAGTCAAATCACTCTTCTCCGTCACCAACACAAGACTTTTCACCTCTCTCAGAAAGCAATGTTGATTAATGTTTATTACTGTAAAAGGTTTTGTAATTATTCTTATTAATTAGCACCAACACGTTTAAGTAAATATGTATACTATTGTAATTTTTTTCTTAAACGTATAAAGTATAAAAACTGTTTACATATTTAAAACATTCTTTTACCCGTATATATGAATATTGCTAGGAGCAACTCCTACTTCGCGGTTTTTCAGCTTTCACGGAATGTTTACGATTAATGGAGAATTGTCCCCATTAATCATGAAAAACAAGGGACTACTATACTAATTTAATTCATTTGACAAAGACTAATTTCGTAGAATTACTAATTATACATAGACAAAAAAAATTTTTTTTTGTACATTTTAATTTTAAAATACATGTAGAATTGAAATATGTAACAAAAAATACATAGTCTTTAATTCTATTTTGTTTTAAAAAAAAATCATGCAGAAAGAAGGTTAACATTGAATTTCTTTAAATTTATTTTAGGTGTACATGCAAATTTATATCCAAAAAGAAAAAAAAACATGAAATATTTATCAAATTATTATTTCCAGTATGCAACCAAATTTGACTAATTTTCATGGAAAATAGGTGATTTTTTGTTGAATCTTAATATACAATGATCTTTTTATATGAATGCGCATAAATATGTAAATATTCAAATGCCAATGCATAAAAGGAAATTTGATGATAAAAAGAAAATTAATGATATAAAATTATTCATATCTGATGAAATAATAATAAGAGTGCTTTAAAATTCACACTTTTATGCTTGATACATGAGTAAACAATATCATAAAACAGGGAAGAAAAATATGGATGCTTATTTAAAAATACATTTTTAGATTAATTAAGGAGGAATAATAGTGACAGTATCAAGCAATAGGTAGTCTTATAAAATATTTCAATTTGACATTTAAAAAGTTTTCTGATGGCAATCAATTATAATTATCAATTTTCATGAATGGCACAAATCACACATACCAATAGATAAAACATAAAAGTAAAGCTAGAAAATGACTAAAAAAGAAAGAAATTGCATAAAAACTTCTATTAATAACATTATAACAATTTTACCAGACATTCTTTTAACTGATGGGAGCAGAAAATGATCACCCTCCAACAATCTATCCTTAATTTTATTAGCTTTCTCTATATGGTCCCTAAAATAAGAAGACATTTGATCAGTACAAAATCATATGAATGTATTGTACAAATTTAAATAAAATCAGTAACATTGACAAATTTTAGTACATGCCAATAATTTTCAAAGAGATATGAACAAGGTTACAGTTATATTTTGAGCGATAAACTTGTAAAGCAGTAATTCCAATTTTTCATTACATTTTTATCTTCTACAGAAAATTAAATAATACTCTAATAATTATTTATATATTTTCAATCAATGTAATCAACTTTTAAAATCATACATATTTTTTTAGCCACATATCTACAAACAACTTCCTCTATAAACACTTAAAAAGAATTACTTTAAGAAATTTGGGTACATTTTAAAATCTGACCATAAGACAAAATCAAAAAGAAAACCCTGAGCTAACATTCAAGACACTTGAAAAAAGTTGTGTCAAAAATCTTATAAAGAGGTTGTGGAAAATTTCAGACTGCAAACAGACTAGGACTAATTAGCATATCATCTAAGTAAAATAGGCATTCTTTAATCTAGCTTATGCCGCAACTTTGTAATTCAAGTACTATGAATGAAGAACATCTTGTATTGGATAAAGATTCTCAAAAACTGAATGAAATAACCAAATTGCATGGGAGTGCCAGAACTTTTATGGGCTCCTCTTCCACAAACTGTACTTTGTGTTCCTTCTTTTTTAAATTTTCACTTATGTTCCAGTGTTATATTGTTTTGTGGTTATTATTTTCAATGTTTATACTTTTTATTACATGTTCTTCTGTAACATTTGAGATGTTCTCTACATTTGGATTACTGCACTTCCCTGTATATAATCTGCAACTGTGTATTATCTGCAAGACCTTTTTTTCTGAGTAAAAGGCAAAAAGCGCTGCATAACAAGAGGCAATTTTATAGGTGAACAGTCAAAAAAATACACTGCTAATAATAAGAGTATCACAGGAAACAAAACAAAATATGACTAAAAATAAAATAAAGTATATAAAACTATTTATTATAAAAAAGATCTGTTTGAATACACTTCATCTTAAAGTGCAATAAACTGTGATGAAAAAGCACGAAATCCATTGAGAGCAATAATTCTGAGAAGCTAAACTTGTCAATTTTTATTTTTTAACAACTTTTAAAAAATAGTTAGACATTTTTTAAAAATAAAACTTGTTTCATTAGTAATGAAATGAAAGAAATGAATTATTTTAAAATTGGGATATATTTTTTCTTTCATACAATGCATACTTTGTCCTTTATCTTACTTTAAAAGGTATGTCAGCATTTTTTATTTATTTCTTTATTAATTTTAATTTAAAATCTGCTATGTAATATAAAAGTTTTTCCTTCCACATGACAATTACACACAGACAGAATATTTTCAGAATGAAACAACTCAGGTCAAGATAAAATGCAAAATAATGATCACAACTGTAATATCTTTGTGAAGAACAAAACTCATAGTTGAACATAATTGGGCAAAGCTGATTATAGATGAAATAAGTCAGATGAGTCATGGTGCCACCTGTTACTTGTTTTAGGAAACATTAACAGCATTTTTTTCCAAACCTTATTTGTAAGCTTTTTAGATGGAGAATGTTTTTTTTTTATCAGATTATCCACAGTGGCATATAATATGTACAGAGAAATTCGAAATTTTTTTAACACATAATCCACAGATTATATACAGGAAAATACAATAATTTATTTAATAAAACCATAAAACCAACAACATATTTAAATTTAGAAGCATTCATATATTTTTCTGTATAGTCATTGTCATGCTGTTCATTAAATTAAAATACAATCTTTCTAGTATATTATTCAATAAAAAGATTCCAAATTGCATGAGGCACTCTAATGAAATTATTCAATAATGAAATAATATCACAAGTGAAATAATCACATAATCATAAATGAAAAAAAATGATAAAAATCAAATTCAGAACATAAATATTTACATGTATGAAATAGAAAATAACTCAGGAAATTAATATCAAAACAAAAAGCGCTGTGAATGATAAAAATTTTAACCACACATAATAATACCATTTTTACATTTAATATCTTTTATTTTTGTATGATAACTATTTTATAATGCATGAGAAAAGTAATAAAAGCAAAACACACGATAAAAAAGCGAGGATTTTTATAACTATGAACAAAAAAAAACAAAGTAACTTATGAAAATAGAATAATTTAGTTAATGCAGCCAATGAATTAAATATTAATTTTATAATAAGACCTTAAGACAAAAGTTACCTTAAGTTACCAAGATGAATGTTAATTAAGATGATTGTTTGAAAAAAAATACAGCAAAGAGAGTAAGAATTTTTATGACTTAAATAAAAGTGGCAGAGATTGATATGGCAGGAGGAATGATTGAGTTAGAATATACTCTAGTAATTTAACATAATTTCTATAAAGATCTTAATGTAAAATTTATAAAAAGTAAGGTAAAAAATTTATAGTAAAAGAGTATAATTACGAAGCTTCTTTGAAATCACCACTTTTGTACTCATTAACATAGTAGGCATATGCGATATCTTCATGAGCTGCAGCAATACGAAGATTATTCCCACCCAATATTCTTGTAAGTATTTTCAAAACTTCCTAGTGAAAAATAAAATATAAGCAATACAAATTACAAAATAGCAGATAAAAGAAATCGAGAAAAGTATAAAAAAACATACTTGATACACAGTAATGGAATGACGTGTCAAATCTACATGTAGAAGGTAATATCCATAATCCATTAAAACCTCTGCCAAAAGTAAGTTTGGCATTCCAAAAACTGTCCTAAAATTATTAATATATGAATGACAGTTATGTTATAAAAGAAAGTTGTAAACATATATATTTGTAAATATGTTTTGACAAGAGTAAATAAAATTTTATGTTATAAGTATTTTTTTTTTTTTTTTTTTTAAATATTTTTGACCACATTTGTATCATTATCATTCTATAAAAATTAAATAAATAAAAGCTTACATGAAAAATCAATAATCATAAAATGATATACATTTTATTTGCTTTCTTTTAGATGAAAGACAATATTCCCCCCCCTCTCAACTTTTCTCATTTAAAGCTTCTTCTTTAATGTATGAATCCAAATTGAGCAACATATTTAAATTGATAATAAGAAATCGATTAGAAGAAAAATTAAAAATTTTAATAAACTTTGTACTTAATTACATAAGATTTATAATTTTTACAAAACATTTCATAATACCATAAAGATTATTGCTTATAGTTATTAAATAACTTATTTGTTGATAGTTTTTATCACTTAGATAACCAAGTTCTTATAATGCAATTAATAAAATTTTAAATATTTTTGATTATTTTCAGACATACTATTTACATGAGTTTCTAACAAAGATTATTTTATAAAGTTTTCGCAACAATTTTTTTTCATAATGAATTTTCCATTTTGTTGTTTTAATTAAAATGAGGTTATGAGATGATTTAAACATGCAAAAACATAAATAGTATAAATTGAAAATTTTCAGTTAAATCAATTTTACTTTGCTCTAGCCATAGCTTGCTTAATCAGCAGTTCACTTTTCTTAAAAAATTTTTTCATTAAACATGCCTGAAAAAAAGAATTACTTTTATTTCTATGCAGTTAAATGTAAAACAATTTTATCAGTAGAATTTTTAAACTTTACAACAGATGCATAATTTTCTATATAAAAAATATTAAAAACTATATGGCATTATTAATTATTTATTAAAAATTTTAAAAATATTAGCAGATTTTTTTGTAACTAATATTTTCAAACTGTGTTTATGTAAAACCAACAAAATATAATGCCTGATCAGTACAAACGTTTGTATGCATTTTTTGGGAAATTTCAAGTAGTGTAAATAAAACATAATTTAACATTTTAATCAATGCTCTATTTTTCTCCACTATTAATAATTTCTTGTCCTTTTACAGGAAGCTTTTTAATTCCATCACTGTAAGACTCAGATTTTAATGTAAAAAATTTGAAAGTTTATTCTGTATATCCTGTATAGAACTGAATTTTACTTTGAATTAAAAAAATTGTAAGGCACAAAATAAAATAAAGTCACTAGGGACTATATCTGGTGAATAAGAATGCAGTAAATCTTAATTAACTAATTTTTTGTACCATTGTTTGAGTCGTATACAATCTTGAGTTATCATAAGGAAATAAATTTTTAGTTATATTCATTAATCACTGGTGTTTTTTATTCAATTCTAAGTTTGTTGATTTTGACAGTGAACAATTACGATGTTTAAATATAAGATGGATATAATGCGAGAATTGTTAAAGTTAAGTTTTTAATGTTAATTAAAATGTTTAAAATAAAGCAAAAGGCAAGAATTTTAATGAATTAATTTATTTGCCAGGAGGGATGATTGTGTTAGAATATAGTAAAATGATTCAACATTAATTTTACTTAAAGACCTTAATGCAAAATTTACCAATCAGCTTGTAAAAAATTTGCAGAAGTCTTTCAACAATAATGGAAATTAAAAAAAGCTTCCTGCAAAATGTCAAAAAAAATGTATATTGTAGAGGAAAATATACCTGATTAAAATTAAATTATTTTAATTACACAACTTAAAAAATCGTCAAAAATGTGCATGAACTTTTGGTCTGACCTATGCATACATATGGATATGTAACAAAATACACTAACGTCCAAAAGTTAAACACGGAGAGGAAAATGATAATGTTCAGAAGCCAATCAGAATTGAAGAGGATGCAGAGGTAGATGGAAGTATGCAAATATGTTAGATAACAGCAAATCGCACTTTCATGTCAAGAAATATGTAAAAAAAGGCAGTCTTATAAAATAGCAGATTTATGAGGGGTTACAGAAGTTGATTGCAAGTGCTGATAGAAGATGTTTAAAATTTTTGTAATTTGTTTTCAAGATATACATGTTTCTATGACTTCCAGAAGACAAATGGAAGACTATGAGCGCTGGCGTGCAGTGGGGTGCATTGAAGCAGGATAGTCGATCTCAGATGTTGCTCCTTTTTTGGCATTCATTCTTTAATTTCACATTTATGGAAACAATTCCAAACCACACAGACAGTTGTCTGAAGGTCCTTAGCCGGTCGCCCAAGGGCTACAAACCCTGCGGAAGATTGATATATTGCAATTTTAGCCAAGTGGAATCGCAGAGTGACCTCCACATGTGTGACGTCTATGGTTACAGCGTCCATAGGACTGTGTCTGACTGGGACAATGTAATGTTTCCTAATGAGTCAAGATTTGCTCTGAAGTCAGGTGACAAGCATATAAGAACATGGCACGAACAAGGAACACGCAATCAGCCCCAAAACATCATACATTCCGAGGTAGAAGCATTATGGTGTGAGTAGGGATTTCATTAGGATACCGCACTGAATTGCACATCTATGAACAGGGTTCAGTGATGGCTGTCCAGTATTGAGATGATATCCTAAAACCCACTGCGAGATTGTACGCTGCAGCAGTTTGTCCTACTTTCATTTTAATGGATGATAACATACGTCTATAAAGCTGGCATTTCCAGCCATTCTTATTGAACTAAAAACTGCTCTACAAGAATAATGGCTATAGTTTAATTCTGCAGTGGTTGACCGCTTAATTGAAAGAATGGTCAAAAGGTGTAAACTTTGTATACAGACGAGGGGGATCACATACCCTATTAATGCCCTTTTTTCATTTTATGCTGTTTATCTTCATTTTATACATAATTCTGCTTAAATCTCCAGTATGTCATTATCTGATCACTTACAAAATTTTAATATTGTTTTTATTTCTGTATATAATTATTCATTTTATTTTATGCTACTTTCCTGCTGAATTTTGTATCAATCAAAACAGTATTTTTTTTTTTTTTTTGCATTTTTACATTATTGTCCTCAACTTTTAAGAAATGTGTGTTAATAATAAAATAAATATATAATAAAAATAAATACAATATTTCATAAATCCATTACATCGCAAATTATTTATAATTTAGTAAGCTTCACTTAAAAAAAATGGTAAATGACATCAGACTCGTACAGGATTGGCACGATTTAAAATTTTCACACCAAGCACTCTAAAGTTCTGACGCCAAATTAAATTACATCACTACGCGCGATAGCCATCAACCAATAACGATTGCGTTCAAACTTCAGCTTTGAAATTGCACGTTTTTCCGAATTTCAAATATTAAAAATTTGATTATTTCATTATAACTAAATACTATAGAAGTTTTAAAATTCTGATAAATAGAAACAAAATTTTTAATATATGGAGCAATGGCGCTCACCTTAAAAAAACATTAGTGTAGTGCTACCTACTACAGTGCCAACCGGGCAATAAAGCTAAATTTCAAACATTAAGAAATTTCATTTTTTAGATTTAAATTCAATTTTTAATATACCGAGCAATGGCACCCACCTTAAAAAAGCATCAGTGTAGCGCTACCTACTACAGTGGCAACTGAGTAATAGAGCTAAATTTCAAACTTTAACAAATTTCATTTTTTGTTTAAACTCAAATTTTAATATAACGAGCAGTTACGCCCACATTAAAGAAATTTAAATATGCGGCACATTCTAACACTAACATGAAAAACGCAATGGAAGCATTCATTTTTATAAAAACTTTAGTTTCTAAGTATATGACTAAAATTGTAATGAAAAATAAAATTACTCAACCTAATCTTCATTGCTCTCCGAATCATTACTTTTCGGCGAATGTACCATTTTTATCGCATCTAAAAAATCTTCTATTATGTTTTCCTGATGATTATTTCTCCATACTTACTACGCAAAAACGTGAAGTCAATATATCCACATCCATACTTATTAATTTTCGCAAGCAACACGAAAACACCAAAAATTGAATATTGAAACTCAATGCTTCAAGATTATTCTGTAATAATTTCAAGGGTTACATACAAAACACGCATGTAGAACAAAAACATGTCATACCTACGTAATCCAAACTGGTAAACCAGTCTAGCATACTTTATCACATTCTTAGTGCATTTTACCCTCTGTATGCTTCTCTACTATTTAGCGAAAAAATTTCTGTTATTTGCAACTTATTTTAAAATAATTTGAATTTTGGGTTTTTACATGAATATTTATATATGATATTCATGTGAAAATTACTTACCATATAGTCAATGAATTATCAAGCAAATTATATTTATGTTTTTAACAAATGAATTACATATATTTTCTTTGCAGTAAATTAGACAAAAAATTAACATTTTTTATTTACTTAATGAACATAAGAATTCTATGTCATGTATAGAATAAAAAAAAATAATAATAAATAAATAAAATAAATAAATAAATTGACTAAATGGAAATCAATTATTTTAAATGATATTATAAATCAATTTAATATTTTAACTTGTACACACAATTGACATTTTATTAGTATTATTAACATGATTAATGTTGCAATAATATACATAAGAAATCTTTTGATATGTACAAAACATATTAAAATAAATAAATTAAATATAAAAATTAATACATACCTTTGAGGCATAACAGAGAATATTAATTAATTCCTAAAATATCAAAAAGATGAAAATAAAAATTAGAAAAAACATAATAACAAACAATTTTAGAATGTAATAAAATGTAAGTACAATAATGATTAAATGCAATTTAAGACAATCAGGTAGTATAAATTGTACTCCTTTCTCATTAATTAGGTAATTTTTCATAGCTCTTGCTACTAAAAAAAATTAAAACCCTCTGCTTTAAGTAACATTTTGCACTAAATAGTCTTTATCTAAAATTCCATTTTATTGGATCACCAACTTTATTTTAGAGTCTACCAATTGCATAATCAATAGTCTAATAATACTCTAATAGAGCTAACATATGTGTATTCATAATTTGTAAGTATCAATCAAGCAGAAAATTCCAAGATTTGGTCTACTATTTCAAGAAATATGATTTCATTAATGAATATGATGGATATTCAGGTAGGTCAGGTGCATTATATCTTGCTGCCTACTGATGACAAAAATGAAGGCTTTCCACACCAGACCACTTTTTCAGATTTAATCACAGATGAATTGAGCAAATTCCAGTTTTAATTAAAATATCTACTATTAAAAAGTATAAAAATTGTTTTATTACTCAATCTTTCATACTAAATAGTCTGTACTTGTACAGTTCTTCTGGTGAATGTCATCTAAAAGTAGGATTTAAATTATTAAATCACACTAATACTATTTATTAGTAAAATATACTAATGAATACTGCATTAACATCATTTATTACAGATAACTAAATTTTACTGACACAGTAATATAAAATCTATATATGAAATGTAAAAATTTTAGTTTTTATTTTTCATATTTACATAACTGACATAAGATGTTAATTCATTCTACACAAAGTATACTGCTCAAAATGATCAAAGGATATTGTGAGTTTTATAAAATAATAGAATAGTCAAATATTTTACATACAATGGAAGAGTTACAAATAAAAATTTATCTCATAAGTAGCACAATGCAAATTTTTAGTTTTACTTTGAAGATTATGCTTCAGCAGCAGCAAATAAGATTTGGCTTTAAATTTCTTAATACAAGACAATGTAAAAAAGAATGATCAATATACAGTAAGTGCTTTGTTTTGAAAGAATGTAATGTTACAACAAAATCATTTAACTGAATCAAAGGTGGAGAGTTGTTGGTTATTTAGAGTGGGCCAAACACAATTTGAAATCACAGACACCATTAGAATTTCACAGAGTGTGATTTCCAGAATCAGGAACCATTTTCAAAGACCTGTAAGACAGGCTAAAAATTAGGGCAAGGTTATGCACATCCAAAATTGCCTAATGAAGATTATTATTTAATATTAACAGCACAGAGAAGCCAAATGTAAATGCCACTCTTCTTCAACACCTTCACTCAACTACGGCTACCACTATTTTGACACAAACTGTCCTAAACTGCCTTCATGCTGTAGGACTATACTCGCAGACGAATAGTATGTGTCATATATGTCATGTTAACAGCAAACTACCATCACACTTGCAGGGAGAGAGCAACAGAGCATGTGAATTGGAGAAAAAATGATTGGTGAAATATTTTTTTCTCGGATGTCTCCTCTTTTTTCTTAATACTGTTAATAGACATATTTTCATCTGGGGGAATGTAGACCAAGAAACAATTCAGCATTTGTGCACAAAAGTATCAGACATGGTGGTGAGATAGTGATGGTTGATGGTGGCATTTCCATTGAAGAGAGCACTGATCATTCAAAATGGAGCTGATTGATCGTCAATATAAGGACGAGATCCTGACTTATTGTACTCCCTTACTCTGCAGCAAATGGAAAAAACTTACATTAATAGATGGTTATTGCAATTCCCATCATGCTAACTTGGTGAGTGATTTCCTTTTAGAGGAAAGAATCATATGAATGGAATGGGCAATATGTTCTCTAGATATGAACTAAATAGAACATGTTTGGAACATTCTAAACAGAGCAGTTGATGGAGGCCTATTACCCCGTCAAAACTTGCTGAGTACTGGAAAGAGCTCTTTTGGAGGAATGGGACAGAATACCACAACCCTTCATTAACTTGATAGTTCAAAAAGTTTTCAATATCGCTGGCTATCTGGGGAAACACATTACTCCCTACTAAAAACAATTTTCTTTTGGCAAAAAAAAAAAAAAAAAAAAAAAAAAAAAACAGCTTATTTATTTGTTTTTCTCATAAATACACATCGTTTATTATCTTTTATACCAAATGCTTTACAAAACACTTTTTTTCAGCCAAATAAATCTTATTTTGTAAACATTTTTTATCTCATATAGCCTATTTTATCTGTTAATCAATCACTCAACAAAGTAATTCTCCAGGTGCAAAATCAATCCACAACTTTATTATCCTTTAATTGTTTTGAGCAGCGTATTTCTTTAAACAATTTAATCAAAAAAATTAACACTTACTCTGGAAGGAATTGATGAGTCTATACATTCAAGAGCTTTTAAAGACCATTTATATGCCTGAAAATTAAAAACATTGAAAATATAACAAATGCTTATAATTGTTAACATAAAGAAAAATTATAAATAAACCTGAAAACTCTTACTTCCTCACTTCTACTTTGAACACAATACAAAGCAGAGATTTCTCCGTAAATAGCAGCAAAATTAATTTTTAAACCAAGTTTTTCAGCTAATTCTATGCAATCTAAAGCATCTTTAACTGTTTTTTCAGCTTCAACAAACTTACAATAAAGAGTCCTAACTTTAAGCAATCTGAAAAAAGAAGTTAATTATATAAAATATATTTCAAAGAAACCATTTAAAAAATTATAACTGAAAAATTTATTCAAAAATTTAATTAGTTGCAGGACACAAAACTAATTGTCAATAAGTAATTATAAAAAGAAATATCAACATTAAAAAGTAACAAAAATTATTAATCAAAAAAATTACCTTTTAAGGCACTCAAATATTACGGACCATCCAATTGTTTGGGTATATTTTTGAGATATTCTTGTGCAGGCTAAAAATACTACTTCACTTTCAGAATACCAGCCAGCATCAGTTAAAAATGAACCTAAAATTAATATTATTAAATGACAAAATTGCAACAACACTTTCTTTTCGATAAATAAAATGGAATCCATAATTTTAGTTTAAACATTTAATAAAAAAATTCAAAACATGATTCATTTTCAATACAACCATCAAGCTTACCAAATATACACAAGACATATGCTTTTTATTATTAATATTAAAAAATAGCTTTTTCTATTTTAACTTTAGACATCAAAATAAGTTTATTGTGAAATGATATGCATTAAACTTATTCAGGAAAATATGAATATTTGTAGTATGAAACATGTATTTTTCTATTTATAATAAAAATTTTATAAGTTTAAAATAAACAACATATCTCAATTAAATAACATTTTTATTGCAAAGAAATATTCAATTTGAAACATATTTTAAATTAACAAATAATGTTGAATTTAAATATTTTTTACAATTCTTAGATTATACTGGTAATTATATGAAGCGATTGAGATTGAATATTAATGAGTCAGAAAAAACCCATGTAATTCAATGCTTTTCCTTTGATTCTGTTTTTGAAAATATTTCTTCTTTGAATAAATTATGTGATTCCTAAGTGAATATATAAATACAACATGGTTTAATAAAATTTTTTAAAAAATTAGAGGGATAATTTGAAAAATGTTGCAAAATTTATTATAGTAAAAAACTATATTTTTATTACTATAAATTTCAAAATTTTTAATACAAGTTTAAATACATTTGTAGTTTGTCTAATTCTTTTAGTGATTGCGATGTACAGGATGGCCGAGAAAATTAACGATCACCATTTTCTGGACAACACATTTATTTAATTACAAACAGATATTTTAATATCAAAAACAAAAACAAAAAATTAACACGGAACCTTCCGCTCCTACCAGAATATTGGGACCAATCGCTGGCCTCGCTCCATTGATACTGTTCTAAAATATAGCAACCTCTCGAAAAAGATAAAAAAAACGCCAAGTGCGGTTTGTTGATCACAAAACAGTCATCAAATATACTACGCATGTACATATTATTAAAGTATATAAACAGAAACTTTTGCTTTCATGAATATATTTTATCACATTACAACAAAAAAACTAAGAAACATAAAGATAGAATAATGAAACATTAACACACTTCCAATGTTAATTTATTATCTAATAAACAGTAAATATTTCATACATTTAATTACAAAATTTAAATTTACTAAATATTGCTATTATGCTTCAGATTACGAATATTTACTTTTACTTACCACTTCACTAATAATAAACATACAAGATTACAAAATTTTTCATATATAAAAAAAAAAAAAAAAAAAAAAAAAAAAAAAAATCATCAAACAAAAGAAAAAAGGGTCAAATGTCACTGATTGGTCTGCATTAGAAAGATTTCTTCCTGGGCAATGAATGATTTCTATGTTATATTTTTGTAAAGCTAAGGCCCACCATTGAAGCTTTGATGACTGTGGGACATTTTTCACAACAAATGATAGAGGATTGTGGTCGGTCACTATCTTTTCTGTTGATCCAAAAAACCAGGATTCAAACTTCTTTAATGCCCGTACTATAGCATACGCTTCATGTTCTATAGTAGACCAATTTTGTTGGGGTTTGGACAATTTCTTGTGTGCTTGCATAGCACACAGGAAAATGCTTATCTTCCCTCACTTGAGACAGACATGCCCCTATTCCAATTTGCGATGCATCAGAGTAAATGATGAAGGGATGCTGTATTGTTGGAGTTATCAACTCGGTTGCTTTCATAAGTTGATCTTTCAGCTTTTGGAATGATACATCATGTTCTTCTTTCCATTCCAGCACTTCCGGTTGTTTCTTTTTAGTGAGCTCTGTTAAGAGGTAGGCGATTTCAGCATAATCAGGTATGTGATTTCGATAATAGTTGCATAATCCTAATAAGCTCCTATGATGAGATTTAGTCTTTGGTGTCTCCAATTTTTCAATTGCTTTGATCTTTTCAGGGTCAGGTCCTGGGCACTCCTGATCCAATGATATGTCCTAAATATTTTATTCATGGTTTTGCAAAATAACACCTTTTCAAATTAACAGTGAAACCAAGTAATTCCAACTTTTCAAAAACTTTGTGTAAATCTTGGAGATGGGTGTCAAAGTCTGGAGAAAATATAGCAATGCCATCAATGTATGCTCTTGCAAATTCTTTTAGTGCATTACTCATTACTCTCTGAAATGTTGCAGCAGCATTTCTTAATCCAAATGGCATTACTTTGAATTGGTACTGTCCTTGATGAGTTTTAAAAGATGTAAATTCTTTACTCTGTTCTTCTACAGGTATAGCCCAGTATCCTTTGAGTAAATCTAATGTTGTAATAACATTTGCTTTTCCGGTACGGTACATCAAATCAATTGCATTTTCCATAGGAAAATCATCTGGTTTGGTTACAGCATTCAAAGATCTATAGTCCACACACAATCGAATATTTCCATCATTCTAGCTTACACATACTACAGGGTGAGCTATCTCAGCGTTACTTTCTTCTATCAGTCCAGATTTCATTAAATCTTCTATTTCTTTATCAACCTTTCCTTTCAAGGCTTCAGGGATTCTATAGATCTATAGTTTTTTTTCTCTCTAAATTTGGTACTAATCTTGAGTGGTTCTACTTTTGCTATTTTTAATTTTCCAGTAAATAATCCTTTATGTTGCTTAATAAGAGAAATTAATTTCTTCCTCAGTAAAGGACTTAAATTTTCAAAATTCAGATTTTCTCCTACTTCTAAGATTTGTAATGGATTTGGAAATTCTTTATCTGGCAAGTTATAATTTCTCCAAATTCTTCTTTGTTTTCAAATATTACTCCAACTGCATTAACACTAGCTTGAAATTTTCTTATCATATTTGAATGGACATGTTTAATCTTTCCATCTGGTAATCTCACTTTGCAAGAATGAGGTGGACAGTGGTTTATGATCTCTCCTGGACCTGTCCAACGGGAATAAAAAGTTTGTTGTTTGAATCTGGAATAAGTAAATAAACTTTTTCTCCTATTTTAAAATTTTTCATCACTGACATTCGGTTAAAGTATTCAGCATATTTCTGTTGTTTGTCATTTGCAATCAAGTTAGCTTGCTCTAACCTTATCTTTTATTCTTGAAGATAGTTAACAGCAGATTCACTTAAATTACTTAGGATGGGAATCTCTCCAGACCATGATGACTTCAACATTGCTAGAGGACCTCTTGGTTGTCTTCCATACATCAGTTGGAAAGGTGAAACACCAGAAGTACAGTTTGGAACTTTTCTGTAGGCAAAAAGTGAATATGGCATATGTTTATCCAAGTTGTGTGGATTAGCTTGAATGATGTGATGCAGCATTTTCTTAAGTACTTTATTCCATCACTCTACTAATCCAATCGAAGCACTATAAGCAGGAGTGGAGAATCTGGGATGAGAACCAAGTCTTTTCTCAAATTCTTCAGTTAATTTGGAAATGAAATTTTTCCCATCGTCACTAGCAATTACATGAGGTATACCTGTTCTCATGAATATTTATAAAAGTGCTTTGTATGTGGTTTTGGCTGTCAAACTTTTTAATGGTATTGCTTCAGGCCAACGGCTATGTTGATCCACTAAGCATAGTACATACTTATGTTTTCTTGGTCCACATCGAGGGTCGCGATAGGGCTAATTATATCAATTCTTTACTCCCAGGTATCCTCCAAAGATTGAGTTGTGTGATAATTCAAGAACCATTTGTCTTCTATTAAGAGGTAATACTAATTGGAAAACATTCTGCTCCAATATTTTTTCCTGATGATGTAACAAATCATCAATAATTTCCCCTTTTCTGCTCTCCATATTTCCAAGCTTCTTTTAAGGTTGTACAACTCTTTTGCTCCACTTGGAGTTTCTACGCTTCTGATAAAACGGTTGTCCGGTCGCTCCTCTCTGCCGGGTGAGAGTCGGTGCCAACTGTCTCCCTTGCCTTCGTTTTCTGCCTCCGGCAATTTTAAGGGTGGGAATTCTTATTCCTTAGCTGT
The DNA here is from genome assembly GCA_030067965.1 of Latrodectus elegans. Classification (NCBI taxonomy): domain Eukaryota; kingdom Metazoa; phylum Arthropoda; class Arachnida; order Araneae; family Theridiidae; genus Latrodectus; species Latrodectus elegans. The sequence continues at coordinate 61,192,058 of CM057816.1, forward strand.
TTCTGTGGCTAAACTGAGCAAATTTTCTCCTTCAGAACGTCCGGTGTCTACTGAAGAATAGTCGTCGGAACAGTTTTCTTTTTGAAAGATCTGCAGTTGAATTAATTAATTCATATGTTTCTGGAGTTATTAAACAATGCACATGTATTTTTTCCGTTACTGCAATTAAAATATCTACACAGTTAAATAAATTATTTTCAGAGTTCTAATAGTAAATATACTTACGACAAACTTTCGCTTCAAATGAGTTTCCAAATGCAGGTGTTAATATAACTTTCCTTCCTTCGCGATCTTCTAAAATCTGGAATTAATGATGAGTGAACAATGCAGATTTGAGTCCCAGAATCTACAATAGCTTCCGTTTTTATAGAGTTAATAAAGATATCAATTTTCTGTAATGGTTGAATAACAGTTTCTTCTGATTCACTTTGCATGTGAGTCGAGTCAACTTTAGCTACAACAGCATCTTCTTTCGATATTCTTTTTGTATTCCTCAAAGTTGTAGAATACATCTTTTCATTCTTTTTAATGTATCCATTTCGGTTTCTCTTTTCTAAGCACTCTCCTGCTAGGTATTGATAACTTCTGCAATTATAGCATTCCTTTCATTTCGGGATAAAACTTAGTTTTGTGTATTCTCTTCTTTTGGCTGGTGGAATATATTTATCTTGTACATATGTTAAACCCGTAAACTTTGAACATTTTGTTTCAGTTCAAATTTCTGCAAGTGATTTTCTTTTGGCTTCAAAATAAATATCGCATTCTCTGGCTAATTCTTGGGGTTTCAACCATTAATTTCCTTGGCATATGGCGATGTGTGAAGCTGTTTCTCCATCTAATGTTTGAAAAGTTTATCGGAAATGATTAATGCTTTTAATGCTTCAAAATCTGCTATTTCTCTTGATTTACAATAATAGTCCCATGTTGATGTTAATCGTGAGGCAAATTGAATATTGATATACTCATAAATAATGCTTTAAGGTTAGAAGAAATTTGTACACTTCATTCAGTATATCATAATATTTTTGATGAATGGTTTCACTTGCTGAAAGTTTGAGGTAAGTATTTTTATTTTTACTGTAAACATATATTTGTACCACACATCTTTGGAAATGTTCTGCCCTCCAGGAAGCACGCTCTTCTTCACATTCCAAGACGCTCTCCACTCCTGGAGATATTTCTTTTCTTTATTGGACGGCAAGACTTATTATGCTCGAAAGAGCCAACACAAGGACGTAATTAAAAAAAATATATTTGTACCACAAGTATAACAAATTTCTAGTTTACTAAATTGATTTTGTTCATACAATTTAATTTGAAACATAAAAACTTTATAACTCTTATTGCATATTAATGAAGCATTATGTTCTAGCACCACACTTTTTTAAAATCCTTACACACACAATTCCCCTTTGTCTTTCCTTTTTGTTACATTCTTATGAAGAAGAGTATTCTTGTCAGTAGCCCAAAGGTTCAAGGGAATATTAAACAGGCCCAATAGACCAAAAAGATCTTTTCTTTCACAGAATACAGAAGCGAAACTTTAATTAACAATTATTATAAATTAGTGTTCCTTTTTTAAATAATAAATTTTATTGAGAATTTTTTTTTTTTTTTTTGCACAATTATATATTTTTAACATTAGACTTAATATTTGATGATTTTTTCCTTTATGTTTTGAAAGATTTATACAGATAATTTACATTTAGAATTAGAAATTGAGGTGTCTAAAATCAATTTAACTAAAAAAATTTAAACTTGATACTTTTTGTATTAATCATGACATTTGTGCTTTTAAATTTTGACTTTACAAGTAACACTGGATTCAGCCGACATTTTTTTTTATAATTTTAAATATTTAATATCTCATTCTTTTATTTTTAATAACACCCATAATATTGAAAGAAAATGCCCATAATCTGTATAAGCTGTTCAGAGAGATTCCTATAATAATTTTATTCATAAATATTTTCCAACAGTCATGTGTAATACAAAAGATTAGGATTTTCACTCAGAAGAAGTTTTACTAATTCATTAAAATGTAGTATAGTATGTAAGAATTTAAAGGAAAATTATTTTCTTGTTGATACAATAATATTAAAATACCAATTTCCTTATATTGTTTTAAGACTCCCTTTTCAAGACAATCCCTGAAACTATTTTTTGTATATTACTAAAGTATCTCTCATTCTCAATTTTTTAATATCATATTAAAAAAACAACTCTTTTCAACAGGTCAAATTGCTTAAAGGAAATGCAGTTTATATCGCAATTAATTCAACAGAAACTAATGTTATTCCAATATTTCAGTAAAAGTTCAAAAACAAGATTTTGAAAAATTGAATATTTTATGAACAGAGTATTCACATTTATTTCAAAATCTCCATCAAAGATATTTTTTCACAATATTTTTTTTTATTTTCACAATTTCTTATAATATTTTCTAACCTTCACATGGTTGGCTAAATATTGTATAAGTAACTTATTACTTAAGAAATTTTATGTGCAATTATAATATATATATATATATATATATATATATATATATATATATATATATATATATATATATATATATATATATACAGACACACTGCAAGTTGTTGCTTTTAGAACCTAAATCTGTATTCCCTACATCACCAAGAACTTTAACTGTCATAGTTAAAATTTTACATCCATGTTTGATTTCACTTTTAACCCCAAATTTACCCTCTTTAGTCTGCATAAAGATTATTTATCCCTAACTAATCCATATGTATGTTAAAACTAAAAATAAGAGTACATTCATTCAAAAATGTGATAAATCTAATAAATGTAAACTTTGTGTTTAATAGCTTGATCATGTACAAGAAGTTTAATTTTCTAAAGGTAATATAGCAGCAGTATCTAGATTATGTGATGAGCATCTCGCAACTCACTCTGAAAATTAGTTAAATTGCAGATAAAACTAATCTCGTATAATCTCATTAATTTAATTATTTTCACATACTGATTGAAAAAAAATTTTAAACTTCATAAAAAGTTTTTGTCACAGCATAAATTTTGAATTGAAATCTAAACTTATAAATTTTTCAAAAGATAGATATCTGCTTCCAGGGTGAAAAAGAGACATCCCCACCAAATGTCAATACAGCACAAGCAACATGTAGTGATTTCTCCATTAAAAGACACAGTTACAGAAACTTGAATTTAACATCAATCATGAGACTTAACATATTAAATACTGATCCCCATCCACAGCCATCACTTAAGGACTTGATGAACCTAAATAATGTTGAAATGGATTACCTTTCTCTTCATTGCATCTTCACATAAACATACTATCAATATATTGATTGCTGAGTCAGTATTTAGTTAAGATGATGATGTGTTGACACCTTTCTGTTTAAGTAACAGACTTGCAGGTATCATAACTTGGAGCACAATATGTCTGTACCATAAAATAAAGACACTTATCATTCTGGAAATTATTCTAATTCTTAAATCAGTATTAGTGAATAAACTTAATGACACTCTAAAGTTGCACACAAAAATTAATTCTCTTGAATACTGACATCAAAAAACTATTGAGATTTTATAATACACAGCATGTTTTGTTAGTATGCATTAATTTCAAAATTTCCTAATGGTAATAGGATTAGAATCATAATCATTATCTATAGAATATTTTCATTAGGAGAGCATCATTCTACAATAAAATTTGGTAGCATCATAAGTGCTTAATGAGTAAATGCCATTTTCAAATTAAATAATTAATTAATAATAAAAGTAAAAATTTTACCATTTTCCATGCAGACTACTGATGATAATCCTTTTATGCTTTTCAAATAGACATTGAAATATAATTGTTTGCATACTTCAACATGATATTCTTTATACATATTTCGGGTTGAATCAAAACATCTACATGATGTTTGGTTTGTTTCTTGATAGTAATTTTTTGTATAAGAGGGTTAATTAGACAGACCTAAAGTTTAAAGTCGATTTTGAATTACAGCAAACATCCAGGGCCAAAATCACATCAACAACCTGTTTAAATGTCAGTTTGGCATCTTCATGCAACAGTAACCAAAGTGAGTAACAGAACAAACTTTATTTAATAGTAAATTTCCTGATTTTTTATTTTATTTTAAGGAGAGTAATTTTATGATATTTCTCACATTTATTTATTTTGAGCCTATGCTTTTTTTTGTATTTCAAAGCAAACTTTTAATCCAAGAAAATGTAGTCTCATACTTTAGCTAACTAAATTACTTTTCTCTCTATCTCTCTCTCTATACATATATGCAGCAAATAATTCTATTTGATTTAAGAAAATATTTATCTGAACTCTATTGTTTAAAACTTAAAACAGAGAAGTTCCGTTAAATATTAATTCAACATGTTTCACAAGAATAGTTTTTAACCTTAAAACATAATACTTTTTTAAAATAAGAATACCTATTGCAAAACCCAAATGAATGGCTTTGAGTTCACATCCACCAGAAATTCTAGAACAATATTTTTGAAAGTTAAGTGCAAGACAAGAAGCTATATTATAGCCACTATCCATTAGAACTTGAAAAGCATAATGCAGTTGATTTCTGTAAAGAAAAAAAAAAAAAATTCGTAAACAACACCAGTTAATAAAATAAAAAAGTAATTATATTTTAAAATTTAAAAGAATAAATTATTTGTGAATAAGTTATTAAAACATTTATTGATACATAATTAATTGTAATGCATATTTTGAGTAATTTTATGATATTTCTCCCATTTATTTATTTTGAGCCTATGCTTCTTCTGTTGTATTTCAAAGCAAACTTTTAATCCAAGTAAATGTAATCTCACATTTTATCTACTACATTACTTTTGTCTCTCTCTCTATATATATATATATATAAATATATGCAGCAAATAATTCTATTTGATTTAAGAAAATATTTATCTGAATTCTATTGTTTAACACTTAAAACAGAGAATTTCTGATAAATATTAATTTTTTTTTCACAGTTTTATAAATTCATAAATTGACATTTTTTTAAAATTCAATTTAAAAAATGTCTAATATTAGTTTTTGAAGTTTTCTTTTAATAGACCTAATACAACTGAATGTGTCAAACCAATGAAATTAAGCAATTTTATTAGATGTATACTATTTTATATGTTCAAGAGAATTTTGACAGAAATAGGACAGTAAATTCTAGAAAGACAGAACACAAATTTAATTATTCAACCTTTACTTTATACTATATTAACTTTTGCTCACTTTATAGAAAAATTATCCAGTGAATATGTAGAAATAATTAAACAAGATTTCTTTTACATCAAATTAAAAAATAATATTTTAATAGCCACTAAAAATTATATTTCAAGATGAAATAAATATTGTTTAGAAGATCAAAAAGAATTATTAATGTTATTGTGAGTCAGTATTTAAAAGTTGACAAGTTTAAAAAAAAAAAAAAAAAAAAAAAAAAAAAAAAATTGGTAACTGAAAGTGCTCAAAGTATTTCCCTTATATTATTGTATTTATATATCTATGCATAGATCATAAGATTATTTTAAAGGTTTAAGAGGGCATAGTACAAAAAGTAAAAAACACTGATTTAGACTATTAGTGTATTTGTCAAGTATTTCATATGATTAATAATTTTTCATAACAATGTATAATTAATATTAAAATTCTAACAATTCTCAATATTAAAGATTATATACACTTTATAGAATAAATATTTTTAAAAGATGAAATTATGTGTAGAAAATGCAAACGTAATATTAATATAGTCATCAATTGTAATAGAATTTTCACATCGAAAAACATAATCATAACTACAAAACCAAGTGAGTAATGAGAATCTTGTAATTTATTATATTTTCAAAAGTCCTTTCCTAAATAATTTTGTTTACAATATTTTGCTTTTTTACTTAGGTCAAATGACTATATGTAGTTTATCCGAAAAAAATCAGTTTACATAGCTGATTAGTTTATTACAAAGAGTTAACAACTTCTATTCAATTTTTATACTGTCCATTATTATCACTTATTAACAGGCTTATTATTAAGAGTAGTGTTACTTATTGTGTAATAACTAATATTGCATTTGGATCACACTGTGATTATTAGCATTTTAGTTAGTATAGCAGACAGACATTGACTGTCATTACTTCTCCTTATGATTGCATATGAAATCAACAATGAAATTATGAACACAAGAATGAAGCACAATTCACATTCACAACTGAAGGAATAATGCGGTATAAATACAGAGAAATGCACTGCAACAATAGAAGCAGCACATAAATACAGAGAAGTGCATCTAATAGCTGGAACAAATGAAATGATTGTTCAACTATTTAAGAAATCTATTCTGCTAGAAAGTGCTTTACACTTCAACCTATAGTTAAGATTTTGTTCTCCATTCTTGCAGTTAGAGAAGTTGCTGTCTTGTGAAGCTTCACATGTTGAGGTTTCACTGAACTTCTATAACACAAAACCATTTGAATAGCTTATTTTGGCAATACAAAAATTTCAATTGTGGTTGTCTTTATGTTGAATGAAAGCTATATTTATTCTAATAAATGTTTGTAAGTAACTGCTTTATAAAACTTGTAAACAAAAAATTTTCAAAATAAAAAATATTAAGATTTTTTTTTATGAATTGCTTTTAATGCGAAAAATTGAAAAGAAATGTTTAAAAATAAATCTACTTAAAAATTCAAAAAATTTTACAACTCTAAAAATGATATTAGAAAAAAAAATTTGTATTACCTTTTCTCAGTAATCTTCAACAATTTTCCAAACTGCCTGGCATCTCTGAATTCATAAGCTAGAATCCTTAAATCTCCCTTTTTGTACAACTGTAACACAGAAAACAAAATTAGTTGCATAATGAAAAATATAAATAAATAAATTATTAATATCTGATGAATTATTATTTCCAACACATTCAAATAAATGGTTTCTTTTGATTTTATGTATTGTTTTATTAAAAGCTTTATACATTTTATTCAGTTTTTTGTAAATAATTATTTAATATATTATACTTTAAAACAAGATAAATTTAACTATAAATGTGAAAAAATATTTCTTCTTAAAGGCAGTTATTTGATTTTTAGCATTTTATAATAATAGACATTCTAATTACATAATACAATAATAAAACTACATAATTTTTAAAACATTTTAATGTTTCATTTCTAGATCTGAATAATTTTCATAAATTTTCGCTTTATTTTAAATATTAAGTATTCACTTACAAATCTTCTTGGAATGAACATATCAGAAAATATAGAAACTTAATATGGCTTTAAAATTTAAGATTCATTCAAAACACAAACCATAGAGTGACCTTTTTCAATTGACACATACTACTTTCAATTGAAATTTTACACAATTTGATTACAAAAATAATTTATACTTATTTCTAAACATTCTAAAATGAATCTGAAACTACTTCATTAACTGAATATGCACGATAATTTTTCTATTTTCTCTTTAAAATATTTTTAACATCTGAAGATCAAAAGAATTTAACAATCACTGATAATTCTAATAATGGTGAGACATTTTGCACAACAGAATCTCATTATAAAGAAAAGAGATTTTATAAAACTGGAATTTAATTTTATTCAATACAATGCTTCAAATTTTCTTAATTATCTTTAAGATTACTCACTATACACAAAAAAATCTGAGGATGCAAGTTGAAAATTATTTATGAATTAATAACATGAAAGGTAACTGATTTTAAAATATACTATTGCTAACAATCATATAATAAAGCTAAAGACTAATTTCAAACCTATTTATTGGTTTCTTTCTATGCAAATAAAATTTAAACAACAAATTATCATTTTTATCAACATGTAGAAAATTGTCTTTAAAAAATATAAGAATTTCAATGTAATAATTTTGTTGCACAAAATAATGTAAGTTTACATTTTTATAACAGCAGACCTCTTTGTTCCTAGCTCAAGAAGAGCTTTACCAGTTTAGATGGATACTGCTGGAAAATTTATTCATCATTTTTAATTTTACATCAAAAGGCTTTTATACCCAAATATGTTATAAGTATTGCACATAAAGGTTATATTTACAGGTTACAAATTAAAAAATAGTGATAGTAGATTATATACAGAATAAATCATTTACAAGTAATCTAAGGATTGTTTTATAGTTAAGATAGGCGTTAAGTATTTCCGTCCTTAAACTATGTGAAAAGTTGTTTTAGGTCTATTAGAAAGTTCATTATTTTGTTAAATTTTTTTTGGTTTGTAAGTAGTTACTTCTACATGGCCGTCTATTGAACCACTGGCTTGGCAAGATAATGAGATGAAGTTAGAGGGCATGTTGTCAAATAGTGAAGTGGATTACCTTCATTACTGCATGTGCATTCAGCAGGAGAGGCAAGATGGAATCAATGAAAGTAAGTGGGGAAAGTCCCATGCCCTGTTAGAAAAGGAATTTTGTTTCTCCTGAAAAAGAGGGGAGTCCTACGGATGATAGGTACTAATTCATATATTAGCCTCCCAGTGTTGCTATTTGTCGATTCTTCTTGTCATGTCACCCATACTTTAAGGATGCTTTTAACCAGACACTTTGAGGGAGGGTGGTTGTTTGAAGCTCAACTGTCATTTTTTGCACATGAGGGCTAATTAGACCGGGACCTACAGTTTAATGTGGATTCTGAACCATTACATTCATGCCCAAGGTGGGATTCAAGCCCACAAACTGTTGAACCGAAGGCAAGAGGGCTAACTGTTTGGCTGCCAGCTTGGCTTGGGAGTGGGTGGATGGTAATAGGTGATTCAGTATGTGTTTTAACCCATCTGATATTTATGTGAGTGTTTTCAAAAAGGTCTTTTTGCATTATGCATGCTGTTGAACTTTTATTGGATGGGTTAAGAGAGATTTTAAGCTAGCTTGGCTATTCGACCATATATGCAATTCAAAAATATCTTTTTATTTGTGCTCCTATTAAGAAATTTTTATATTAACTCATCTTCCCTATTTTTGCATAAAAAGCCATAAAATTTATGACTATTTTATGAGTTTAATTTTGGTTTCTAAAAATATGCTGTATTTGCCCATAAAAATTTCATTTCGTCAAAACCATTTATCCTACATTTTTAAAACTGTTGTAAAACTTAGAATGAAAAGTAATAATTATTTCTGAGATATCTCCTAAGAAACTTAAATGATGATATTAAAAACATTAAATATAAATCTAATAACTAAAATCTAACTTAAAAGTAAATTGCTCTTCTGGATATCAATAGCTACAAACCACTAAGTATCTTGTCAAATAAATTTCAGCATTTAAAAACCTTTTTGTTTGGTATAATGCTCAGTTTTCAAAAATAAATAAAGTTTACTCTTCTTTAGTAAAAATAATTTAATAAAATGTTTTATTGGTGCAACCATTTTCTTAATATATATCATTTTAACATTAATGCATTTTTATGAATTGTGACAGTTGAACTAATATATGTATTGTTACCGTAGTAGAAACATTTCACATTTAAATCTAATTCAGTGAAGACTATAATATCCATAAAGGATAATATATTAAAAACTAGTCACAGTTAATGAGGCGGTATGATAAAATTATGATAAAAAATATGATCAAGTACTATCAACTTTATCAGTTAAGATTAGCTTACAACAATAAAGCACTGAATATTCACAGGTCCTCAATAACCCATTTTGCAACTTTAACGAAGTGATATTTCACTTATCCCTCAATGTATTTTCATAACAAATCCAAAAATTTATAATGTTTGAAAAATTATGAATTAGAAATCAATTATCATTTTAAATTGATTTGTATATTATAAACACTACTATAGCTAAAAATCATTTATTTTAAATTTTAGAATATTTAAATCTTGTTTTTATAGATGTTTCTAAATATTAAGTCAAAATATTATTGAAAAGAAACAAAAAATGGTCTTAGTTTTTCTGGTTTAAGTAAGGACTGAAAGATAATTTTACACACTTATTAAACAATTGTTAACAATTCAGAAAATAATTTGAAATAATAGTATAAGAGGGAAATCTTTGATGAGCTTTGATATGCGAGTTATCAGTGGCATTCTGTTGTGAATAATAATTGTTGGAATTTTGCTAACTTTACATTTTATAGCACCTTCTTTATTTTTAAATTTTGGTATGTTATTTTAATGTTTTGCCTGAAAATTTATTTTAGAAGGTAATGATTAGGTGAATGTTTATCAAACAAATTAATCAAAACAAATGTTTTAATAATAATGTATTAGTCGATTTAAATGTTATTTTCTGTACACTAAATATTAGTTGGCTAAATCTTATGAGTCAGTAAAGGTGACAAATATTCCAAACCTGCAGATTACTACATCAGAATGAATTTGTCCAGTGATTCTATGATATATTTGAATGCACACAATTCATTAAGAGTTTTGGTAAACTTTGAAGTTTTTCCTCTTTATTTTTCTAAATTATAGTTTGAAAAGTTACGCGAAATTCTAAGTTGATTATTTTTTTTTTACAATTTTAAAGTTGGATATTATTTGAATGTAATTTCATTAAGTCATTTAATTTGTAATTTTGAAAGTTATTTTCAAATGAAGTTAAAAACAATTTCAATTTAAATTTACTTTGCATTTTTTGATTAAATTTGATAATTTATATACTAAATTATACAGTTTATTAAGTATAATGTAGAAATATTTAAGATAAATACAGGTTTCTTGTTGGATTGCACAGTGACTAGTTAACAAATGTGAATTTTAAAAAAATGCACGTAACTTACATTATTGAATACTATTGCATCATGCTATTGCACATTACTATTACTATCAGAAAATTTACTATGTAATATTTACTATATTACTATTGCACATTTTAAATTGAAAATAATGATAGTTTATGATGGTCAAAGTTCAAGATTAAGCACACTGGAGATTTTAAAAACTGAATATTGGATGAAGTGATGTAATTTAGCTTGGTGAGATAACTGTGCAGTGATTAGTGTGAAAATTGGAAACCATGTCAAACCTGTACCATCTCATAAGTCTCTACCAATTAATTTACTTATTAAATACAAGTTAACATATCATAAGATCTTGCTTACTTAAAACCTATTAAAAAATTTCACCATAAATGTGTTGTAATATTTCTTGATTAATTAAATGTGGTATGTTTTAAAAACTGATATTGTTCATATTGATAAAATGCTGATTGATGGTGATATTGTTAAGTCCCTAACTTAGAAGCAGGTCCTTGGTTCAAATCCTGGTTCTTAGACATGAATACATCTCTCTGTTTCTTTATCCTTTCACTTTCAGAGTGAAGATGGCACACCCACTAAATGTAACACTCGAGGCCATCATCTTCATCCCTATTAGCACTGAATAGGATTTAATCCTCAGAGCAACCTCTAGCATTAGAAAAATATGTATTGTTAATATAGTGTCAGTTTTGTCATTGCCATTTACTCAGTAATACTACAAATAGACAATACTATGGGGGCTAATTAAAAGTGTATCATAAAAAACACTTTATTGAGCATGCCTAAACAATATTTTTATTTTTTATACAAATTTCAATATTTTCAGCAATTTTTTTTTAAATTATTCATTTATAGAATTAATATTTTCTAAAGTTTTTTAATGAAATTTTATTTTCAAAGCTAAAATAGCAAGCAATATTTTGAATCACAATTAAAAAAATATATATTAAATTTGGATTCGAAAAAGACTCATTGTGATTATTAAAATATATAGTGATACCTGCATCAACCCATAAAAATAAACAGGATTTTACTGTGATTTTGGTACCCTTATATATTTTAATGTTCCTTATTTTAATTAATATTTTTGTCAGCATTAGTTTAATTTATTTAAATTATAATTTCCTTCTTTTTGTATAGAATTTACATTGATTCGTACATTACATTGTTGCTTTTCCTTTTATGATAATAAATTCTATTTTAATACTTAAATATATCCAATTAAATATTAAAATCTTGAATTTCTAGCTTAAAATATGTGCTGACATTGTTCCATCATGTGTATCAATATAATTATTTTTCATTGAAGTACATAATACTAAAAGCTACTTAAAATATTATTTCAAGTTTAAATTTTAAAAAAATCAGGTTTACAGCTAAATCATACAACATAGCACAAGATGCCTAACACATGATACATGCAGATAACAATAGAATGGATTATTTCATACGATAACATGAATGTGAGGCATTTGCTATGTAGGGAATTTGCCTTGAGCTTTAACAATCCTTGAATATTATATAATGTTCTTTACTTTTGCAATTTGTTAAGCTATTTTAACTTTGTATGATGATATGAGTGTATGATTATTAATATGATGACATGAGTGAGGCATGCTATGCAGAGAATTTAACTGGAGTTCTGATAATCCTAGAATTATATATAATGTTCTAAAATTTTTTCAGTTTCATTAAACTATTTTAAAATTCAGTTAGAATATTTCTTTTAGAATTCAATTGAATTCTATTCTTATAACATGAAGTAAAAATTTTCTCAAAAAACTGTTTGAAATTTTGTAGATTCTACAAAATTTAATTCGAAACAGCTCTGAAGTTTTGTTTTGAACTTTATTCGCAATATTAACAAAATTTATTATGAATTTGGGAGTATGAATTTGGATTGGTGAAAGTTATACAGTGGTTGGCAACAAAATTAATCATCGCGCCGAAATTGCACCAGTTATTAGGATTTAACAAACTTATAATATCAATACAAAATTTGCTTCCGTTTTGATGTCTACGAAAATTTCTTAAAAATAAACTTATCTGAATTCTTGATACGCTAGGTAAAAAAATTATTAGAATACATAACAATATTTTCTAACAGACATCGATGTATAAAATTAAACAATATTTACTTGAAAATACACATCAAAAAGCAAACTGCCTTGAAATAATTTGATATCCTTCTCAAAAATTTTATAATTACAAACAACTTTAGACAATGAATAATTATATAACGTATCAGGTATCCAGTTTAATGGACCAGCCATGATAGCCTTACATTAATTGATTAAAGCTTGTTGATATTAGCGATGATTGCTTAAAAACACACGAGAAGCATCTAAACATAAAATATGTTCATCTATACTGTTACGAGATAGAGTTGTGAAGTTGGCTACCTACGGGAGCCCTAACGCATGCGCACTAGGCAACAGATTTTAGCTAAGATTCCGTGATTTCAAATATAAGCAATGCCGTAAATCCATACGAGTTCATTTCATGGGCTATGCTCTCTTCTTATCAAAAGGGCACAGATGCCGTATAATCCAGATTGCTAAATTCGGAGTTTGGTGATTTTTTTTTACGGATTTTCTTATGTATATGGCTACCTGGTTTCCATTACGTCACATAAATGGAGATAAAGACTGAATATTAATATAATTTCATTAATATAACAAAGTATTAATTAATAAATTCATCTTGATTGCGTGTTTAATTTAATTGTTTCTTATTACAAAAAGAAATTCATCCTCAAGACTAACTTCGCATTACAATCAACCTTAATTATTTTACATTCAAGAATTCTTCCCATCATCATATCTTTCTTCTAGTGGCGCGTATGTTTCAGTATTCAAATCTAAGGTCCATTAAGGGAGTGTGTTATTTAAGATTAAGGCTCTCTTAAGTTTATTTAGTGGATTAAATCAATTTATTTTTCCGTGACTTTTTATTACGTATGACATTCATTGTTATTATACATTATTATGCATAGAAAGTTTATTGAAACAAGTCATATGCATACAAACAAAATAATTGGATTTTAAAAATATTTATATTTTTCATTAAAGAAAAAAAAAACTTGATAATAATAGTCAAAACTCATGTATAAAATAAAAAGTTTTGTTTTACTCGCCTTTCGTTAGCTCATAAGAAATCTTATAACAGAAAATATATAAATAGCCAGATCGGTTAGGAGATTTCATTTCAAATTCGATTGAGACCTAATAATAGAGTTTTTACAAGTAAGTGTAAATGTGGTGTGAACTATATTCATATTGTACACCGCCAAATTATTGTAAAAACTTTTTTCAAATGCGCATGCGTTAAAATTTACTTAGGAAGCCAATTTTCGTGACTCTATATCGAGACACTAGTTTCTTCAATGATAACTTTTTGGCTTCGACAAACATCTTTACGGTTATTTTTTTACTGCAGGAAGAAATTTTTTTGAAGAATTGTTTCAATTAAGAAAAATAATAGGTATGATAACCACTCTTTTCAATGCTAGAGTATTGTTAAATATTATCTAAGATTTACAAAGTAACCATACATTAAACAGAAAAGCATTAATGAATTAAAAAAAAATTTCGTATTGCCGTTTAGTATAGGCAGACAATTTTTTTCTTTCCAATCACGCAGATATTAGAAAAAAAGCAAGAATAATTGAAAAAAAAAGTTTTATCCGCAAAAAATTATATTTCCCCATAGATTTTTTAAATATTTAAAGGTTTATTTTTCTGAAATTGTTCAAACATTAATCATTAAAAAAACATCACATGACTGAATTTTAATTATATTTATATTATAAAATTTATCATTGTGAGCGAAATAAAACTTTAAGCGTTTCTACAATAGAAACCAAGACATCATCATAGTCATGCAGGTGAGTCCAACTATAGCCAAACTGGCAACCGAATAGTTAGCACTCTTGCCTTCGGTTCAACAGTTCCAATCCCACCCTGGGTATGGATGTTTGTAGTGGTTCGGAATCCACTTTAAACCGTAGGTTCTGGTCTAATTAGCCCTCGTGTGCAAAAAATGACCGTTGAGCAACAAACAAACAAACAAACCCAACTATATCTCAACGTTTTCTGCTCTCCAGTCAACAATATATTTTGTATATTTGAACCAGTCAGATGGCGAGGTCATACTTGAGTTGGCACTTCCTCTTCACATCTACACCACATCAGCGGAAAGATCTCGGACATCACAGATTAAAGTAGACCTCGTTAGTAACACACGGAGCTCCAGCAGTGTAGTGAAGAAGAGTATGGTCAAGACCTCCTATATAACAGATGATTTCTAGAAAGCCTTAGTATGGTCCCTTCCCAAATACTACCAGCGGCAAGCAATGCTTCATTTTGCTGTGGCGTGAAACTATTGAGTGTTTGTGGGTTTCCTAAACAGAACAGAAATCAAATAACCTACGTACTGAGGAAGCTGAAAATACGACATGCAACATGTGTACTTTTTCATTACCATGATGAAAAAAATGAAACAAACTTCAACGACAAACTTCGAAGACTTAAAATATCCATTGGATTTAATGTGTCAAAAATGAATCAATCGTTATTCAAATTACTATTGATGTATACACCGTGTTGTATAATGATAGAACCACCATGTATTTTCAGCCTAGCATACAGTAATTGGAATAAATGATTGAAATAAATATTTTTATTGAAAATATACAAAATAAAAATGACACTGTTATTGTCATTCTTATTTTGTATATTTAAGTAAAAAACATTACTCATGTTTATATTTTCATGTAATAAAATAAAGAAAATGCAAATTTTAGGTTGCAAAATGATAGAACCACTTTCAGTTAAAACTTTTTAAGAACACCCTTTTTGGTTATAAGTTCAAAAATTCGATTAAATATGCATTCAACTAAGCGTTTGAGTATATCTGCATTCAGATTTTCCCATTTGTAATAATAGAGTCTTTCAATTCTTGAACCATTGAATACTGCTTGCCATTGGCGTATACAGCTCTGCTTAGAATATCCCAGACGTTTTGCATGGGGTTCATGTCAGGAAAGCAAGCAGGTCATTCGATTACCTGCACTCTATTGTCCAGGAACCATTCCCAAGACAAGTTTGCAACATGAATGCTAACACTGTCCTGTTGGAATTTCCAAAATGAACCTCCGATTTCTTCTCCAAAAGGCAACAAATTTTCTTCCAACAAGTCTTGATAGTCTATTGCTCTCATTCGACCAGTAGAGAAGTCAATGTTAGTCCGCCCAGCATTGCCAAATCCAGCCCAAACTATTAACGATAATCCCCCACACTCTTAGAAAAAATGTGTGGATCATTTCAGAGATCCCTCCAATAGAATGCACACCTGTCAGGACCATCTAGATTGAATTTTTTTTTTCATCGCTGAACACTACTTGAGTCCACTGTTTTTTTTTTTTTTTCAAGTCATGTGTTCTTTAGACCATTGTATCTTTTTTCGTTTGTGAAGATCTGTAATTCTCGGTTGCGTTTTTATTTTCGTGTACTCAAGATGTTGTTCCACCAAGCTATTCTGGATAAAGTTGACTTGTGAACTTTGATAGTAGGGTCACGTGATAGTCTGTTCAATGTTTCACCAGCTTTTAATTTCTTTACAACTAATCTTTCTTGCCGCTTTCTAAGTTTTCGAGGTCTTCCAGTGGATTTCTTTGTCCCATATTTGGATCCAAGATGAAGAAAATTATTAATCACGTGTGGGAACGCCCAATATGTCTTGCTATATTTCGTGAAGACAATCCTGCTTGATTAAAAGCCGCAATTTGTCCTTTTTCAAAATCAGATAACTGTTTTTTCCTACCCATACTTAGTGACACCTTTTCAAATCAATAAACTATGCCGGCTCACAATAAATGCTAGTAAGATTAGGTTAGTTGATCAAACGAAGCTTTTATATACATGTTTGTTGAAACCCAATTGCGCATGCTTCTTTGGGATCGATTATTCCTCTAAAAAGTATGGGTAGTACTATCATTTTTCAACATAAAATGTGTATTTTTTATTTTATTGCATGAAAAAATTAACAGGAGTAATGTTTTTATTTTGTTATTGTCATTCTTATTTTGTATATTTTCAATAAAATTATTTATTTATTTTTTTTGATAATAATAAAATCAATCATTTATTCCAATTGCTGTAGACTAGGCTGAAAATACATGGTGGTTGTATCACTATGCAACGCGGTGTATACTGGGAATTTATTGTCTGCCCATATCATCATACTTAAATAGAGTTTCTATAATAATGTCAAGTGTAATCAGGCGATGAGATTTCTCTTTGAAGCTTCCACGCATGTATATGGCATCTAAAACCCGCAACCAAGATTCGTATAAGGAGATGACATCGTTATGCTGCGTACTAGTTTTGCGATTGGGTGCACTATCGACAGGTGAGTAACATAGAAATCTCTGTACTATTCTCAAGAGAAACCGAAATGATAGTGATTTAAACAATATATGGATGGGCATTGGATTTGCTACAAGCATTCCCATTTGTTGACTAAAAATCCATGGCCTGGGCCTGTGGTTTTGCAAGAACGATATCACGATAAATCTGTCTTCGGATATTAATAAGAAAAGTTGTCATCCTACCTGCCTCTCAGTATGAGCGACAACTTATCGATTGACACTGGTTGGATTTTAACTAGTAGAAATGGTAATATCACGTAAAGATAAATCACACTTTCAACAAGCAACGATATCTCTTCAAATGCATCTCTGTAGTCTCGACCCTATTCAGCATCGACCCCAATTGCTGCCATGACACCCTCTATATCGAAAAAGCTGAAGATGTGGCTAGGGCAGTGCTCCATGCCTTTGGTCCCATACGGCTTGTCGTTTTTTATTTTTTTTTCTCTTTGAACTTGTTACACAACAACTACAACAATAATCAACGATTCTGCAGATATCAAAATCTGGCCCTCGTATTATTCGAAGCATAAAATTGTATTTTGGAAAAATTTTGATCTTTTAAAGGGATTTCCCTTGCTTAACTTTTCTATTAGGCTTTCCGCAAACTAGTTAAGAATTGCAAACAAAATATCATTGACGACATATTATACGTCGTAAGTTAAAATCGTGGGGTTAAGCAACGGCGTTAACGTTGTAATATTTGAAAATGGGTGAAGCGTGCGATGATTATAGATTTCAAGCAGATTCGAAATGTGTAAGCATGCTCCACATGACAGTGCAAATTTAATTTTCTGCTCTAGAGAGAAAAT
This sequence comes from Latrodectus elegans, assembly GCA_030067965.1. Lineage (NCBI taxonomy): Eukaryota > Metazoa > Arthropoda > Arachnida > Araneae > Theridiidae > Latrodectus > Latrodectus elegans. Next base: position 61,210,051 of record CM057816.1, read on the forward strand.
TTTAATTTTCCATTTCTTGTGTTAAATATCCAAATTTCATATTTTATCCAATATAATGTTTGTAACTTCTAATTCATTTTAATTAACGACTAGTGAATAGTTTTAAAGTTTCTCATTGAAGAAGATTTAATAATAATTTTTAATACGGATGGGTATAACTCAGTGTAGTTGTTAAGAACAAATTTATGGATTTTAGCAGTTAAGCTATCCACTTTGTAGCGTCATATTAGTTTTCGCAGAAAGCTAAATCTTATTACAGTTTAGAAGTTTTACAAAGTGCTTAGAAATTTCAATATGAAAATTTCTAATTTTGTTTATTAAGTATACACTATATCTTAACTTGTATTTTGTAACTGAGGAGGAAATTTCTAATATACATATACGGAAAATTGCCGATGTTTCAAAAAATATTTTGAAAAAGTAACCACACACACACACACACACACACACACACACACACACACACACACACAAACAAACACACACACACACTCACGCGCACACACACACTCACACGCACACGCACACACACACATACTCACACACACACACACACACACACACACTCACACACACACACCCACTCACACACACACACTCACACACGCACACACACACACACACGCACACACACTCACACACGCACACACACACACACACGCACACACACTCACACACGCACACACACACACATACATAAACACGTTAATTAATCATATACTCGTAAGAGACACGGATTAATTATTTTGCAGTTATTTATTTAAATTTAAATAAAACTTTTAGTTTTCAAACTGCAATTTCGCTGATATCTTTTGAAATATAAAAAATAAATGTATACCTTTTCAAATTTAAAAAAGAAATAGCCACATACAAAAAAAACTGAAACGTGTACTAAAATTCGTATGTTAGTCAAAGACATGAATTAGTTATTTTACAGATTTTTTTAACTAAAATGCTATCTTATTCGAAAATTATGATTGTTAATAGTCTATGTGTTTTGTGTAATAATTTTTTATCAACAATTATTTATCATAACCACTGTCTTAAACATACTCTTTTATCATATTTTAAATTGATTTAATCAACTAAATTTTTATTGTGATGCTTATTTTTCAAATAATATTAATAAGAGCTAAAAAATACAATTTTGTTTATCATTATTGTTTCGGAATATAAATTCTACTTTAACAAAAACATTTTTATGCACAAATTTGAAAATAAAAATTTTCACAGAAACGCACATTTAACAACTTAAGCACATAAAATTTAAGATGTAAATAAACAAGAAAAATTAATCTAATTCGAAATAAATATAACAAAGCATCTGTTTATATAAGATTATACTTAAAATTTTTCATTAAAAACTTTATAATAATTAAAAATACTCATGTGCATGAAAATAAATTTTATATGTGAATATTACAGCAGAAGATCCATTGAAACTCGTTTACAAATTATGCTTAACTATTTACAAAATTAGTAAAATTAAAGTTACTGAAACGGGATAGTTATACTTTTATTATTTACAAATTTTAAATCACAATAAAACTTCTATGGTGAGGTGTTTAATCATAATCTCTAATATTCAACGCACAACTTAAACTTTTATGCATTTATACGATTTTAGCTAGCAAATTTAACCACAAAAATATCAAATTAATGTACTTTATTAACCATTATATACATTCTCTACGACATAAAAAACCTGTTCGAAATCAGTCTTAAATTTTATATGACCACTAACTTGCCAAAGCCGCTATCTTTTATAGATCAGAGCTTCCTGTAGAAAATGGCACATAATTTTCGGGATTGTGGTTTGGAAAATAACGATGTTTGCTATTTGCAAAATGATGTCTCATTTTGTAGATCAACTAAAAGCTAACGAATAAGGCGTTAAAAGCTTAAAAATTCTCTTCATATAACAAATTATTAAAGGTTGAAGTCCAGATCTTTTCGATCCACTTTCTAATGCTTGGCGCAGCATGTCCATATTTGGACCTTGCGCCATAAAACCCTACAATCGCTACGGCCACTTTCTAATGCAGTTGATATCGGGATTAGGTACTGAAATGAAAAACAAATACTGTGCATTGTGTGAAAGTAGTGCTTTTTCATAAATTGAAAAATAATATGAATTATTATTATTATTTAAATTACAGTGTGTAAAAATATGTGGAAATCTAATACCGAGTAAATATTTTTCCTCCACTCCCAGTAGTTACGCTGGCATAGTGTTGTAAAGGAGTGAAACAATTTGGTTTATTTCCGGGAATAAACCCGGTTTATTACCTTGGGAATTTCGAAAGACTTCGAAAGTTTTGAATTTTCTTAGATTCAGAAATTTTTCAACAAATATTTATTAAAATAAATAAAAGTTCCCTTTTTTTTCGATTTCTATTCTAATTACAGTAACAGTTATGTCATTCAGAGACTGAGAGATACTGATATAAGTGTGTCCATTTCGTATAGCTGTTTTCAGTTCAATCCTAAACGAAAATTGGGAGCACGAATGGAATATTTAATGTTCTTTACGAGTGCTGTTGTGAAGAAAAATAAAAGAAAATAGAAGATACTTGAATATTCCCTCTGGTACTTTTAAAACTACTTGATGCGCCAGAAAAAGTAGTGAAATGATTTTAGTTCCATTTTTATAATACCAGCTTCTTTTCTGTTTTATAATATTCTTCCCTTTTCTATTTTATAAAACCCATTACTTCCGCTGAAAATAAGCGTTACAAGTGATTACAGTCAGCTTCATTCCATTTCGGAAGAAAAACAGATGAAAGAGTAAAGGCCTGCTTCGCAGGCCGACACTCTGTAAAACCCCAGATCCAAGATCCAAGAAACCCATTACTTCTGTATTCTGTTAACCCCTTTTTTTTTGTGAAAAGAGAAAGTAGAAGATCAAAAGTTTAGTAAAACTCATAAGCGGTAAGAGTTTTAGGATCCTCTAACTGAAGTTAAAAGATAATTTTGAGTGTTTACAAAAAATTCTCCTTTTATTTTATTTGTAATAAAATAATAATTATTTTCATACTATAACAAGTCAAGTAAATTCACTAAAATATTCCTTAAAATAATTGCATAGTTTTGCTTTATTTTCCCCAAACAGCTGAATTATTCTGATGGAGGTTATCAGAACTTAAAGTGATCATACAGTTATGACGTCAAAATGCGGTGGGCGTAACAATAAATTTTCCCTTTTCTCTGCTCACGAGAGCAAAAGAATATTCTTTGCCAGGGATCATTTTCTTTAAAGTTTAAATTGTATTAATTTGCTTTTTTCTATTAAAAAATAATTGAAATCTTATTATAAAATTAATAAAAATAAGAAAATAAAGCTAAAAAAAATATGTGCTTCTGTGTAAATTGTAGTGTACAGAATGGTAGTAAAAAACTATTTTTATCTTGTGAACAATTTGCGTTACAATTGTTCATAATACATTCATTTGAAAATAAAGATATATGATAAATTACTATAAAATGTTTTAAGACAAAAAAATTAATATTTTTTAAAAATCAGTTTAAAGAATGTCCAGTAAGTTTCTAATGTACTTCGAAGTTTAATAATTCCTAAACTAGTAATACAGTAATTAGATAGATTGAAAATTTTTTTATAAGATTATTGTCAATGTGAACTTTTAATTATCTACCTTTATTTGCAAGGAAACCATGATGAACATGACAGTTGTTTCACGAAACGAACAAGTTAACTTGCTTCGGTTTTAACCTTGGCCTTTAGGTTACCGATGCTGGGAACATTCTTTTGATAAGCAACCCCCAAGGAAAATGATCAAATACGTTGACCTAAGAGGACAAGAATTTGAGCTCAATCCCTCTTCCTGAAATTATTAACGAAAACAATAAAGAAAAGATAATCTAAAGGAAAAAAGAAATAGTTGATAATTGATGCCATGTAGACGATATCAGGCAAAGAAAATCTATTCAAATGAAAAGTTGAAATTTTCACACTATAATAAATATATAGATATATACTGTGACAGATTTGCTTATATCTTTATTATTTTATTAATTATTATTAATCAAAATATGCCTCACTCTTTATATAGACGCCTTATGTATTAAAATGAAAAAAAGATAATTTTATAAGATGCGTAAGTGAGGAAATTATAATCGTCTTCTATAATGAAAATTTCAACAGATAATATTTTGATTGAATTGATTTGAATTCTTTTCATTTAAAAACATCTCCGCTTTATTTGTATTATATGTATACATATTTTTGTATATATATTTTAAATATATGATTGAGCATTTATCTATATTATTTTCTCACTGCGAAAATAAATTAGGGTGAAACTTTATTGCAAAGAAAATTTGGACAAAATCTCGAAACTGTAGCTAATTATATCTAAATTAATGCATATAAAATATTAATTACTTATCTAACTTATCGATTTCGATTAATTTAGTAACTGAGTAAGACGAGTTTGATGTTTATATGAAATATTAGTAAAATAATTTATAATATATTTGCTTTTACCAAGAGATAAAATTAATAAAACATGCTCAATTTTATAAGAACGTCACACATTTTACTATCTACATTGCAAACTCACTCTTAAGAATTCACTTCAATTTTAATTAAGTTTAATGATTAAGTAACAAAAAAGAAGAGTGAAACACCTTTTCAATTGTCTATAGATATATTTCAGTGTGAGGTGTTATTAAGATTTTTAAATTTTAATCAATGCTGTTTATAAATAATTAAATATATTTAGCTATATTTGCAAAAAAGCAAAATGTTTACATATGAAAATTAAACTTTATTTGTGATAATTAATAAACTGAAATTAAGTATGCTATTATTATAAATACTTATTGAAATGTCAGAAAAATTCAGCATGTAATATAAAATTCCTACCTTCGAAATTATCTGCTGGGAGGAAAATTCTTCGGAATTTTATGACATTATTTTACTTACAAACTATAAAAATAAATAAATAAATAACCTGTAAGGATATACTCTACACGGCATCCATATACTGAATAATTTTCATAATGAAATTAATAAATGCAAATCATTTGGTTTTTGTTTTACTATCGACGAAAAAAAAATTTGAAAACAAAATTGAAGAATAAATTTTCTTTGGAATTAAAAATATTTTTTTCGTCCAATTCTCGTTTTCGACATTTCTGACATTAGCTGACGATCAGCCCAATAAAGTGATAACGAAGCATAAAAAGAATTAAAATTAGCGTCCGTAAACTTTTAAATAGTGGGGCAATGCTGAAAGGGTCAACCATCCATATCTTCCTGTTAGCACAGTGGGTAGCAAGCAGAATCCTTGAATCTTATAAGATAAAAATGCTTCTGCAAATTATCTTGTCCACTAAGCAAACGAAAGCAAGTAGCTTCAACAGATCAAAGAAGGGAACTGGGGACTTAAAAAAACACTTAATATGATTTTAAGCGTTCCTGTCTATTAAATTACAGCCACACTTTTAAAATATTGTTAATTAAATATCTAACAACAGCAGAAGGTATAACAAGGAATAAAATCTTACTTTTAAGATCTATGCATTACGAGCGATTTTTATAATGTTTACAAAAATCAATTATATTTCATTTTTCCGTGTTAGTAATTTACTAATTAGTATACATTTGTTTCCGGAGAAAATTATCCATATTGCATCAAATTATTCTCAATCTTGAATTCAAAATACTTTTTTACAAGTTAATGGGTTCGTTATGAGTATTACAAAGGAATACCTAGGTGATTATCGATATTATGTAAATATTTATTTATTTATTTTACAAATGCAAACATTATCTCCTAAGCCATTAAGGCTCTCCAATACTTATTGACATTGTTCTCATATTGTGAAAGTACAGTACAATAATTTAATTATTGGTTAATTATTAAAAATCATTGGTTGATTAGAGTCACACAAAACAAAGTTTGGAGAATCGACCACTCTAATTCTATATAGATAATCCTGTAAGCAGTCATGTGCAAACATTCCTCTAAGTAGAGCCAAAACTCTCTTTCTAGGAAAACTGGGAACAGTATAATGTAAATATCTGTGATTAAAAGTGACATTTAAGAATATACTTTGTAAAAATAACTCTTGTTATTAATCTTTTTCATTTATAAAAAATAATAAGAGGCCAATTAACTGGATTTACTTTAGTTTAGTTTAATTTGAATCAACTTTAGTTTTAACGTTTTTCGAATGAAACGATGTTTAAAATCATGACAGCTTGTCCATAAACTGCCAAGACAAACTCAGAAAAGTAAAATAATGGGGTTGGAGGAATAGCTGAGTGAAAGAGACAGAAGGATATCAAACCGGAAAATGTAATAACTAAAAAGAAAACAAAATTTTAGTTCGAGTGATTTCAGAACTCCGTAAGTAGCTAGATGTTTCAGAATGAATAATTATGGGATTAAAAGACACCTTCATTACAGAACATTTATAGAAGAGCAGCACATCTTAAGTCAATCGTCATAGATTCTAATGTCAAACATTAATTATTTTATTTACATCAATAATTCCGGCTTATTGTATATAACAGTTGTTAATTCAACATGAATTTTATTCTTAAATACAACTAATATAATCCTCAGTATCCAAAAAGTCTAATATTATTTACAAAATGTTCATATACTTACTTTTATATATTGAAAAATGAATTAAATCAAAATGTACCTTTTGAATAAATCTTATTTATTTTCTTGCTTCATATGTTTCTGAAGTATAAAGTTAAATAAATCATAGTTTAGAAAAGTTTAAAAAATATCATTCGAAGGTAATTGATCACAATTCACTGTTCGATTAAAGGTGAAGACGAAGGTTAATAATGATCTATATTAATTCTCTTTACAGGTGGGAAATGTTAATTTTCAAAGTATCGAAAGTGATGTAAAGTATTCGAAATTTATTTTATTTTTTACTCTAATAAAATCAAAATATTTTTAAGTATCACAGTTGCTATGTCACACACAAAGTTGAATATATGGGCCTTTATACAAATGAAAAATATTCATTGAAAATAAATTTTAGTATTATTTGTATTAATTTATAAAATTCTAGTTTCTTTACTACATTTAGTACGTTTCATTACATTTTTATATATAGTGTTTATTTTTGTATAGTTATCTTTGCTTAATAAAACACTTTTATTACTATCATGTCATCAACTTAATGTATGTAAATTTCTTATATAAGCTTGTGTACTTGGTTTATTGATGTAAATTAATTGAAAATAATAAAATATTGAAATTAAAAATTTAATAATTTTCCGGATATGAGATGAATATTTGATCAAGAAATATTCTCATACTAAATCTGAAAGTACGCCTGATATTTTTTTAAATTCCACTCCCATATTCCGTTATCCACATAGTTTTCTAGTTCTAACAATTAACAAGAAAAAACTTATTCCATGAAAAGGATGAGTCAAATAAGTCATACTTTTAGAACAATAAATTTGAGGTGTTTAGTTTCCGAACCAGAGCAACTAATTTCTGATGAAAAAATGAAGCAAACGGGCGTTGTCACTTGTTCAGCTTGACGAATCCCCGATCTATGCCGAAAAACAAAGATATCGCTAAGATCCCACCTTCCGGAAAGAAGGAAATAAAGAAATGGGAATGGTCTGAAAATGTTCGAAACTCTAATGAGTGATTACTTGTAAAAGAAATGTCCCACTGACCTTGGAAATTGACCACTTCTTGGTTCGGTGCAGTCAAATTGTCCCCTAGCATGTTTTCAATGTATCTTTTAGATTTTGCAACCGTAAAAAACGCCTGCTTTGTGATAGGAAAGCTATAAAGAACACTTTGCGCAATCAGCGGTACACTTTTCTTCATAATCCAAGAAAAATATGACTCCTCTGCTAGCAAGTAAGTTCTTATTTTACATCTATATATCTGCTTCTTTAACTTCTTGCTATTTCAAGAAATACATATTAATTTATATAAATATATATTTTAATTGCATTAATTAAAACTCATCTTTTGTATATTTATAACATGTAATTCTGTTTTATATTTTTGATGATTTCTGAGTGAAGAAAACGCTTGAATTCTCATCAATTTTAAATTATACATGAAACAATATTTTGACTCGCGAAGTTGGATAACCTAATAGCTGAGAGTTATTGTAAAGTTTTTCAATATCCACTGTGCATTATTCCATTTCGGGACTTTTCATAGATTACTAAATGTATTGAAGCGTTATTGGAAGTAAACCTGGAAAACTCTCAAGAATCTACCTAGACTTACAAGTAAGTCGAAAATGAAAATAGAAAATCTATGTTCAATTGTTTAACAACAGCTGAGATCAAATTTAGACCTTTCCAATTCGATGAAGTGATTCCTATTATTAGTTGCCATGATGAACCCATGAAGAATCATTGCCATGAACCATGGAAAGCCCATGAGCAAAAAGTAGGGAGTAATTCATTAATGGTATTTCAACGATAAAAACTTTAATTCGAAAATTCCATTTATGACAGCTCTTGATTTCTTAAAAGAATACTCTAATATTTCAAGATTTCATTTGTGCATTTTGTGAAAACTGTTGCCATTTTTATTTTACATTGAATGAAAAATAAAAATACAGTCCTTTATGAAGGTGTTCGTTCATATAAAAACATTCAAAGACAGTAATGTTATACGTCTTTTTCTCAAACGTGTTTTTTTATAAGAACAGCATTTGTTATATATATAACATGATTATTACTATTCATATATAGAAGATTATTACTCTGCATATTATATGAAATTCTTGGCAATTCATTATGTTTTTAAAATTAATTAAAAGTTTTGAGATATAAATTGAAAAAATTTTTAGTAGCAACATTTTATAAAAGGGATGAATTATAAGAAAATACCTGTATTAATGCTTAGAATTAATTTATTTATATTTTTGTATTTTTCCTAACTTTCATTACATTTTAAAAATTATGTATGATTAAAAATATAATGTAGAGTATTAGTACATACAAATTTATAAGAATTTCTTTTAAAGAATTGCAGTTTTAATTTTATTAAAGTATTTAATGAAGTTTTCGCATTTGTAAGAAGAAAAAAAAATACTAGTAGAGATTTGAATTTATTTTCTTTTTTATCAATTCCAATGAAAATTTCTAAGAAAATTTTGTAATTTTTTTTTCGGAAAAAACTTTAAAAATTTAATTAAAATATTTCAATAAACTGTGTTAATTAGTTATTCAGGAATTATTTTCTTAGTAATAAATGACAGAAATAAAATTCAAAGTTTTAACATAAGATTAACATAAATATTTTTAACACAAAATCAGCATGAGCATTTTAAAAATAAAATTAATTTAAACATTTTTAATATAAATTTAACATAAACATTTTTAATATAAAATTAACTTAAAATTTTTTAACATAAAATTAATTAAAGTATATATCCTGAATTTTTACTTTTTATCTTTACGAAATTTATATTATGTAACCAAAATGGGACAAATAAAAGTAAGCCTTTATTAATTTTGAAATCATTTTAAAAATATGAAATAAAAATGACAATTTTCAAACGTATGTTTAAATTCAAATTTGATTTACTTTTTTGTTGGGTTTTAAACTAAATACCTGAACTATATATATATATATATATATATATATATATATATATATATATATATATATAGAGAGAGAGAGAGAGAGAGAGAGAGAGAGAGAGAAGAGAGAGAGAGAGAGTCTTCTTATTTAATACAGTTTTGTCATTTTTCATCAATGATAAATTTTATTATGAATATTATTAAAAATAACTCTTATACTCTAAATTAATCGTTGTTCGGATCATCAATTTTCTTGAGAATTTACGTTGAACTACGTGGTAAATAATTAACTCTAGCTTTTAGATCAATGTTGTTCCATTTACATTTTGGTCATGGATTCTAGTAAGTGATTCAGCATATTCTTTACATATGAGCACTACATTAACTATTAGCTAGTGCAATGCTCATGCGTAAAAAGTAACCGGTAGACCTACAAATATTGATATTTTAATTATAAAGCTCTTATTTCGCTTATGCAAGACATAGTGAAATAGATTTATTAAATATTTTATTTTCAATATATATCAATATATATATATATATATATATATATATATATATATATATATATATATATATATATATATGCGAATTTAAGTCAATTGAGGGCGTCTTTCGTTTAAGAAGAGCACCACGAAGGTGAAAGTACGACTTTATTCTTCAAAACCTCCAATTGGCAGCCCCAGAGGATCTACTCCCTCAATTTTGGTATTGCTCTGAAGGGGGAGTAAATTTCTCCAGACCATTGCACCTATGGTAACTGCTCAACGACACAGGACTTTCGATTCCACAGATTTAACGAACACGTATATCGCATGTACTCGGTGGGTCTTTGGTGGCATTGGGAATCGAACCCCAACCTTACGGATGGAATGCCGATACCCTAACCACTAGGCTACCACGGCTCATTTGCCTTTCTCAATGATATGTAATTTCCTACATTTTCCTACACCAATTTTAGTCCATTAATCCACCACGTTTTTAATGTAATTTTATTCAACCAAGTGTGAGGTCTTATTTTTAGAGCTCTTCTCTCTATACCAAAATGTGTCTGGCGCCATATTGCAAATTTAATCATGATTCATTACTTAAAAACATTTGATTGCATTCACTTTGTATCTAGTTTTAATATTAATCTTCCGTCTTCTTTGGCGTGCGTGGTTTTCTGAGGTGAAGGGACTCCACTTATGTACTTATCAATCAATCAGACGACTCATACTTCAGAAGGCCTGATTTAAGATTATTTGTTTTATGGTCTAGAAATATTATAGCTACTGATTTGTGTTTCGTATGGGAACATACAGATGATCTTACTTTAGTCATCCAAGCTTTGGCTGATGTCTAATATACCATTTTTTGTTGGAATTGATTACACAAACAACACTCTGTGCTACTTCAAAAGTATCAACTATTCTTCTTTATGTTCTTCTTGATTTAGACCACTCAATGATACGCTAACTTAGTTGCAGATGCTGTTAAATTTTATTGTTATGAAATTTTCAAGAAGTTTTTGCAAAATCAAAATATAATTGCAATTTTCCGTTTTTGATTTCATAAATGTCCATTTTTGTCCATAAATTCCCGTCCATTTTCCGTTTTTGATGTCATAAATGTTGATTTGCAAAAGAAACTTCCTGTTACACTTTAAAATAAGACTAGTCATCAGTTGTCTGCATAAACATATGCGTAAAGTTTTTTTTTTTTTTTTTTTTTTTTTTTTTAATCATGTGTCCCCTTAATTTTCTTTGGGTTGAGTATTCATAATATTCAATCCTATAAGCAAAATAATTGAGAGGGCAGCAAAAGCATTTCAAAACCCCCGTTTAAAAATTTTCTTCACAGAAAACTGAAGAAAATACATTTTTAAAAAAAATATAATTTCCAAAATTTTAACAAATCTTTGGTATTAAGCACCATTCAAATTTAACCATATTTATATTATAATTATAAGTTAAGAATTCTGCATAAGGGAAGCTGTATATCTCGTTATAGTAACTATATATTTAATTGGCATTGTACAAGTGCGCCTCTATCCCATTTTTCGTAACTGAACTGCGGCTGAAATAATTAACTCTTTATGTGGCTTTCAGTTTAACATTCTACTTGAATTCGCGATTTCTACTACAGGTAATATATACTTGTAGAGGTTCAGATTCAGCTTAAAACTGTATACATAAATCCTTGTTTAATTAGCTCTTATGTGCAAAAAGTGACTATATTGTAACAATTAAATAAAAGTAAAAAGTTTTCTTAGATACAAAAAGAAATCAAATATACTAACATAAAATCAAAGCAATTTTAATTAGAATTGTTAGATATAGAGTACAAAACATAAAGTAAAGTCATTAATGCATTTACTGTTATATTAATCTAATTTCCTTTTTCTGAAGTTCTGTTAAGAAACCAAAACTTTAAATCCAGTGCTTTATAAATCATAATAAAAGAGAAAACTAGACTTGCAATAAATCTGAATATTTCGTCCTTTCATACCCTTTTTCCAATTGATATTAAGAATGTTGATTTTGAATTAAAATGTCATCAAAAATGATATCACTTATGTCAGGTGCACTGCTAAGATTGAATTCGACATTGTTATTCAACATTTTCGATTCATTCTTATGTCACCTTTTCCCAAACCCCTATATGGGTTTTACAGACTGTTTAACAGCATTCGACTAAATTTGAATTTAACTATACCAAGAGTGACATAACTTGGTATGTCACAAGATTACTGATATACCAAGTTATGTCAGCAACATTGTGAGTTCTTCAGAATCTTGATCCTTTTTGAGAGTTTAATTTTTATGCTCCTTTGTACCTCTATAGTAAAGATTATTGAACTTGAGTTAGGTTGTGATTTATCGTCTTCAGGTCCCTTAATTTGCTGTCAATGAACTAAAATGTTGGATAATTTTCTTTCAGTTTTATCCACACTTTTGTCTTGCATCGGATGTTTAATGGCTGCCAACTCTACTGAAAGCGAAACTAGAGGTTCCGCATTGAACCAGTTTTTAAGGCAACCCCATGGTAAGTTCATTTAAGTGGTAGAAATATTATTTTTCTCATGTATTATTTGTTTACATACTTATCGTATACCATATATGAAATGTCTCTGAGATATTTAGATAACGTATAATATTTATTACCTGAAGAACTACTATAAGCGTTTATACATTAGTAAAATATTTTTTTATCCAATGTAAATCATGAAGGAAAAGAATTTTTTTTTTTAATGATAAAAACAAAACAATGTAATCATATACATAGTATATGTAGTGTTCAGACGTCTTCGCTGGAGGGCGTGTCGCTCACTCACCTCGGGAAACGAGTAAAAATTATGGACAAGCGCTCTTCCCACTGACGCGTGAGGTTGGTTGTTAATATTTGTACATTTATTTCTTATAAACATTTTTCGCTTATATGTTCAGTAAAATATGTCGTTCAAACAAGTCAACAATTTATTCATAAGAATAATTGAAGTGAAACTTTCTGTAAAAACTTAATCTTACTCAAGGCGAGTTACAAGCCTACGAGCATAAAGCTGCAAAGCAGTTTTTACCATAACCTAACCAAAGAATAACCAAATGAATGATATTTCCACAAAATGTGAAAACTACAGTATAAATAATGAAAAAGCGATAAAATAATTAAAAAAATACTTTTATTATTATTTAAATAATATTAAAAGTAATTAAGTAATCGGATTTAATGAGAATAATTTTAAATGTAAATTATTTGCTCATATCCCTAAAACATATAATCTTTCGTTAAAAGAAAATTTTGTTGAATATACTAAGGTTACTCTGAAATTTTTGAGATACGCCCAGAGGAGAATTTAAAAAATAAAAAATAATGGTTTAATTTTAAAATACAAAGTATTTTAATACAGAAGACGATTTTTTACTGATTTACTTCAACTTGTTTAGCGTAGAATAAATTTTAAACAGAAGAGAAAATGGAGTTGACGCGAGAACATATTCGCGCTATGATTTTCTGCGATTTTAAAGCAGGATTAAATCAAGAAGAATGCGTTCAACGGTTGCAATTAGCATTTGGTGAAGAATCTCCAGGTCGTGCTACTGTATTCAGATGGCTTAGAGAATTTAGAAGAAGTCGCAATTTGGTGAAGAATCTCCAGGTCGTGCTACTGTATTCAGATGGCTTAGAGAATTTAGAAGAAGTCGCAATTTTCTTCAGGATGAAGAACACACAGAAAGGCCGCCGTCGACAGTAATCACGGATAATGTGTCTGAAATACGAAAAATGTTAATGGATGATAATCGCTGTACCTATCCAATGATACAGAAGGAACTTAACGTTGGATCCGCCGCCATACACAAAATCATTCATGAAGAATTACATATGAAAAAAGTAGTTTTCCGTTGGGTTCCCCATAATCTAACTGAACACCAAAAAGAGGAGTGTGTCAGAATCAGTAAAGAAACTCTTAAATTGCTAAATGATGGTGGCCACCGAATCATTTCTAATATTGTAACAGGTGATGAAACGTTCATATCGTTTTTTGACGTTCCAACATGTCAATAAAGCAAAGTATGGGTCTTTGAAGATGATTCCACGCGGACAATGGTGACAAAACAACGCACACTGAAAAAAGTGATGTATGCCGTTTTCTTCAGAAGTACGGGATTGGTCAAAGCCATCAGTTGGAAAGACAGAAGGCAGTAACAACAAACTGGTATACCACTACATGTCTTCCAGAAATTCTACAAGAACTGAATTTTAGGGGACTAATGCTTCACAATGACAATGCATCTTCACATACAACCAGATTAACAGTTGAGTTTCTGAAACAAAAACAAATTAAAGTGATCGAACATCCGCCGTATTCACCTGATCTAGTTATGTGCGACTTTTGATTATCCTTTAATCTAAAAAAGAACTTAATTGGACGTCGTTTTCATTCAAAAGAAGAGATTGATGTGGCTATAAATGCATTTTTTTCATCTATTCCAAGAAATGAATGTCTTGAGGCATTTAATCTATGGAAATTTCATCTACAAAAGTGCATTGATGCTGGAGAAGACTACTTTGAACACATCTAAAATTATATATATATATATATATATATATATATATATATATATATATATATATATAGTATAACTTTAAAAACCTTGTTATATCTCAAAAATTTCAGAGTGACCCTCGTACATAGCACATTTTTTATGCCCTTATACATGATTTGTTTTAATTTTTTAATTATTATGCAAATTTAATTGTAATTTAATACTTACATTATAGAAAATATTTTGAAGGCTGGTATTGATTTTTATTTAGTTCATTTTTTGTAAAATTTCTTGGAAAATTTTTTTTTTGTGGATAAGTTTGATTTTCTCATACATGACACTTAAAATAATTATTACAAGTTTCATGCAATATTTATTTCGGAATATGAAGGAGATCTGGTAGCAACTGGTTCAATTTAATTTTGAATTGTATAAACAAAATGTGTAGCTTAAAGCTACAAAAATAAAACAATCAGATTTCAAGTCCTTTTAAACAAGTCAAGTGGCTCCATTTTTCGGCTAAATTATCGTGTACATGAACAATAAATCTTTCTACAAACAAAGTTTTTAATAAAATCAAAATTTTTTTCTTGAAATTGTTGAGAAATGTACTTTAAATCTTGGTTGTTTTTGTTCATTACCTCTATATAAACAGAGGGCTCGAAAAAGCTCTGTATTACTATTTTTATTTTAAAACTGCAACAACTATAGTCCTGAAAAAATGCATTTGCGCATAAGAAAGAGGATATTCAGTGCTAGACTAGATACTACTTGCGATGACCCGAGTGGTAAACTTTGTAGCTTTATAGTCTGTCTCGTAAGTTAAAAGAAAAATAATTAATTAATAATTTGTAGAGAAAAAATAATTAATCCCAAATGCCAATTTACGTACAAAAATGTAGAGACAAGAATAATACAACACTGATTGACATGGGTGAAAGTTTTAACATGGAAATATCACAAAACGATCAGTAAGATGCAACTTTTGTCACAAAGTGCATTTACCATCAGTGCTCATTTTTCGTGGCGTTCATCATATTATTATCCTTTTGTTTCATGGAAGACAAAATTATCAACTTTCTAGCCCAGTATATACATTCTAACTGTATTGAAACTCCCTTAAAACCATGTAGATGGATTATATGCAATCTTATTCGCAAGTTTGTGAATAAGATTAATTATTGCTTTATACTATCATTCCTCAATAACATTTTAGTTCACTTTTTCAACATCTTTTTAAATTTTGAAGAAGAGTCACTAATTTTCTAACATTACTGCTAGGGACTCTGGAAAATGTATAGCAACACAATTTTTAAGAGCATAGCTTGCGTCGTTTCAAAATTCAAGTGATCAAAAGGATTTATTGGATACTAAATGACGATCTCTATTTGGAAGAATTTTTATCATTTCTGAAAGCGAATTCGTTTTACATTTAACCATTTCAATTTACTCTTGATACAAGTTTTCCATAAAAACAGATATTCCTTAATTTTTTGTATTGAAATCATATATTCATATTGCACAAAGAAAAAAAGATGCAGGTAAAATTTATCTTAAGCATTTTTTATGGTTTTAAGTTTATCATAACAAATTTGTAATATACCGTTTTCAAATATGGGCGATGAAACTTTCTTTACTACACTGCTGGACAATTGCTAAGGACGGATAACACTATCATC
Organism: Latrodectus elegans; assembly: GCA_030067965.1. Classification (NCBI taxonomy): domain Eukaryota; kingdom Metazoa; phylum Arthropoda; class Arachnida; order Araneae; family Theridiidae; genus Latrodectus; species Latrodectus elegans. The sequence continues at coordinate 61,226,316 of CM057816.1, forward strand.
CATAGCAACCACAAAATGAAAGGAAGCAAAATGTGGAAAATGAGAATAAGTGTGGGATATAGTAAGAAGTATGCGTATGCAAATTTTTTCCCCACGTTTGTTCATCACGTGATAGCGTTCATAAGAGCTTTAAAGGTTTTGACGTGTGTGGACAGTTGTTGTTTCAAGTCAAAGTTTTACAGAAGAGATTTAATAGACGAACTTGAATTTTTTGGCATGTCTTCCCGACATCACTTAGATGATTTTATGCGTGACCGAATTATTGGAAAGATCGAAGAAGGGCGAAAAATAACAGATGTTGCCAGGAAGTTCGACATCACTCTCAGAGTTGTTTCACGGCTGTGGAAGTCATTTAAAACTACTGGAATGTGTAGTAGGCAGCACGGGGGAGGTCGTATTAGAAATATGACGTCTGGAGAAGACAGATATATCGTCCTATCAGCAAAAAGGAACAGGCGCATCACAGCTCAGCAGGTGGCAAATCAATTTCTTGCTGCCTTAGGAAAGCAGATCTCCCGAAAAACTGTTGCCAGACGTCTGAGGGGAGGAAAGCAGCTATGCTAACCATTATACCACCAACGCTCGTTTGAGGGGAGGAGGACTATACGCCAGCATACCTGTTGTGTGTGTGTCCCATTGACCATAGGGCTCCCTACTGCCCGTTTGCATTGGTGTCGCGAGCATCGCAATTGGACTGAATAGGACTGGGCATGCGTACTATTCTCAGATGAGAGTAGGTTCAGTCTGTCATCGGATTGAAGACACCAACTGATCTGGCGCGAGAGTGGTACTGCTTATCGTCCAGAAAATATCCAGGAAAGGGACCGATATCCGACATGCAGTGTCATGGTTTGGTCCGGCATCATGATCAATGGCCGCACGCCCCTACATATGGTTGCGAATGAGACTATGACGGGCCAAAGATACAATAATGAAATTCTACTTCCTCTAGTTCGTCTTTCCGTGGTGCTGTCGGTGATAAATTTGTTTTTATGAATGACAACGCAACATGTCATCGAACACTCGCTGTTCAGGATTGTCTAGACAGCGCGGGTATTCAACGCCTTGTATGGCCATCACGTTCTCCAGATCTCAACCTCATTGAAAATGTGTGGGATGCTTTGGGGAGGCAAGTTGCTGGTCGAAACTATCCTCCGACAAACAAAAACACCCTCCTCCGTGCACTCACAGAGGGATGAGATATATTGACTCAACAGCTACTGAATAATGTTGTGCAAAGTATGGTACGACGTGTGGAATGTTGCATTACACTCCACGGTGGACATATCCCGTACTGATACCTTTCTTCAAGGTGCCTGCTGACTTTTAGATGTATTGTTCCCTTTTTCCGTATGCAGTATCAAATGAACATTTTTTTCTCTTTCAGATGTTTCACAGATTTTGTACTTTCCAGAACAATAAATATTCTTTATTCTAATGTCTGAACAGTGTGGCAACTATATTTTATCCTATTAGGCCTCATGTCTCACATAATGTTATGGTACATTGCAATTTGTGATTCGTCCTTAGCAATTGTCCAGCAGTGTATTTCTTTCTTGAAATTCACATATTCAGTTTTTTAGAATCAGTTAATTTTTATGTACTAATCCTACAATTTATTTTGATAATAATTTTATTCCTACATGGCAAAACTTTTTCCCAGCTCTTTTAAATTCCTCACTTGAATAAAAAAATGTAAACTAAAGATATTAATAATGGAGATGTAATTTACTGACATGAGTCATGCCATTCCATCTATTACACATGTGACATTACATTTTCTTAGCCATTTACATTACATCATTAAAAAGTAACATTTTGTTTACATTTTACTCGTTCATAAAGCTCTACATTCGTACCTATACAGAAAACAAATGGCGTGTTTGATCTCCTTGACTATTAACCCCAAGAGCACAAATGGAAATCGTGAAATATTCAGTGCTGCCAACAGAAATAGCGGAAATTTTTTAAAGTTACGCTCTTTATAGAACATTTAACTAAAATTTTGCTTATTGTTTTATGTTACTGATTTATTAGATTTTGACTTTTTCCACAAATGTATTAAAAACATAGTACACATGAGGAATATAAAGTAACATATATTCTCGCAATTAAACTTTTCATGTATTGTAAAATGGCATGCATATGTATATTATTTGATTCTATTTATGTAGGAAATGATTGATTTTTTTTAGGTTCCAATATGAAAGGATTTCCAGGCTTGGAATCTGTCCTAGGGGTGATGGGCCCACTTGCGCTGGCAGCTATGGTATCACTACCATTTGTTGCTCCTGCTGCAGCGGCCTTCCTACCTTTGGCTTCTCTTTCTTCAGTGTTCGGAAGACGGAGGCGCTACCTGGACGACCCTAGAGATACCACTTTACCTGACACCGATGAACTCTTACGGAGAATCCATGCAGCTGCCATAAGGAGAAACAATCAGTAGTTCTATCTTGTTTGAACATATGTATCGAAATATTACCATATATGTATTAATATACTTTAGACAGCTAGTCCACCATATTTAAGTAACAATAATCTCTCTTTTCATTAGCCTCTTATTTTGTTCTCATCAGATTATAACTTGAATTTTTTTTCACTTTTGCGTCATTATGTTAACTAATTTCTCTTTCCAAAATAATTTTTTTAGAAAATAAGTTGGGAAGGACATATTTTTTTTTTATAATTGAATACAAGGAATTGAAACGAAACATAGTATGAAGATTTTAAAAGTTGAGTCTTATAAACTCTCTGGTATGAAAGCATTTAGCTTTTTCATCAGCAACAATTGTATATCGATTAGCATCGATTATATATTAAATAGAAAATCTCTCTAAAAATTATTGATACTATTAATTTTAATATCTCTAAAATGTTTTTTTTTCCCATTTTAAGCTTTATATTAAGTAAAAATGTGATAAAGCAAATTACGCTAATAAATTCTGCTGTGATCGAAATATTCAGGTATAGTAATTAATTGCAATAATTAAATGCATTCACAATATTTATGAAACCAAAATAGTTTGAAATAATCAGGCATGGAGTTAAGAAATAAAAGCATGTTATAATAAAAAGCTAAAGTTTCATTATTTGAATCATTTATTAATACAAAATTTCTGCGTAAAATATTCTACAAAGAAATTTTGAAGACTTCCTTTGTTAAACAAAGTTAAATGCATTGATTAATCATATTAGAAAAAAAGATTTAATTAATCTGTCTTATTTATTTAACATATTCCTATGATCTTTTTGTGTAATATCATAAGATTTAATTTATCTTTTCATCACTGTGTTATCTTGATCACTTTTATTTGTGTACTATTCATTATATTTGAATAAACGCATCATATACATATTGGTTGACTATTTATTCACAAAACATTAATTATTATTTAAGATGTACTTTCATTGCAAATAGTATTGAAACGAGAAGTGAGAGATAATGAGATAAATTGATCTTCAAATCTCTTTAGTCTCGAGAAAGATAAGAGATCGAGATTTAGCTTTCTCGAATTTATATATATATATCTTTCTCATTTTAATGTAAACTGCAAATATAAAATTATAAACAAAACAGTTTGATAGGGATTTAAAAAAAATTTGTATCACACATGATTTAACGTCTTTCATAAAGTTATTCAGTAAGCTCACTTTAATAAGTAACCAGAAATTTATTCTCAATAAGATGATACGAAATTTGAAGATTGAACGAACTTAACACCTTTAACATAAGCTTTTAAAATCCTTCTCATTAAACTCTAGTCAATACTAACGATCAATTAAATATGCTTCTATCAATCATTAGGACTGGAACTATCTATCGATTGGTTAAGACGATGTTTCTACAAAGTGGGTGATTGGCGAACCTCTTTGGATGGAATTCTGAAACATATCTAGGGAAAGATGGCAGTTTAAGTTAAAATTTGAATCCAGTTATTAAAAATAAGAAATGTGGAATGCTAAGAAAGAATAATTTAAAAAATTATGCAGTGTAAATTAAGCGAATCTACAAATTACTTAAAATTACGTTTTTATAATAATTGATAATATTTTATTTTGTCATCACAAATCTCACCAAGCAGGCATTTTTGGCGACAATGCTAAGAATACAGAAAAAAGCACTAATTATTGACTATAAAAACGTAAATGCTTCAATATCCCTAAAAATTTCCTCAACAGTCTTCTCCACATGAATAGTGCAAGATAACTTATTAAGCGATGCTGTGTCTTTATTTCCATGCCTTTGTTGTGCCATTTATATCTCTTCATAGTTTATATCAGTGTGATACTCCATCTTTTTTTTTTTTTTGGCACATAACACTTTTAAGGAGTTTCAAAATTTGGTCTCACACAAAGGTAAGTTAAAACTTGTTTATATACCCATAAGACATTGAGTAAAATAGTTTATGATAATAATTTTAAATGTGAAATAAAATAATATAGTATATACTACAAAAATAACAGTATGATATTATTTTGCTCGTAATAAAGAAAGCATTATAATTTTTACTATATGCATTTATAAAATTTGGTAACACACATAAGTGCCACAGCACAGTGGATTAGAATCACTGGTGAAATCTTTTGCTAGTCAGTTTTGATTTCAGATTCGATGGAATTGTAATTAGAGTTCACTTTGAAGCATTCGAAAGCTTACATTTTCATTCCTAATATATTACTATACTGATATTACTATATTTTCCTTTATAACTTCGGATAATCTGTTCATAAAACGATTCGTTCGCAGGGAAGCATTTATTTCGCAATGAATCCCATCCATGGCACAGGGGCCGTATAATCTATGATTCCAAATTCTGAATTTTTTTGGCGATGAAGAAATGTTGCCAAGGTCATGTATCATGACGTGCGCGATGACGTGTATACTAGGGTTACCAAAATGGAATTTTTTTTCTAATTCTTATAGGTCTCCAGATCTTTGACGTAATAAAAACGAGGTTGCTAGATACATAAGAAAATCCGCGAAAAAATCGCCCATCTCAGAATTTGGCATCATGGATTATACAGCACCTGTGGTTTGATTCACATCTACTGTTATGATAGGTTATATTCCAGATTATTTTTGCGCAAGCATTATATTCCAGATACTTTCTTCCAATTTGAGGATTGTACCACGTTTTCTTATTTACTTCATTAATGTTTCATCAAATAATTTACACAAACTTCACACATGTAACTCTTCCATTCAATAATAGTTTTATCACTGACTTTTCAATTAATTTACACACCATTTAACTGAAGCACATTTCTCGCTTCAATCATATATAATCCTCACGTATTTCGTGAAACACTATTTCGCAAACTCGCTTTTGCCAATACTTTTTTTACTGCGGTATTTAATAATAATAAATATAACAATGCCAAAAGTTTCATTTCTAAAATATCAAACCCCTTCACGATTATTATTATTATTATATTATACTTTTAGAAATAAAATTATTTCGTTTGAGAATCATTCATATTCTTCTTCTGTTCTGGGTTACAGAAGAGCTGGGTTAATCTGTGGTTTGGGTACCCCATTCTCGCGAAATGGACGATAGACGCACAAAGAGTGGTAACCCTGACTATTTCATCCTAAATGCACTTCTTGTGGCAATCCTGTATTTTTTGTTATATTTTGTTAAACAATTATACGTATATTTTTTGCTATACAATTCGTAAAAAAAAAAAAAAAAAAAAAAAAAAAAAAAATTTTTTTTTTTTTTTTGTTATACCAATGGTGAAATTCGTTAAAAACACTGATTTCGGTTTCGTCGCCATAGAAACGCCGTTTTTTCCTAGTGCCTCTCGGAGCATTCAACTATGCGAGACAACATGCAAAAACGCGCTAGTTGGCGACTTTTTGAAAATGGACGCAAAGCACATTTTTACCAAGATCTGCAAACTAAAAATACATTTTTTTAATAAAACTCATAAAATCTCCTATTTCCAAGCATCAATATCAATCAATTTATAAAATAGTAGAACAAACATTCACTTCATTTCAGTTTACTTGGGGCTACAAACATTAACTTCATTTGAATTGATTTGCGCTTACAAGCACATTACTTTTTTTTCTTTTTCCTTTTTTTTAATTTTCGCGTATAATTTTCAACAACTTTTTATTCATTTTTCATGTATTGAGACAAATTAATTGAAAAAATGTAATAAATAAATATACTGGTGATTTAAATAAGAAACATGGTGATAAAGTCTGCAATAGGTGATATTATATTTAAGTTATATCAAAAGCTATCATTTTACTTTTGATATGACTAAATGAAATAGTACCGAATAATTTATTCTATGTAGCGTAATATATTGTTTCATTACGGAATGGAAATTTCTGGCTTTGATTCAGTCGTTGTTGCACAATAGAAAATGAATATTGCATTTTTAATTTCTGTATGCACATCAGACAATATAATGCTTGAGAGTTCCTGAATTTTTCACTTGCTACAAGTTAATATAGTCTTTTATCAATAATAAAGTCTTTTTAGAACTAAACATATGGCGTGTATGTTAAAGCCTTGTCATAACTTGCAATTCTTTGTCTATCTGTGACAAGGTTTCATAACCAATGTTTCTTAAGAACGATAAAGTGATTTGGTTGAGAAAGTTTAGTTCAAGTTGATGGTAAAGGATAATTATTAATTTTGTATTTATCAATCTAGCATTAGTAACACAAGAATTAATATGGTATTACTATATATTTCCCTTCTCGATATTTTAAATTAGTATGAGTATTTAAGGAGCTGATTATTTTGAGTCTTCTCATTTTATTTGCGATTTATGAAAAATATTTAAATGGTATTAAGTGGCAAATTCAACAAGATACAGGAAATTACAGCTGTAGAAATCACTACTGCACAGCTCCAATTCAGCTAATGCAAAAGGAAACATCATCCAATCACAGAAGTCTCTAATACAACAGCTTTTAATCATTAGATTAGCATTCAAGGCTAATCGTCTTCATTCTCCAACTTTTCTTCTAACTTGTGGAAATCTGAGTGACAGCTTTTATTCATTCAATAAGAATAATTTTTATTCATTCATCATTAATTGCTTGGAATGCTCCAAGTGAAAAATTCATTAATGGAGAAAAAGAAAAAACTTAAATGTGTAAAGAAGAGTCACATTGACCCATTAGATGTTGTACGAGTCTGAATTTATTCAGTTAAGATAGCATATCCGATGTGAAGTAGGTTGCCATAGGTCTTATTTTGCTGTCTTCAGTTAATAGTTCCTTATTTAGGGGGTTAGTGAAGTTCTTAGCTTTATTATTTCTTGCTTTACTGTAGAAATTTCTATTCAAAATTGCTATGTATTCATTTAAAGGCTTCATTTTGAGATCTCTGTAAATGTAGATATTTCGTATAAACCAACTTGAGGTTGTTAGCATACGTAGATGCTTATTTCGGCAAGTCTTTTCATTTCAGAATGTTAGCCCATGTAGGTGAAACATTTGTAAGAACTGATCTTACAGGGGAATTGTAAATTACTTTTTTCGATTTTATGTTAAGTTTTGAATATTTTCCCAAAAGATTGTAAGTTTGCGGTATACTGCATTAGCTTTAGAAATTGCTTTAGTGATATGATCTTTCCAAGTGAGTTTATTGTTCCTACTCTTCCAAGTTGGGCGGCGGTATTTATGCCTAACTGAAATCTGATAGTTTCGCCAAGGTTTATGGAAGGTTCTAGGTTATTTCACTTAATATTAGTCTTAAAGCTTTGCTGATAGATTTTTCCAAAAATATCTATTTTTCGTCAAGTCGCCAAGAATCTCACCAAGTTGCCAGATTATTAAAAATGCTATTTATATACTAGTAGAATATGCTTAAATTGCCAAATTTTAGCCTAAAAGCTAAGTATTTCATATCTTTTAGAGATATTTTAAGACAAATACAAATATTTATGAATTTGTAACAATATAAAGAATTTTTAGAATTAATATTTTTTATACCAGCCAGTTAAATAAATTCTAAATGCTTTTTTCATGTTGTTAGTTATTTTGTTATTTTTTAATCAGTTGATTATTTTATCTATTCAGTTTTTCCTAACTCATTATTTAATACTTCAGTAGTAAGATTCTGTTAAAATCAGTCTTTAAAACTGAATTATAATTTGAACTTTAAAAAATGGTTTATTTTAAATTAAGCATTAATTATGAAATATTAAATATAAGTTTATACTAATTTCAAAATAGGTTTCATTCATTTTGTTAATAAGTAATGAAATTTTGCTAATTGTATTATAGAATCATTTGAACGTTAATAAAATGCTCTTAAAAATAATTCTTTGCAAATCTATGAATTTTTATAATTTTTAACTTTTTCTCACCTAATTTCAAATTATTTATAATGGCTGTCATTAAATACAATAATACTACATTAAATAAATACAATAATAATAATATTTTGTATTGTTTATTAATACTTAATACTGCATTCTTCATATTCTAACGGCTCAAGACTGCTGTAAGACACTTTTAAATAGTTTATTTATAATGAATGCGATTTTTCATTATCCCTACATTCCTTAATTGGATTAAGATGCCTAATTTCATTATCTAATTTTTACCTAATTTTATTGAACGATGCCTAATTTTATTGGAAAAAGGCGTAAAGAATAAATGCCGATAAATAATTTTTATTTATTGATGGCAAAAATATTAGGATTGACATTTTGTACTTATGTTTTTTTTTATAAAAATAAAGTTCTTTTTTATGCATGTAACAAATATAATTTAATCACATTTTTCAAATTTATTAAAACGCACTTTTAAATAAACAGCGTTTCTCTGAATTGTAGGAATCACTTTTCTTACCCTAAAAATAAATTATTTATTTAAATTCTCCGTTTTATATTACTATTTCTAGACTTTTTCTCAAATATCCTATCATGGTAGCAGTCTTGACGTCATAAGAAATGAATCACCTCTTGCATGTCACAGAAAAGAAATAGAAAGTGGCTATAAAAGGAAGTGACGTCAAATATCCCATCGTGGTCGGTTTTCAAGCTAAAATATATCCATTTCTTCTGAGGAAAGAAAAAACAAGCTCTCATTATAAATAGGTAATAAATTTTAATGGTCCTCATAACGAAATAGTGAATAATTCAAGCGATGAACAAAATCGAATGTCAGTGCTTTATAATTTTATGAAATTTTTGCAAATTAGAAATAGAAAATTATACTTTCATATAGAAAATACTTCCTTTTTTTTCCTGAAGATGGTTTCAGCAAGAATTATAATAATTTTTTTTATTAAATATTTTTTGTATTAACCTTAAATTGTAGGTTTTTGATCAGACTAAATTTGCTTACCGTTAACTTTTTGACAAATATATGAAAAAATTTTCAATTTTATTGAAAGAAATTTGATATTTATTACATTATACGTAAATTAAAGCTTAATATTAAAAAGGAATTTTTGAAGTAGTTGAAATGCCTTTATTAAAAAAAAGATGACATATAAATTAAATTTAATTTATATTTTTGTCTTAGAAATATAATCACTTATAAAATAAGAAATTTTGGATTAGTTATAGGTACAGAAAAATATGAGCTGCCTCTTGATTTTATAATTCTTATCTAATCAGAAATGCCATTCTGTCATTCACAATATTTCTCTCTCTCTCTCTCTATTAGAGATAATTTAAGTTGGAACATGTTTTTACACTATTCAAGCATCTTTTTTTAAATTTTTTGAGGCTATTTTTTTTATTTAAAGCAAATAAGTTGCTTGCTAATTTATACATTACATATAGACCGAATAATAATGCACTCCAACATTGCTTTTGAATATACATACAATGAATGTGCTTATATGTGCATACGTATATTATGTCCATACTACGAAAATATATTTAAATATATAATGTATCATAGATACAATAAGTCTAATTTTTCTCTTTTTGAACCAATATTGGAAATTAGCAATGGATTTAGAAATTATATATTTAAATATTTAAGGGCTATATATATATATAAAAAAAAAAGATTCCAACAACTGGACCACGATTACTCTATAAAAAAAAATGTATTGTTTTATTATTAAAAAGCTTAAAAATTACTGAATTAACATTGAAAAAAATCCGGGTTTGGTGTAAAAGCGGGTACCCCTCTGTTTGGCATACAATTCGGTGATAAAATTTAATATCTGGTAACTCTGGTATTTTTAGCACTTTAACTAACTTTGTTTTTGAGTTGCCATTGTGCTATTCACATTTCGATGCCTATAGTGTTAAAAAAAGAGGTACCTGTAAGTAAACTTTTACCAAAACGTTCTTTCTCTGATTTGTCTTGCAGCATAACGTTTCAAAAAGTGTTAGTAAGAATATTTTTTAAATATTTATTGAGAATGTTAATTTATTGTGCCTGTTGAAACTTTTTAAATGAATGCAGAATTGTCTGATTTTTAGAAATCCTAACGATAATACTTTGTTGAAGACTTAGGAAAAATAATACAGATATCCTCTTGATGAAAACTCACCTGTAGGTGAAAACTCTGTCAGCATGATTGAAAGAGGAGCAGGTTAAATACGTCATAGGTAGAAGTTACTTATTTTGAAGTTACTGAAGTAACCTTTTTATATTGATTGAAGATCTAAAAGTATGTTTGGATGACGAAAGGAAGGTCTAATGTAGAATTTACTTATATGGAGCTGTTCTTTAACCTCATCCAGTGATGAAAACATAAAAAACAGAAACTTCTTCTTCAGCACGGCAGCCCGGGATGGGCCAAAGCTTTCCTCAGAACATTTTTCCATTGTGTTCGCCGGGAGGCGACAGTTCTCCAATTTGCCACTTTTAGCGCTTTAAAGTCCTCTACACAAACAGTCCATCTAAGTTTGGGCCGACCCCTTGATCTGTTCAATGAGCACGTGGAGAGCCTTACTTCTTTCTATACAATGAAACAACGTTCCAACATCCAAATCTCAATTCCATAAAACATTTTCCAGGTCGTCTCCGAGAAAGCAGTAAAAAAGAGAAATACTGCTTAAAATTTGCGATACCTGGACACTGTTGTAGCACAAAAATCGCCATTGACAAAAATATCTACAATAGATTGTTTTGTTGGAAGAAACACAAAACATAGATCTAGGTTTCATTGATCACCACAATGAACGTTAAAAAATATTTATTGTAGTGAACTTCATTATACTTCTCAAGGATTTAATCGATAAAATAAAGCTTTTAATCTCTAAGATGCTGTTATTAAAATAATCGAACTTTGTTCTAGTACTATTTTCCAAAGGGAATTTACCGATTTAATATTTTTAATTTGTTACCATTTTTCAAAATTCAAAAATAAATTAATTTTGGTAATCAAATATATTTGAACAAATTTTTTTTAAGATTTTTTTATTCAACAAAATTCATGTTTATTTTCTTTAAGTAAAATACTAATTAATATAGTTTTATTACAAATTTTAGATGTAGGATTTTTTTGTTATTTCTGAAATTGGGACAAACCCTTTAAATATACATTGGAACTCAAGTACAGAATGAAAGAAGTGGGATTGAGATTGCCCGATCGAGAATAAATCATTGACAAAATCGTAACCAGTTTTTCAGCTATTGCGAATGATAGAAAAATATGCTTCATTTCCTTTTAAATTAAAAAAAAAATTATAAGTTCTGGAAGAAGCTTTATGGAAGATTCTTCTACAACGAAAAATATTTAGAAAAAAGAAATCATAATTAGTTTAGTACAAGATACCTTTATGAGAGTTCCATATTAAACTTTTATCATGATCTAAAGATATGTTGGATTAATAGTTTATCAGAAATCACGAGGAATCTGATTTTCCTGAAATGGCAGTGTCACAGACAACTAACAATGTTGATGGATTCGTATTGAAGCAGTATGAGTTACAGTGAATATCTATTCAAACAGTTTTTCATTCTATGTAATGTCGTTATACCTTAAGTTATCGATTATGTACTTTTTGCATCCCCGATATATATATATATATATATATATATATATATATATATATATATATATATATATATATATATATATATATATATATATATATATCTTTGAAACCATATTTATTTACATTTCTATACTGTGTGCTTACTCACGTATAAATTTTGCCCTCTTAATTTGTGCTTTGTATTAGATTGGGGAATAAGTTTGTAGCGTTTTTACCAAAGACTTTTATTTAAACAAAACACAATAATTATATTAATAAGTTAATCATTTATACATTCGCCGTTGCTGTTTACAACCTCTTCCCACCTCTCGACCAATTTGTTGATGCCGTTCCGCCAAAAATCGCCTGGTCTTGTGACCAAAAAAGTTGTTGAGCCAGTTTTTAAGGACCTCTTGGTGCACTGGGAAATGCTCGAAAAAAAAAATGCCGCAATCAACAAGGAGCTCTTCATTGCCCAGCTATACCGCGTAACACCGCGTGCATAAGGCTGGTCGATTGAAAAGACCTGATCAACATGGGCAAACCATACTCCTTCACGACAACGCCCGACTCTAGTCGTCAAAGCTGCACTCCAAGAGCTCGGATGGGAGATTCTTCAGCATCCGCCATATTCACCGGTTTCGACCGATTACAATCTTTTCCGCTCCTTGTCTAACCATATGAAGGACGTTACCTTCGAGAACAAAGAGGTCCTTAAAAACTGGTTTAACAACTTCTTTGACACCAGATCAGGCTATCCCTGCAGGAGCCTTAGAGCAGGCAATTTTGGACGGAACGGCATCAACAAATTGGTCGAGAGGTGGGAAGAGATTGTAAACAGCATCGGCGAATATATAATTGATTAACTTATTAATATAATTATTGTTTTTAGTTTAAATAAAAGTCTTTGGTAAAAATGCAATCAACCTATTCCCCAACCTAATACTATATTTATATTTATACAACAAAGTTAGTTAATAACTTGTTATAACATTCAAAACAATTGAGAATTATATTTATCGAGTAAGTTTTAATTTATGTTGGAATGAAAATTATCAAGAAAAAATTGGATTGTTCAGTGTTAAATTAAAGATTTTTAACGATGCTTGTAACTTATTAATACTAAATTTCAAATGTTAGAATGTTGAAATAAGTTTTTTTTGTCAAATGCTGAAAGCGAGATTTTTTTCAACTGCAGGTGAAACTTCGCTTTCTCGTGAAGTCTATTTGAGGCTCAATATAAAAAAAAAATCGATTTTTAAATTAAATTTCAAAAGCTACCTATAATTTTTGTAACATAATAGTTAATTATCTTAAAAATGTGTTTTTTAAAAAGAAATATTTTGTTTGTTTTAATTAAAAAATGTCAATATCTTCTTCATAATCACGTGAAAAATCAAAATGATTAAAAAAAGCTAAATGATATTTATCAAATAATCATTTACTATCAATTTAAGTTTTTAAAATTTGTAAAATTTTGCTGGATTTACATTTTTTTAAAAATGTCATTTATGAAATAATTATTAAAAATTCACATTTTAAATTTATGAGGATAGTAGAAATGTGTACCATAATAATTGTTTTTTTTTTACATAGTTATTTAATATAAATATATCTTTTATGTTTTACAGAAAAATATTTATAGCATTATAAAACGTATATATTTTCAAACTCAATTTCATTGTGGGATAGTTCATATAAACCCGCAGCTCGTTTTCTCTGACCTAATGCTATTGCGACGAATAAATAGAACTTTTTAGACTTAATTTCTAGGAAAAACTACTGATATATAAACAAGCTTTGATTTTTATGTGAATAATGATAAAAAAAAAAAAAAAAACATGTTTAAAATATGAACTGAAATATCATCAATTGATATTCCCTAGAATGCTGTACAAACAGAATAAAAGAACAAGGAATAAGTTCGTTATAAATGATTCTTCGTACAAAAAATGTGTTCGAGAATTGGAAATAAAACCTAAATAAACAGAACTTACTCAGTTATTAGATTCTTAATTGCCATTCAAAATATGTATAATATAGTTTATAAAACAAAAATATAAGTAAACCTGAATTACTCAATTGTACATGACTCAATAAATCAAAGGAATTAAATAGTTGCGAAAGATATTAATGTATGAGATAAATTATTTCCGTTAAACAATTTCCGGTATATATTTTGCGTTCATAGATCTATAAATAGAAATTATTAATAAATTTTCTTCCCGATTTTTATGCTACGCATTTTAATGATTCTCATGAATTTGAAAACGCTATTCTAAACAATAAAATATTAAAAAAAAAATTCTGTCGTACAGATGAGTTTAGAAGGAAATCGAACGAGGGGTGGAGCATTTGAATATTCCCTTTATTCACGAAGATATTACACACTTAAGTCGAAACTTTTTGTTTTATATATATCCATGATTCACAATATTTTAGCTGAGATGGTATCCTAATGGTTAGTGCTCATACCTTTGATCCAACAGTTCGTGGGTTTGAAACCCATGTTGGGTTTGGATGCCTATAGTGGTTGGGAACCCACTTTAGGTTCCTTGTCTAATGAGCCCTCGCGTGCAAGAAGTGATGAACAAGCGAAAGCCACAGTGTTCTCTAGCCGGAAGCGTATTGGAATAACCGAAAATACTTCCATTTCAACAAGGAATAAAAATTGAAAAAATTTAACTGTCATTTTCATTTTTAAAGTAAAAACTAGTGGAAGAATATAGAATGCAGTGGAGGATGTCGTGTCTCCCTAATGCGTCATGATTATATATTTTCTCTACTTCCAAGGATTATGCATAGATTATAATTTTCGAATGAAGGCGGAAGAACCAAACTTCTTCATTTTACGAGTGAGCACAGTTCCGGAATAACGTTTATCATGACCTAAGTATGTTTACAGTACTCTCCAGTGTTACAGGGAGTTCTAACATTTTTAAAATTAATTTTACATTGATGTTATAGTTTATGAAAAATCTAAATTTGTATGTATTCTTAAAACTGTCATCAAGAAATGCATATTCTTGAAAAGCAATGCATGAACTTGCTTTCAATTTTTGACATACTTCCCACTGTTTCTTCAAGTACCAGACAAATATCACGTGACAAGAAAACTATCTCCTTTATATTAGTTTTATAATTACAATAAGGAATCATCGGTGCAATAGAAAAAATCCAATATTTTACACCCGTATCTGATTTGCAGAGCTAACAATCAAATGATAAAAACTCTTTTCCTTCGGTCAACAGTTCGTGGGTTCAGATCCTACCTCAGGTATGAGTGTTCATAGTGTTTTGGAATCCGCTTGAAGCTGTAGGTACCGGTCAAATTGGTCCTCATGTGCAAAAAGAATAATCATTAAATGACAGAAGACCCAAGCCAACCCATATCTGATATATGTCTTTTCCATGTAAGAAACGACTTCAACTTTTCAGAGTGCAAAAATGGCATTCAGTAATATAAGCAGATTATGCTCCAAAAATACTAGTCTGAATTAAAAACATTAAGAAATTAGTTAAAGATAAAAAAATGATTATTTTAATTAAAAGTATCATTTTAATCCTCTGAATTAATAACAAATGGATATCAAATTAATGCAATAACTTTTCACTTCAAATATAAAAATAAAAAGGCAGTAATATTTTATTTATGAATAGTTCATTTTAAAAATATTACAGAATACACATATATGGATATGTAAGTTTCAGTTCAAACTTTAAGGCCTACACAGAAAACAACAGGAAATTAAAAAAATACAAACTTTTAGAGAAGTTTGTAAGAATCATTTTGCAAACTTCTGCGGTTTTTGATATTCTTGTTTTCTTAGATAAGACTAGTTTTTTTACTAATTTTGAGGTATATTGCTTGCCATTCACCATCGATAATTCAAGCCTAATTGTTGATGTAAAATATATCCCATTTTTTGCATACACATTTTTTGTTAAGTCACTATATAAGCCCTTTACTGAACTGACACATATAGACTTACAGAAGCCCTTTCAGTTTCAATATTGTTGACTTGGAACCAATTTCTTATACTGCCATTCAAACTAATAGGTACACTGTTTTACGATATTTCAAAACTTTTTCAATAAAAAAAAAAAATTCAACATTTGGTAAAAATGACTTGCTTAGACATTTTGGTGAGTTTGTGAATTCGATTCATCAGAAAAGAGTCAAATTGAGCTTTCACTTTTACAAGCAAAGCACCCCGTAATCCATAGCCTCCACCTATTAGCCACATTTGGAACTTTTTTTTCGAATTATACCAATAATAATTTTATACCCCATCTGGTCTATCCAACTTCAATTTATTTTCAGAAAACATGATTTGGTGGGGGGAGTTAAAAAGTTTTATTTCATGCTTTAGCAGCAACCAAGGATTAGATAAATTTGCTTCATAAACGTAACTGCTAAGCCTTTTAATTGTATTATAGATGGTTTTCCGACTAACACTTAATTCGATTAACACTAGATTTCTTTTTTGAATACTTTTCCCACAGGTGCAAATTTGAGAATTCTTCTTTCCTCCTACTAGGACACAATTCCAGTTTTCTTCTAGTGTTTTTTTCACCATAATTATCTTTCAATTAAAAAAATGTTGACTGCTGACTTTAATGTGTCCTCCTTCGACATCGTATGATAGACATCTCAACAGTCTGAGATTGCTATAAGCCTTTTTATTATTCACTTAATAAATTGTCTTCTGAAGAGATTTTTGATAGGTAGTAGGTCATGTTCATGTGTCGCAAGAAATTAAATACAGGAAAGCGGGAAGTACTTACTCTGACAAATGTGCATGTAGAAGGGAGAAATGAAATATATATTTTCTGTTGTTCAACAGTAGCTGGAATCAAATCGGGGATCTCTCACTCGAAAAATGCTGCCAAACCACTAGGCCATGGCGTGACAGGATTTTACTATCGTTATCACACTAATATCGTTATTTATTCATATTATAAATCAATTTTCATTTTATTATTTTTCATAATCAGTTAATTTCGGATCCTTCACCATTTTTAGAAAAGGCACCGGAATTTCGACTTGTTTGGCAAATTTAAAAAGCTGAGAGTAGCATTATCTCATAAATTGTAGTACTTAAAAACTAGTATATGTGAATATATTTTGGAATTTTACTAACGGCCTTGAAATTTTTATTTAATCTGAAACATTATTTTTGTACAAATCCATCTTTTTTTGATAACTTAATATTTATGAATTCTGCTTATTGCTTTAATTCTTATTATTAAACAGTAAACAGTAAGATCACAATAATCTTAAAATTCTTTTTATTTTATTTTTACTAAATTTTCATACTTAATATTTTTGTTTAGATTGTAAATAAATATTGCTTGTTACAGGAAATCTGAATTTTTGTGGATCTGTCAACAAATTATTAACCACATCAACTTAAAAATTTAAATTTTGCTTAAAATTGAAAGCTTCATTTTGTGCAAATAGATATAGCTTAGCTATGCAAAAAACATAACATTCTCTCCCGAAATAAAGGTGACTGTTTATGTCTACATATAATCTTCCTAAAAATAGTGTTATTCAACATCGTATTCTAATAACTGAAAAACTACTTCTTATATCGGTTTTGCGCATAAAATTCCATAACTTTTTGAAAGATTCAAATCTTTCTCACAAGAATGAATATAGTTCCACTTACAATTTTTATCACTGTTGAACAAATATTCTTTGGTAGAAAATGAGAGGCGTGTTCTGGCTCTTTTTTCTTTCGCACTAATGGAACTCCATGGACAAATGTCATAAAATATTTTGATTCTATCAAACAATCATTTAAATTGATCTTATAATAATTATATTAAATTTATAACATATAAAAATATATACTATCATCTTAGTTAAGGTTTTTCTACAAAGCGAAAGATGCACAGAAAAATTTTTTTTTTTTAAAACGTTTATTTTAAGAAATTCATAAAATTTCTTGGGCTCTTAATTACACAGTTGGATGACATCTTTACGAGGAAATGTTAAATTCCCAATACTTCCAAGATTTAGTGACAAGCACTGTACTAGCACTTTACTTCTAGAAAAAAAGAGTTAAAATAATTTAGGGATCTGATTTCACGAACTCATGTTACAAATCAGAGAAATGAATTAGGTGTCTCTCACGCGAATGGCGCCTTTCTTTTCCAGACTTCTATGGCCTATTAAGTTATTTTCTTCATTAAATATAACAAATGAAAATGATGTAATTAATGTTAGAAACTAAATTAGAGAAACAGGTCGAAACTGGAAATGGAACAGAAAATATAAGCACTTTTTTCCTGATTTCAAGTGTTTATGACATTTTATATTTCAATTATATCAAATGTATTCCACATCTTGCTCAAGACCGACGATATTCATTAAGACATTCCTAAGTGCAACTTGGTAACTAGTTGTAGCTGGTCATACTTACAAATATAACTCGTATATTATAAGTATTGTGTTCTCTTTGACGACAGTTCACCTGTCGTCAAAACATATTTTACCAGTATACCTCATTTGCGGCGAGCCTTGCATGAGAAACAAGTCGTAGGCGTTGACATGCACTGTGACTGTAACTGAGGATGCATATTGTAAATATAGTCTTCATTTTCTAGGTAATATTTTCACATTGTTTTAGATATTCATTTCATTGAAAAAGAACTTATCGAAAAGAAATTATTTTAATTTTTAGAAAAAACAAAAGAACCTAGACGTTTATTTGTTTTTGAGCAGTCCATCAATTAGTGAAAAGAGTTTAATTCTACTGTTTTGACAGTAATATTTTGTACCGAATTTTAGTTTCGGTATTGTACATGTATTCATATTGCCGAATGTTTCTTTAATAATCGCGAATAACTTTCACTCAAACTCTTTTAAAACTTAACTAGTGAAAAATTTTTAAATAGTATGTTTATTTTTCATTAAATTTACTTGTCCATACGGATTGTGGTGTTCTCTATGGGAGCGGTTTTGTTAAATTTTTCTGAAATTTTGATGTTTTGCTTAAATTTCAAAATCATAATATATATAATAATCAGAGTACACTGTTAAATTTTCCTTTGATACACATGTGACTGCTTTTTGCAATTGTTTATTAAAAAAATTTACAATGACTTACTATATTCTTCTAATATTGTAATGGCGACAAATTACTCTTTCGAAATTTAATAAGTTGTAACAATGAAATTCTGGTTATTTATTGTATTTTTTTATTAGGGATGGAAAGATATTTAAGTATATTTGATATTTTTACTAAATATTGATCTCTTATACACATTTATTCTTAAAAGAAATATATTAAATTTTATCTATTTGTTTTCATTTTTTGTTTTGAAATCAAATGTTAAAATGGGCCTGTGTTTGATTAATTTTGCATTTTAATCTATGAATTAATAATAAATTTATAGCATCAGTATTATTCAGAATTGTCACAATTATATTGTGATAACTTTAATCTAGAGTTTTTTCTTTATAAAAAAAAAAGACATTTTTTTTATTAAAGGAAGGATTTAAACTAATTTTAACATAAAATGTATTTAGTGTGAGATAAAAAGAAACCTGTGAAATTTATAAAAAAATATGGTTTTACGTACTTATACATGAAACACTATAAATAATAAGCTTAATTTGATTTCTCCTTTCTAAAATTAAATTATTCTAACTGTAAATTTTAGTGTAACTGGAATAGTTAGATGGTTAATTTGATTTTATTGTGTATAATTTATTACTGTATACTGATTCGAATTTTTTTGTAAACATTTTTTGTAAATTTTAAATAGACTACCAAAATTAAAAACAAATATTGAATTAATTGGTATTATAAAAATAGCTGTATTAATAAATTGCTTACTGTTTATAAGAATTAATCTTTTCACCATAGAAAGTATTCTGCTTAGAACATAAAGTTACATGCATAGTAATAAAAAGGTTACCTATACATTAATTTAAATATAAACATAAGTATAATTTTATTTTAAAAATAATTTATTCTGAAACAAATTTATAAAATAGTAATTGTCAGTTGAAAAAATACAAAAGAAAGTATAATATTTTTTTCTATTCTTTGAGTTCCATATAATTAAAGATAAAATTATCGTGTGTGCAATTAAGTGATATTAAATATTAAAATGTCATGTAATAACCTAAATCATAGTAATAAAATGTTTTAATTAATTGCTTAAAAGTTATCAATATGGATGACAATTCTCTTTTATTAATATTGTTAAATCATTTCTATTCATTATTAAACAATAAACTTCATGGACTTTTAAGTTTTAAATTAAAATTGACATTTCCATTAATATTTATTTGTGCTTTATTTCAAAATTAATTGATATATGTTTTCTTACAATCATAAAGATTATTAGAAATTCATTTATTACTAATTATATCAAATTGTAAATTTAAAAGTATTTTAATTTTCTATATTTGATTTTCTTTGCATTTTAACTTTACTTAAAAAACTCCTGTTTCAAACTACCACCTATATATTTTTGTGGAACGATCAATTAAACATTTAAATTTCTGTTGAATGTTCTAAAACATCTATGAAAGTATAGATATTATTTTAAAGAGAAATTTTCCAACAAATTAATTATTTGCTTTTATAGTATATTAATAAAATTATTTATGTAAAAGACTTTTAAGACATGTTTTTATGCAATTATATGTTTAAAAATAATCTTAATTAGGTTTTAATGTGTTACAGTTAAAATTGTAGAAATTAAAAAGTAATATTTAAATAAAATCCTATGAGCTATACGAGTCTGTCAGGATTTCAGATTTTGTGCTATATTCATCTTGCAAATCTAAATTATGTTTATTTGCACTCTGTTCAATTTTCAAAATCCCAATTGTGCTCAAACTTTAAATACTGCAATATCAGGTAATTCTGATATCAAATGCCAAAATTTTTAATATTTCATTATAATTACTTACTGCTGAAATATTACAAAACTAATTTTACAAAGATTACATATTATAAAACAAAAAAATAACTAAAAATTGATATCACTAGTTTTATTGGGCTAGTAAAATAAAAATAATCAATTTTATCATATATTTATTTTAATTAACCAAAAGAACCCAAATACTTTATAAATATTCTGTAAATAGCAATACCAACCAGGTATTAATACATGTTCTATAAACTAAATAGCATATATGTGTATGTAAACTTGAGTTTTAATTGACTGAGTAGTGGCATCTGCGTGAATGTAATATAGTATCTGAGACAACCAAGCAATAAAACTTAATGAACATAAGCAACATACATTTTTATGCAAACTTGAGTTTTTAATTAACAAGCATTTCAATTTGCGGTAAATACATAGTCAAATATTTCTACACAATATCTAAAACATTACATACAACAGCAATTTAAATTAAATAAATAAAGTAAGGGTACTAATTTAATCACATGTAGAAAAATTGAAAAAAATGCAAATTCAGTTTATTATTATTATTCATGTTTCTCACTTGGTACATATAAATACTAAAATTAAAAAATTTCAAATATATACACTTTCAAAACCAAATGTAATTTCAAATACTAAAATTTCAATTTGATATTTCTAAAACAAATTATAATTTTAAACTCTTAAATTTCAATCACAGAAATGAGCACTGTAGGCCTTGGCCCACATAGACTGTCGTGTCACTGAGTTTAGTTTTACATTTTGATCATATAAATGAAAAATAAAGTACACAGCAAAAGCTTTAAGGGGTTGCTATAGCTCTCAACAGATTTCTCACAAGATTGTATCAGGTTACGTCATAAAATCTCAAGAATCCATTCTGTTGCAGTAATCTAATGGTTTGTTGCATTTGGCATCTATTCCAACTTGTAGAATTTAGCCTAATATTTATTTTGAGAAATAAGCTTATTTACTCATTGAGTATCAAAACTTAAAGATAAAAGTTATGATATAGAACTTTATTAACTATTCTTATAAGTAGAAGTGTTACTATCAATATTGACAAAATGTAAATATGTCAAAAAATCTTCAGTTACATTCATGTGTATTTATTATTAAAATTTTAAAATTAATTCCTGTAGAAAAAATTTTAATAAGATCATAATTTTAGAATTTTTTTAAATTTTGTTTTTCTAGGCTTGCAATTTCACCAGCTACACATTACTATCATGCTGTTAGCAAAAATGGATGACTAATGTCTGCAATTAAACAAGCTAAGTTACCTGCTAAGAATGTTATTCAAGGTATATAATTTTTTTTAAAAATTTTAGTAAAGTTTTCTTAAGTTAATTTCATTTTAAATATGATTAATATTTGTTCTTAAACTTCAACTTGTATTTTAAATTTCAGTTTATTCTATGTTCCTCAAGTCTTGATTATCAGGTCTTAATAGTAGTTTAAATATTTAATGGCAATTATTATTATATATATATGGTAGAACCATAAACATGTTTTCTGTGCAAATTGTATCACCTTATGAAATGGTTATCTTTACTCATCAAACTGAAAAATGTTCAATATATATACAATCGCAGAATTTCGACCAGCCATACTTTGCTCAATGGGTTCAATAAATGTTATATTTTTATGAGTTTATTCATTATCTTGTATAATTAAAAGATGTATTGCTATTGTCTTGCTTACAGCTGAATTATTTTGAAAAACAAACATTCTTGTCATGTTGCCTGAAAAATTTAATTGGTAATGTAATAAATTCAAATATTTAAGAGGAAGAAACCCTGAAAGTTTCCAAGTCTTAAGCCTTTAAAATATAATATATGGAAACAAATATCAGAAATGCAACATATGTTTCCTCCTGTTTGTCGTTAAATGGAGTATAACCATATCCCTTCCATTCAAAGCCAAGCTGGTAACTTAATTGTTATTGTTCTTGCCTTCTGTTCAACAGTTCGTGGGTTTGTATTTTACCTTGTGCTTGAATGTTTGTAGTGATTTAGAATCCAACTTAAACTGTAGGCCCTGCTTAAATTAGCTGTCATATTAAAAAAATATTTGTGAAATGACAAAGTAACCAAACCTTTCAAAATAATGCACATTTACTACTAGAAACCAAAGTAAACTCTAAAAAATGTTACTATCAATTTTCAACAGTCTCTTAAAACAATCAAATGGTTATTAAGTAAAATTAAAAAGAGTACCAATCAATTAAATGATGAAATAATTCAAAGATGAACTTAGTGTTTAGTCCTACAAATAAAGTTGGACATAATAAATTTATATTATGCTGTTTTTATTTTTTACAACCAAAAATACATATTTGTGATAAGCAAAATTAATTTATCAATGGTAGAATCTATATTTATATACTAGTTTTTGAATAAATGAGATATAGATTAATAAATGTGGCAAAATCAATAATCATATAAATTTCACTTTAAAAATTGACTTAATGTTTTAAGCCATTTTTATTTATTCCAACCTATATTAATTTTTTTTTTTAATTTAAAAATATTTTCTGATATTTTGACATCATGATTCCTTCTAAATCAAAATTGTTTTTCTTATTATCTATTTTTCATTAAAAACTAAAAGTTTAGTATGAAAGCTCATGTGCGCCATGGCCTACAATGCCCCTATCTGTTTTTCTGACTGTAGGTTTGAAGCACATGTCCCTTTTTGGTGGTTAGCCTAATGCAAAATCCTCCACTGTCTAGCTCCCAAGCATGTTTGGTATTCATTTATCAACCCACTAAAGGGATGAAAACTGAGTCAACCCTACAATTTGTGACTTCAGAGCATTCAGTAGTAAATGAAGCTTAACCCTTTCCAGTATTATGACGAGTGTAGCTCGTCATCGGTGTTTCATGCCATACCGCACAATGAGAAGCTACACTCATCATGCGACTAAAGTTAATGTTGAATGTGATTATTAATTTAGTGTAAAAATATGAAAAAATGGATATTAATTCAGAATATGTAAGAATTATAAAGTGAAACATGTTTTTTTTAATAAAAATGAAATGGTTATTTCATGCACAGTGTTTCATTATTAAATCTTACCGGAAAGGGTTAAATTTTTCCTTCATTTAACTTCACAGTTAATGTATTGTGATTAATTTTGTAATTTTGAAATTTCTTACAAATACTGAAAATTTATGATATTTGTTTAAAGTTTTGATAAAAGTATCAAAATATTTAAGTTCATGAGAGTTTTTGCCATTATGTTCATAAATTAAATTAGTTTTTAATAGAAATTAAACAGAAAAATTTCAAAATATGATTGCAAGTGTTCAACTTAATTCAGTCAGTTTTATTGGATAAATGTAATTTAAAATTATTATTTCTGTTAGTATTCATTGTTATCTTTTTTGTTTTAGTACCCCATATGCTATATGAGTGAAAATTTACTCACAGGCACCTCTTGATTTTTTGGTGATATTATTTTAGCACAAGATAGGTTCTAAAATGTGAATAAAAAAATGGCAATTGTAAAACTATGTTAGTTAAAGTACTGATAAGATCAGGCTTACCAGAAATTAAATTTTATTAAAAATTTTTTTGTCAAACCAAGGAATTTCCTTTTCTATACCAAATCTACTATATATGATAATTAGAGTAACAAGGAAAGTTCCAAGGAATTTCCTATTCTATACCAAATCTACTATATATGATAATTAGAGTAAATTAAACTTTTAAAGTTCATAATTAGCAAGTGGACTATGCTCTGGTTTTTGGTTCAAGAGCTTATACGTTTCATTCCCATTTTGAGCAGGGATGTTCATAGTGGTTCTAAATCCACTTTAAACTGTAGGTTCCAGTCTAAGCAGCCCCAATGTGCAAAAAGTGACCACAGAATGACAACCAACCTCAAAATTTATTAAATCAATTAGCATTAATGTATGAAGAAAATCCAAATTATCTAACTTACTCATTATACAACCATCCTGGTTGCCAAATGATTAGCTCCCTTATTTTTGATGGAACAGTTTGTCAGTATGAATCCCACTTCAAACATGGATGTATGAAGTGGTTCATAATCCTTTTTAAAATGTAGGTCCCTGTTTAATTAGCCCGTGTGTGCAAAAGATAATCTTTGAGCAAAAAAAAAAAAAAAAAAAAAAAATATCGTAATGTGAATTTGATGTTACTAGAAGTGGGTCAATTGTATGTTATTCTCCTTTGCTGGCAACTTGTTAAAGTAAATAACCATTGCATTTAATGTCATCAAATATTTCAATCAAGACAAATCATAAATGTGTGAATTTGCCTTAAATTGGAAATGAA
The DNA here is from genome assembly GCA_030067965.1 of Latrodectus elegans. Taxonomy (NCBI): domain Eukaryota; kingdom Metazoa; phylum Arthropoda; class Arachnida; order Araneae; family Theridiidae; genus Latrodectus; species Latrodectus elegans. The sequence continues at coordinate 61,251,459 of CM057816.1, forward strand.
GCTTTTTGGATAATTTGATTTATTTACAACTTTTGCTTGCCTTCACATCCCCCCAAGAAAATAATTGATTACTGCATATTTAGATTCTAAAAGTGAAAATTTATCAGTCACAAAAATAAATGTACTAAAGTAGAACAATTTTAAATGAAAATAAACTTTATGTTTGTAAAGTAATAAGCTATTTATTTGATATTTATCCAATTATTCAAAAAATAGTGTAGAAAAACTTTTCAAAGAAAATCAATTATCTTTTGATAGTTGATGGGGATTTCGAAAAAGACGGGAATATGATTCACAAATTGCGTAGTTCTTCAAAACTTTATTTTTGAATTTATAATGAAGTAATTGGGACATCTATTTTGATGTCAGTGAATCTCCTAAAACAAAGTTTTGTCGATCTGCAGTTTTTTATTCAAACAACTTTTGTACTTTCAAACAAATTTTATTTACTTAGACTAGTTGAAAGTAGATTTTTACAGATACTTCTGTGATGAAGGATTTTATAGTTTAAATGAGGTATTGGTAGTTTTCTTTGTGTTTTTTTTATTATATAAAAATTTGGAATGATATCTACTTTGATAATATATGCAAGAAAATTGCAGTGCCTTGACAAAAAAATAGTCTATTTAAATCAGTGTAAGAAAACTTTTATTTTAATCTTATTTGGCGTAAAAAAATCACTACATTTTAATAAATTAATTTTTTTATCGTGAAAATGCTATTCTTTGTTTAATATATGGTGAATTATATTATTTTATTAAAGTTTATGTGTGAAATTAATTAATTTTCTTCATAGTGAAATTGCTATTCTTTGTTTAATATACAGTAGATTATATGATTTTGTTAACTTTTATATGTGTAAAATCAGAATTTTCCATGATTGCTTTGTTTATTTAATTTAAGGAACGTCTCTATTAAAACGATCTTGTGAGCAATATGGGACCAAATTAATGCATGTTGGTACATCCATTTATGCAGATTGCTAAAGGAAGAACATACGATGGATGAAAGTACTATATAAATATCTCTGAACAACTTATCAGGAAACAACTGCAGATTTGATTAAAAAAAAATTGATATTTTTATCAATTTTTTTAGTTTGTAAATAATAAATTGTGGATTTATTTTTTGAATTAGATCCAAAATGCCAAAACAAGTACACAAGCTTATCAGACTTTATGAATTTAGCTTCTGTGATCTCTGAAGCAAAATCTGAAAAATTTAAAAATTAAACATATATGAAAGGATAAATATAGAAGGGATAAAATTATATTCTACAATAAGATTAAAGCAACCAGAATTGAAACTGGTACTCTCATAATTTTTTATAAATAACTCAGAATAGCCTACTAAAATTTTCATTCTGTAACTCCATCCATACATTAAAAAAATATGATATTAGTTATTTTTTTAGTGAAAGCTGCTATGATTGCATTTTCAAGTTTGTCACTGATTGTTCATTATTTGCTCATGAGGGCTAACTACACTGGGGTATTAAGTTCAACACAATGAATAGTTACTAATAATATAATAATAGTTTTGTAAATAGTTACCTAACAATCGTAAACAAATAGGTAGCTATGAAAATAGTCTTGACATTGATAACACAATGAACAAACATTATATGTTTGTAATAAAGGGGAAAATGCAAACAAAAGAGGAGTATCTCCATTGATAATTAAGGACACTAACAATTAAATTAAGAGTGATTTAATGGAATAGTGAAAAATGTTTCTTCAAGCAAAATACATAGTTGAATAATTAGTATAATACTTTAAATATTTATATGTAATAAAAAATTATCTTTCTTGGTCAACATTATCTTACATATGTACCTGAAACATGAATAAGTATAATTTGATAACAAGCAATTGCATTACTATTTAAAAAAAATGTTCGGGCTTATTAATGGCAATAATTTTGGCCCTAAACTTTTGATAAAGAAATCTTTAAAATAAACTTAAAGCTTTTTATACATGTTTTATTGCATTTTTAAATATAATTTAATGTGGATTGCAATAAGATATAATTTTTAAATAATATACTTAAATATTGTTAACAATACAATTTAAGATGTTTTTAATTGTGAGCTTAGATATTGACTTTAAAGCTAATTATAATAACTAAAAATTTTTTCGTCACTAAGAGTGATTAAATTTGTTTGCTAAAGTAAGTATAATTATAAAGTTTTGAATTTGTAACTTAAAATAATTTTATAAGTTCCTTAAAAAAATTTCAAACACTTTTTTTGTGATATTTAATAAACAGTATAAATAAATAAAATAAAACAATGACCAAATATAAACAAAATTAAAAAGTGCACTTCTTTGTAATGGTACATAATTGTGTCTACAAAATCTAAAACAATAATATTAAATTTTATTTTTGTGTTAAAAAAACACTTTTGCTAGTTAAGAACTTAGTTTTATATTAATAGAATACTTACTTTAGAGCTTTAATAATAAAGCAATTTTTTAAGGAGCAGTGTTGATCCCAAAGCTTTACCTTGTAAGCTTTAGGATCAGTATCTTGTTTTACCTTGTTTTTAAATAAAAATTTTGCTCTTAATATTAAGTTATATGGAGTTAAAAAAAATATTTTATCAATAATTGCAATGCAACAAAGTAAAGTATTCAAGTACAGGAAAACATATTTACATTAAAAAGTTTTTTCTTGTTTGTGATCAGTATCCAAAAAGTTACCTAAAAGCTAAATATTGCCAATTTACTTTAATTAAAAATCATTTAATTTTTTAGTAAATTTTTCAAAATATATGTAGTATTTACTTTGTTAATCAAAGTACAGCCTTCTATGAATGTATAGTTGACATCCAGTTCTTGATTTATTATATAGAAATATTTAATAATAATTAATTAGCATATATTATATATATTATTATTATATATATTATTATAATTAATAATATTTAATTAGAAATATTTAAAATTGGTATGTTTAATAATCTAAATTTCTAATGACTATTAGATATTTAGCCCTTATGAATTATGGATATCCAGTTTGAAAAAGTTTTAAAATGTTAAAATTACTTTTGTTAAATTATTTAGTTAAAATGCTATAACTAAATAATGTTATTTTATGATATCTTGTGAACATATAATTCATCCATATCTGAATTTTGGATACCTCAGGGGTGTGGTATAAAATTAACAGATATCTAGATGAAGCCCAGTGGCTTAGTGGAAGTGTTTTGTGCTACTTAGACACCAAACCAAGGTTTGATTTAAGTTGGGCAAGATCAATTTTGTCTTTCATCTCTTCTGTGGCATTATTGGGAACTAAACATTGGAAGTTTCCTTTTAGGCTGATCTCCTAAGCTGAACAGATGTTTCACACCCCTGGGTCCTTTGTCAAGAAAACAGATATGGGAAATGTTATCTTTGCTCCTATGGGCTGCCATGCCTCTAATAGTGAGAGAGATTTGGCTCTGAATTTAATTTAATCTGGATGCAACATAAAAATTTGTTGTTATGTGAGTTGTTGATGCAACTAAAGTTGCACTTCCAGTTCACAGGTTGAAGGTTCAATCCTTGGATAGAGCAAAGTAACACAGTCTTTCTTCCCTTCAGTTGAATCATTATCAATTAAACATAAATTGTATCATGTGAATTAAACTGGTTTTTTATTTTTTGACTTTAAACTTTACTGTAATTTACAAGAATTCATTGTGGACATCTTAACTGATGAAAACTGTTGTTAGAGTTTTTATACTATAGATTGCTTTTCTCCCTTTTGAGAAGAATAGATAATGATCAGTATTCATGGATCACAAGAAAGAAAACCTCAGAACTCTGGCAAATATCTCAATAAGTGTGCTTTGCAGAAAGCAAAAATTTAAAACATATCTCCTATTGTTCAGTAGTTTTTGGGATTCAACCTTTGATTTTCCACACCAAAAGTGTAGTCTTACTAGAGATTGCAGAGAAATCTTTATTGTGATTTCAAATTGGGATAAAATGACTGCAGAACATTCGCAATTATTTGTAATTATTACTGGGTATATTTCTTCATGTATATTTATTTATAGATGTATATTTCTGTTTGTATTTATTTATCTTTTATTTTTAAAATTTTTGAATTATTTTTGATTCTGCAGTGATAAAAATGATCCAAATAAAAGAAAAATAAAGATTGTGTAATTTATCTATGTTAAATGTAGGAGGATAATAAATATACAAGATATACAAATTTTATTCTTTTTTTTTTTTTTTTTTTTTTTTTTTTTTAGAACTATGTCTAAAAAGAACTGTTTTAAAACAAGGGATTTTCAGAAATGGAGCCAGTCAAAACTTTCTGGTTAAAAATAACCTTATTAAATTGATATTGGAAAGAAGCTTTATTATCAAATATAACCTCAATCAATTATTTGCAACTGAGTGATTAAAACTTGGGTTATAGACATTAATTTAAAACTTTTTATTGATTTATAATATTTAAATATATTTTTACTGTCGAAAGGAATCGGTTGTATTTTTACATTTCATTTTTAATTAAGTTTAAATGTTTCACTTTTCTTTTATAGTTTTTTCATACAATATAAATAGTTCTCAAGTTTTTAGATTATCATCTTTAATGTAGTGTTTCTTATGAAATAGACATTATTAATTTCATTAATATCATAAATATTAAATGCAAATAATTTGTAATGAAATCTATTTTCCCAGTCCTATATGTCCCATAATTCAGAGAAGAATATTTTTTACGTTTTTTACTGAAAAATATGTATGTTATGGGCTTTATATTTTTATTTTAAGTGAAAAAGTAAAATAATTTAAATATAAAAAAAAGTCAGTAATTTAATACTTTTTTTTTTTTACCTAATTTCCTATTAATAGTTGCAGTTTTAATAGCCAAAAATTTGTTTTACTAGGAAAAATATGTATGATTTTATTTTGGATTTGGGATATATAATTTAAGATAATTACATTTTGAAATATGTAATGCACCAACAAGTAAAATCGAATTTTATTTTTGTGAAATATAATTTTTTTTTAGATTTTTCTGGATCTTTTATTGTTTTATGATTATATTCAAAAATTGCTATTCTTTTTGGGGAAAAGAAAAATTTATGGGAAATATGTATCCACAACTATATAATGTAAAAGTTCATTCTATTTAAAAACATAGAATTTTTGTTGCAACAGGAAAACCAACTAAAAAATTTGTTGAAAAAAAAAATAGCCTTTATTTTTATAATTTTTATTGAATTTAAAAATTAATTGAATGGACAACTTATCTTTAAGAACTCTTTAATCAGAAAGTTTATTTTTCCAAATTATTTTCTTGATTTAGATAAAGTTATTTATTTATAGGCACTCTTTTTGCTACTCCTGCACAGTTGCGACAGTGGACTATATTAAAATCAACTGCAGCTACAACCACATCACCCTCTCCTCAAAATACAAAAGGTAAATTTTGTAATTTATACAAAATGAATTATATTTATAATATAAAAAGTTATTGGTTTTGCTTAGTTATTCATTGTTGCATATAAGTATAAAGTGTTTTCCTAAACAATTTAATATTCCATATTATGCATAAATATTTACTTATATATGTTTGCCTTATTGATTCATATATTATAATTATCATTAGAGTTGAATATTTTGCAAATTATGTAATGAATATTACTTATTCATTCATTATCTAGACTAATATATATTTACTTGTGTTAGGAAAGGTTCACATTTTTTAGTTGGAATGATAATATGAACATTTATTATCTTAATTTTTTTTTTACAAATTATATATTTCAGTATTTTAAAATGTACTGTGCCCAGTTAGTTTTATTGCATTAAAGTCTGATAACTTAAAAATTATTTCTCATTTAATTAATGTTTGTTATGTATATGCTTTATGCTGACAAGATTATTACTATTGTTGAAATATGGAATATGGTGGGTTTTCCCTCAATCATTCTCATATGAAATATTTTGTTATTTGAACTATACCCACATTTCTCGGCATTTATTTAGACTTAACATCAATTTTATTTAGACATTTAGACTCAACATTAAGTTCAAAGAATTGCTTTATTTGAAGCTATGAAACAATAAACTTCATAAGTATTATACAAAGTGATTGTTTGCACATTTCATTTACCATTGGCAAAATTTTTCATTTTAATAAAATAATTTGTTACGAATGTTAATTTAGGAAACAAATTTATTTAACTAGTATTTGTGTAATGCATAGAATATGTGTTCTAGATTGCAAATATATTCATGTTTAAAAAGGAAATAATTAAAATAAACCAAAAGGAATTAAAGGTAGTTACATGTTTGTAAAAAAACATTTTAATAATAAATATTTTAAATTATATTGCAAAAGGGAATTTATATATGTAAATTAGCCAGTTAGCTGTAAATAACATTTTTATGCTATAATAAATTGAATCGGGTCTTACATGAATAGATTAAAATATGCTTTAGAAATTTCTGTAACAAATCTTTACTATTTAATTTATAGATATTGGTAAAATGTTTATTATTTTGCGTACAGACTTAAGATTAAATATTGATTGTTAAATGTGAGATTTTATTTTTAAAACAATTTAAGTATTATATTTTTCAATTTGAAATCAGAAATGTAATATCAAGAATGGTTTTATTGTATTTGAATGCATTAGAAAATGCATTCATTATTTTTTCTGTTATACTGGTAAGAAAGGAAAAATTATTTATTTTTCCTATTTTTATAAGATTTAATATGAAGCTAATTTTATTTTCAAAATGTATTCTGTTTTTCTTGGTAAGTAAAAATTTACATAATAAAATTATTTAATTTTAACTATTCAATGTTTGATATAGATTTAATGTGAAAGAATATTATGCTAAACAAAAATGAATGTCATTTTTAATTTTGATTTCTGAAATCTATTTGAAAATTACTTTAAATATAAGATTTACATTTTTATATAATTTTAATTTTGGAAATTGAAATTTTAAATTATATACTCCATATATTCTCATTTTCTATATCAAGGAAAAAGTAGAATCGTTCCTATTATTTTTTGGTATCAATTATACCATTTGTTATAGTTATTTTCCACTTATTTATTGTGAATTTAAAATTATTCTTTTTAAAGAAATTTTTTTATCATAAGTTTTACATAAATAACATTTTTTTATCAGTGATTTGTTTGAATTTATTTTAAATTCGAGAGTTTCATTTTTGCTTGGTAAAGTTTACCATGAAATTTATGGATTTGCAAGCAATATTTTTGAAAATATTCAAATATATTTATTTTTCTTTCATTTTTTTATTTTACTTATTGGTATTTATCTTGTTCGTTTACTTTTTGAAATGACCTATTTAAAATGACACTGCCATTTTAACTGATTACAAATAATATGTAATGATAAAACAATAAGACAAATATATTTCTTGACAGTAATTTCAAGTTCACTGAAATGTTTCATAATTTGCTTAGTTTTTAAATATCTCATTTATAAGAAATAATAATGTGTAAATACTCAGCATTTTATATAAAATGCATATAGGAATATTTTTAAATAAAAATATATGTTATAAAAGAATAGGTAACATTATCTGTAAGCATCTTGCGTTATTTGTATTGGACATGTATTGCTTACCGGCAAAAATCAATACTATAAAATACTATAACTTCAAGATCATATTTACTTTATGATAATATTAAAGGTCAAGTAGAAGTGATTATAGCTGAACGGAAGCTTCTTAATTAAATTTGACTATTAAGGCAGCTCCACCAAAAGCATTTTGTATCATATTCCAAATCCAAAATAACAGAGCTCCATGTGTTAGGGTCTTTCACTTTGTTTATGAACTCAGAAAGGCCTTTCATGGGAATGATGTATAATTCATTTATATCAAGATTATATATATACTTAAACTAGTCAATCAAGTAAGGGCATCACACACACACACACACACTCATGCAGTATAATATTTTATTTTCTCACTTTTGTAGAAATATCTACCTATGGTTCTAAAAGCTCCCTCTCTAGTCCTTCAGAGGATTTACTTTGGATTTTCTTTATTTTGTAAAAATGGGTTTATTTCAGAGGTTTCATGCACAAATAGTATTTTAAAACTCAGGAAATAAAAAGTTGCCCACCCAGCATTGCCAGAGTTACTGGTTAAGGTAATATACTCTAGTTCTCATGACATACTAGAGGCTCCAATGGGACACTATAACTACAGTACCATTCAACTTAAGCACAGGTCACATTACACCAAGGTTACAGGAGTGTGCGTTTTTGGCCAGAAATATTGATTGATATTCAAGTTGTAACATGTAGTGAGTTCTTCACAACTCCTTACATGGCTACCCTTTCTAAAAAAAGAACATTCAGCTGTTCATCAACTTCCGATGTGCTTTGTAACTGCTCAAGTCCTAGGTGAACAAGCTTTCTTCATAACAGTTTCATGATTTTCTTTATCAATATGCTTTTTCATGAGTGTATATAAATCTGTTGTACAATAACTTAATTGTACATGAAGCTTGACAAAACATAAAGTAAAAGATTAGCAAGTTTTTTTTATTAAGTAATATGTGAATCATTGCTTAAGTATCAGGAATAGTTTGAAATAAATTTTTATTGACAATAGCAAAGTATGTCAACTTAATTTTAACAACAGATTTAAACATTTTGAAAAAAACATTTTAAAAATCATTGCAAAAGCAAATTTTTTCTGTTTTCTATTATATTATTTTAAACAACTAGTTATATTTTTTGAAATATTTTATGATTTGTTATATTTTTAAAGAACAAGTGATCTAATTTTTCGGCAGGTTGTCATATATATTCAGTATGTTTTGTTATATATAATTGCAATTAATTTCTAATCCCAAAATATTTCTTCCTCTATAATTGATGTAAATATTGATATAAATTATATTTATATAAATCAGCTATATTGATATAAATTATACATATATATTGATCTATATGGCAATTTGCATGTTGGTTTATAATCTGAACTAATTTGAGGTATTTTATCTGAAATTAGAATTCATCATTGTAGTATTGTAGAAAATGTACAGTTTTGTAAATTCAAGTGCTTTATTTATAACATGTGTAAGATTCTCATTGAATTTATATTATTATATACCATTTGTTTGTTATTGGTTGACAAATAACTTGTGAAGGAGAATACCAAATTCATTCAAAGTATTAATTTACTGAGTTAAATTCAAACCGAATTTTAATGTAATTTGGATTCTCATTTAAAGTTTCTGACCATTGGAAAGATTCTTTTTTAAAACTGATTTTATAATTGATTGTAAATTTTAATTACACTGGTGTGCAAAATTTAAGCAGCAAGTGGTTTTTCGGCCACAGCTCTCCAACAAAGTATAAGATAGCCATGAAATTGCAGTATAATATCCACGTAATTCAATAGAAAGATTATTTGCATGCAAATTTTCGAAATAAAACGTCATAGATGATGTAAGTGTACGTAAACATTGTGGGTCGGCGCGCGCATTTCAAAACTGTAATAAAATGATGAAGAGCACCGTAGTTAAAGACATTTGCTGTAAGTGCAAGTGATTTGTTTTGTGGAACATGTCTTCAAGAAATCATTTAGACGACTTTATTCGAGGAAGAATGATTGGGAAGCTTGAGGAGGGCGTAGTGTAACCAGCGTCGCCGAAGAGTTCGGGATCAACAAAAATTTTGTTTCTCGTGCTTGGAATGCATTTAAATCTACTGGTACAGCTGTTCGGAAGTTTGGTGGTGGCCGTCCAAGGAAAACAACACCAAAAGATGAGTGTTACATTGTCCTCCAGGCGAAAAGAAATCATTTTCAGTCAGAACCATATCTTAGAAACTGTGCACAGCCATAGGAGGACAAGTATCAAGATTTACAGTGTCCAGACGCCTCCACAAAGGTGGCTTATTTGCTAGACGTCCTGAACGCTGCATACCTTTAAAAGTTTGCCATCGGCGGCACCGTTTAGAGTGGTGCAGAGAACACGAAACCTGGACACCTCATCAATGGAGTCGCGTCCTCTGCACAGATGAGAGTCGTTTTAGTGCTACAAGCGAATCTCAACGTCAGTTGATCTAGAGAGAGGTTGGAGCTCGATTTCATCCTAATAACATTGCGGAAAGAGATCGTTAGGGTAGTCCTGGAGTTCTCATCTGGGGTGGCATTATGTTGAACAGGCGGACTGAGCTTCAGATCTTTAATCGAGGTTCTGTAACTGGAGACCGCTACTGCAATGAGGTAATCCTACCCCATGTGCGTCTGTTTCGAGGGGCCATTGGACCAGACTTCATATTTATGGATGACAATGCCCGTCCACACCGTACTGTTAATATTCAAGAGCTACTGGAAAGTGAAGATATCGCATGAATGAACTGGCTAGCTTACTCTCCAGATCCCACAGAGCATGTGTGGGATGCATTAGGGAGATGTCTTGTGACACGACAGTATCCTCCTGGTAACACCCATCAGCTGAAAGAAGCGTTAAAGGAGGAATGGAGACGTTTACCCCAAGAACTCCTGGATAATCTGGTGCTTAGCATGGAGAAACGAGGCCAAGCAACAATTACAGTAAGGGGAGGGCATATCCCATAGTAGGGAACATCTGCCAGTTGTACTTACGTTTCTTCAGGCAATCATGTGTAACGCCACTATATGTCAAATAAAGCCTTTTTTGATCCATACCCTACTTTAAGCTTTATATTCATTTCTGCGCCATTATTCTTTTACCATCGTTTAAGTACAGAATGATGTACATCATATTCAAATTTCATGTCAATCGGATGATTTCTTGTGGAGTTATGACAAAAAACGCACTTGTTGCTTAAGTTTTGCACACCAGTGTATATTATTTAAAATAATCAAATCACACAAGTTTTTTTTAAAGAAAATTAGTTATATGTGTAGTGATAAAACCATACTTATAATTAATTTGAAAAAACTTATTGTGTGATTTAATTATTCTTTCATTCTGCATCATTAATGTTTTCTATTAAGAATTTCTAAATATTATGACCATAAAAATAGGTTTAATTACACAAGGATAATATTTTTATATTTTTTATATATTTTAAAAATATGAATGAAATTTCATGACTAAATTTATGAGTTCAAAATGTCTTTTCATTAAAAAATGTCTTAATACAAATAAAAGTTTCCTTAGTTAGAATTAAATGAATGAAATATTTTATTTTATTAAGATATTGTCTATTCATGAATATATTCTGTCAATAATTAAATTCAAATGAAGGCAACATTATGTTTATATTTTTGCTGCAATTCTAGTTGCTGCATTTAGTTAATTGGTGTAAAATATATCAAATATATTCTGCTTCTTTATTGCACAGCTATACTCTTTTTTACTTTTAAATTTATTTCTCTTGTATTAATTATTAGACTTGCATATGATATTATTTTCATTTTCGCATTTAGATAGAATTTTCTGCATTCTTAGAATAATATTTTTCATAATTTTTTGAAGATTCATCATCTTACCTATTTCCAAATTACTTCCATTTAAAAATTTTTTTAAATCTGCTCTTAAAAATAATTTCTTCCCACATTTTTCAAACGAATCCTTTTTGAAATTCCTTGTTTGTTAGGAAAGGTATGCATTAAATATATCTATTTTTATAGTATATTCCAAATACATCTTGATTCACATGAAAGCAATGGATTCACTTTGTTGATAAATGGGCCTTTGATATTGAGAAGGAGTTAAGATTTAACTTACAGTATATATTTTAAGAATTTTTGAAGATAGATAATTAAACCATACATTTAAATGTCATGGAATCTGTTAAAAACAATTATGTATTGCAGATTCTGTGATTTATTAGCATAAAGCTTGTGAGCTTAAGAATTTTGGAAGAAAATTATATTTTGATAAATTATGCATAAATGTTGTTGTTTTCTGCTGGAATATATGTATAGTGGGTTTCATATTAACTTGGTGATCACACTTAATAGATTGAATATTTGAAACTATTAATCGATGGAGAATTAGTGATTTTGGATTTAGTTTTGTTGATTGTTTGTTTTGTCTTCATTCTCATCTATTTTGACTGGAATTCTGAATATTAAAGTCAATAAGGTAATATATTCTGTAGTTTTTTATATTCCTCCTAGACAAAATCTGAAATGTTAAAATTTGTGTTACTTTGTGACCTGGCACATCCAAATGGAACATTTTCTATGGTTTTTCATTCTTTAATGGTAATGTACTTTACTGTGGGCTTTTTAATATGACTATCAATTAATGCGTAATATATTGACTTACATGATGAATTTTAACCCATTAAACATCTATTCATAAAACTTCCCTGGTTTTTATATTTTGAGACATTAAAATATAAGATAATTGGTGACATTCCCAATTTGTGAATTTTATTTATAACTTAAAAATTTCCTTAAGTTGATTTACAATTGAAAAGAAGTAAATTATCGACAATAAAATGAAATTAATTTTCTCATCAAATATTCAAAGCAAGCCAGTTTTTATCAATTATTCTTTGATGGTATCAAAATTTATGTATCTTTTAGTTAGGAAAATTTAATGCAATAAAATTTTAGATCAACTATCAGACTAATAGTAAGCAAATTTAAATAGGATAATAGTTTTTAAGGATTAAGAGATTATTAAAAAAAAAAAAAAAAAAAAAAGCTTTATAAGTAAACTGTAATATACTGTAGAATTTAATGTATTGAATATAAATACTCCAATAACATGTTTAACAAAATATGAGGTTGTAATCAAACAATCTAAAATCAAGTAAAATAAATTTTACTGCTGATTATCAAATATTTAAGAACATTATTGTTAAAAATTTGAATTATTTAAATAACAATTCATCATTATAAAATTGAGAGTGAGAAATATATTGTGTGAAACTTTTTATTATCTTAATTTTTTACCCAATATTTAAAATTTTTGCTGTGCTATAAATTATAAAAAAATTGGAAATAACCTCAAAATTAAAATTGTAAGCCAAATTAACATTAAAAAAATAATATAAAGTTGTAGTTTGAAACTAAATTCCTGATAATTGCTTTGTATTTTTAATCATCATTTATTTTAAATGATTCTACAAGTTTGTATTATCTATTTATGTTTTATACATCATTTACATTATAGAATCATGTCACTATAAATGATCCTATTTTGTAATTTTCATTGAAAAAAGTAGAATTTTTAAATTTTTATTCATCTATGTATGAAGGATATTCAGAAAATAAAAACTGTTTAATGATATAAAATTTAAAATATATTTATTGGAAGAAATGTTCAATTACATGAAGATTTTTTCAATATTTTACATAGTCTTCTCACATGAAATTATGAAAATTACGGCAAGTCATCCAAAATAAGTGATTAGGAATTCCTCATAAACGAACTGCCATTCATGACGATAGTCCTATTCACATTGCTATTGAAAGTAGGATGTTGCTGAATTAATTCGAATGGCGAAAATTTTTAGCATTCACCACTTACTCCAGGTTTTCTTCTGAACGATTTTCACCAATTTTTATTCCTGAGTAGTAAGCATTTTAGAATTGCAGATGAATAGGAGGATTTTCACTTGTCATTTGATTTATTCTGAAGTGGAAAAGTACAGTAGAATTCTGAAATTGGTGTACAATTACAGCAAATGTATAAAATAGGAGATTATTATATAAAGAAATGAGAGAAGCTTCATATATATGTATCGGACATTTTTTTCCTAATAAATATTGTGCTTTTCATTTTGTATGACTAAACAAATTTTATTTTCTGAATGACTTTTTTATTTAAGGTATAATTAAATATTTCTATTTTTGCAATATTTTTTCTAATGTTATATTATATATTTAATTTTGAATTAAAAATTTTAAAATTTGTACTGCTATTTTATTAGATACTAGCATAGTTATAAAATTATTGCCATATTTTATAAAGTTTCTCAAAACTATTTGTCTTAATGCTAACTTTTTTTCCTTAAACAAAATCTATAAAACATAGTTATGAAATACTGGCCTGTTTTTCTGTTCATTACCATGGATGCACTTAGTAGAAAATGGAATTTGCGATTGTAAGGACAGATCTATGACATAATTTTCTTATAATCGAGCTCTTATAGATTTTAGTCATGTGGTGTTGGCAAGCAAATTGTGTTTCCTGTTATTTTTTTATGATCTCGTATATATTTTTACCCATTAAAAGTGAAATTTAAATACTGTATTTTTATTTTTAATTTTCTAACTTTTTGTATTTTTATTAGTTTTTTATCGTTTTTATTATTTATTTCCTTATTGGAAAAGAGAACCAGCACAATATTGAATTAATATGAAAAAAAAAGTTTTGAATCACTTTACGATCAAAAATTATTATGTTATTACTTTTAACTGAGTCCAGATTTGGAGCAAATATTCACAATGAGTTAAATGTTTTTTTTATTTGACAGTTATTTAAAAATACCAAGGAAGTCAGAAACATTTTTAAGTAAGTTGTGAAAGTGTGATAAATGTACTGAAATCTCTACTGTACTGATCTTTGGGTAACAAAAATAAAGCATAACTTTATTTCAAAACTATGTATGATGCAGCTTTCAAGATCAATTGAATTTGTTGGAAGTACTGTATATATTTTGTTTATCTTACGGGGAATACCAGAAAAAAAGTGAAATATGTACCAGAGAGGCATTCAAAAGACCTATAATATGTGTGCAAATTTTATCGCTAAATATTGCTTTTCGATCAACCAGTTTCTTAGAGCTATTGAGATAAAACGCTGCCAGGTTAAATTATTTTCCATTATCTCACAAAGAATTACCCGAAAGCTGTGCTATAAGGTCGGTTCTTTTTCATTAGTTTTGCCGGGAAAATAGTGTTGGATGGTTTCCTGGTAAATCTATGTGTGTGTGGCTATAAGTGCCATTTTTATTCCATTTTCGATATCTATATATTAAATTAAGCTCAATTTGTTTTTTCAAACTTTCAAGAATGCTAACTTACAGAGGAGCTATTCTATAATAATGCTTTATTTACCACATATCAATGTAAAATAATAATTTTTTTTTAAATTTTAAGCTTATTTCTTTATATTTTATTTAAAAATATATCCAAATCGTTTTTGGTATTTCTGAATGAAATTCTTTCATTTCAGTGTTATTTTTTTGATGAATTTTTCAAGGGGAATTTCATAAATAGAAGCATAAATATTTCCAACAATAAGGGAATATCTGATCAATGCTAATCTTAAAACTTCATGGAGGACTATTTAAAGATAAAGAATTAGACTTTTATCACTTATTCACAACTTATAAGGAATATGAAAAAGACTATTCTGAAAGCTTTAATTTTCCTTTTCAAAGGAAATAAATAAATTATAAGTAAAAATATTCTTCTGGGAAATAACGAAACCAGAGAATAATAAAATCATTGTTATTGAAGCCAACACTTTTGTGATTCTTGGTATTTTTAATCGAACTCCATAATTAACTCTTATTTATACTAAAATTCGTAGAATACAAGCTCCTATATTCAAGTTCTTTCTTCCCTTTGAAGAATGAAATTCGGAAGAGACAACAAGCATCACGTTTGTAAAAGAGGGTCATCTATGTGTGGCACTGTATTTGTATTCTGTTTTAGATTCGGAGGAATCGTAAGCAATGGCTTAAAAGAACCTTTTGCCTTTCTGAAAAGAACTTTCCGGGATGATTTCATCCAATTAACTGGACACCAAGAGAAATTTCCATGCTACTGTTTGAAATATGTTCCTCCATAAAAGCAGAAAAAAGTTTATTTTTTTCGACAGTAATTTTTTAAGAACCACTGGCATTTCTTTCTAAAGAAATTAAAAAAAAAAAAAAACTATTTTATTTTTAAATCAAGTGCATTTGATATTTTAAAGTATTATTCGCATGCAGTTTTCAAATACTGATTACATGATTTCGTTAGTTAATAAGCTGAATTCACGTAACAAAGTTATCTTGATTTAGGTGCTTATAAAAGAGACGTCATATTTGCTTCCTTTTTATTCTTTTATAATGCGTTTTCATGATAACCGTTGAAATATCAAAAACACAATTCGTAGCTGACTAGCTGCGATTTTCTTATAATATGAATCCCGAGGTATGTTAGGAACCATTTTTTTATACATTTCACTTGTTCGAATTTTGGAGTATAGTTTCCCCACTTTTTTCTTGTAATTTCCACACTATTCTTAATAAACTTGAAAATGTGCAGCATATAGTACTTCTAGAATCTTACTGGACTGAGGCATAGTTTTCTGAATGACATAGTGCTTTTTAAAAGCAATTTGCCACTTTCGATGAGAAGAATTTATTGCATAACAAAATACTTTAACAAGCTATACAGTTATTCTGAACAGCATAGAATTCCCACCTACCTCCAAATTTGGACTGACAATCGACTTTTGAAGAAATTTAGTTTTTCTTTCTTTTTTTTCTTATGCTAAATCGCTGGGTCTGCTCTATTCCGAAGTGGAACACAATTTCTAGGATTTCCGCCGATCTAGCCTTGAACTTGATGAGATGCCTTTCCACGACAACCTCTTAACTAAAGTGACTAAAAATACTGAGCTTCCGAACTTTATAAATATTCTAGCCATGGAGACTATGGAAGTCTGATGAATACTATGGATAAAGATTTATACTGATGGTGCAGAGGTGAAAGAAGAATATCTGATCCTGGAGTTAACGAGTTACTCCCACTGACGCTAGAAAGTTCAAGATCAGAAACCCTAATTTTTTTCCGGTTTTTATATTAGAGCTAAAAGCTATGAGAAAAAGTTTGAAGTATGCGGTTGAAGGGAATCATTTCTAAGACATTTGGTTCGTGACTGACATTTACGCTTCTATTCAGCACCTCTCTGACAGGGGTAATGTTGGAGATGAGACTAGCTTGGATATTTTAAATCTATATTCTTAACAGAATTTCATTCAGTCGCACGATATATTACCAGTGGATTCCTTCACATCTTTGGGTTGAAAGGAATGAAAAAGCCGACTTTTCAGCCAGATCCGCTGCCGAGGAGGATGTCAAGAATTGCGAAAAGCTCATCTTCTCCGACTTCTCCGAGATTTCTTCACTGGCTAAAACAAAATTAAGTAAGATTTCGAAAATCCTTCCTAACTACTCTTGGTATTTTGCAAAATATCCGGGAGGATATTTCCAACTTAGAAGATTGAGATCCCACCAAACTGCTTTTTCGCTTTTGAGTGGCCACACAAGAGCCTTCATTTTTAAATAGGGTCAAAAGATACACCCGGAGTGCCATTGGTGGACAGCTGACATGGCTCCACTGCTCATATTTTGGTGTGTCTAAATTTTAGCAATTACGAGTTTCTGGGGGATTCTCATCATATTTTAAACCTTTTAGATGTTTTCGTATTCATGAGGATTGTCTAATGCTACTAGATAGTTTCGAGATTAGCAACAACAACGATAAATCGTTACTTTTATTTTTTTTGTCTATTTTGCATACTAATGAGAACAGAATTATGAATAATGAAAATAATTTCTTAAATGTTTTAAAATTATCTAATTGTAGTTTAAGATATTTATTTCCCATATTCTGTAGCAGTAACCATTTTGTAATCAAAATTTTATTTTGTAACTTTTCATCCAAATATATCACTATACATTACATGGAAAAAATTGCACCGGTGCATGATTGGATCTGTCCTTTATCTGAAAAAGAACATTTTCCATTTTCTCATAGTGCATGCCTCTTTGTACTGTTGTTTTGGCGATTGGTACGTAGTTTGTGTATGGGAACTTATTTAATAGGAGAGGTGGGTGAAGGTGGACAAAACTCGGATAAGAACAAGGTTATGGCGTCGATCTGGTGGATTAAGAAATTGTTGAAGGGTAAGTGCTTATATCCCTCGTCTTGCTTGCAACAGAAGATCGTACACAGCATGTTTGTTGTCGTTTATTTCATATCGGCCTTTGTTTTTTATGCAGCAAAACTCGCTTATTATGGCTCCACAGATAAATTGAGGTAACTCTTTAATAACGCTTTTTTTTTTTATCAATGATCGAGTAAAATTCTTATGGATAAGTGTGCATTTTTCTGAAAAGAAAATGAAACTTCCATTACATCACCCTACTACTGATTTATAATTACATTTCTTAAAAAAAGGTGAATCTATTCATTAATTTCTGTTATCGAGAACGATCTTAAATTTCGCCAAGTTAGGAATATATGCCTTTTAATATAGAATTCGAATATATTAATTAACGTTAAAATATTTACGCTTCAGTTAAAAGGAATAATAAAAGGAGAAAATGAATATTCTAAAAATTAACTAGAAACATTTAAATGTAAGAAAAAAAAAATCATCATTAAGTAAAACAAATTTTTGCCCTACTAAATTAAGATTAATTGGGAAACATGACATCAAGACTGTTGGCATTTAAAATGGCTGAAAGCATTTACGTTTTAGGAGCAACTTCCGCCCTATGAACTCACTGGGATCCAATTGCATATGGGCAGTGCAGCTCTGATATTTATTTCGCCGTATCTTCTCACTAATTTTTCGGTATCTTGTTCAGCCAGTATATCTGGATAGAGGAAATAATACTTGTGGGTAAAGTGGAAATGTTTAACATTTCCAATCTGCAATTATCTATGAGCAACAGGTAAATCAAATTAACTTACGTTAATGTGGTAAATTGAAATGGCGATAGTAAGACAGTTTGTATTAAGTTTGATCCATAAAAGTAACACTTATTTTAACTATTCAATGACCTATTTTGTGCATTGATGAACCGTTAATATTTTTAAATCTAATACTTTTTACTGACTGGATTGTGTGGTTTCTTCTAGTCTCGACTTTAAGGAAATTTTCTTCTATTAATTTAGTTGGGGTTAGTTTCTTACGGATAATTTGTTAACTTATGTTATTTATGGAAAGTAATTTTTCAGGTTTGCGTTTGCAAATTTTTAAGTTAATTGCTAATAGGACTTTTAAATTTTCATTTACTTTTAGTTTGTTGGTAGTTTTTCATATTCTTTTAATATTTTATAACTACAGAGGGTATTAACATATTTTTAGAACGATTTCGC
Organism: Latrodectus elegans; assembly: GCA_030067965.1. Classification (NCBI taxonomy): domain Eukaryota; kingdom Metazoa; phylum Arthropoda; class Arachnida; order Araneae; family Theridiidae; genus Latrodectus; species Latrodectus elegans. Next base: position 61,270,522 of record CM057816.1, read on the forward strand.
GGCCGTTTAATTAATGTTTAAAATGTGAAGATTATTTTTTTTTAAATGTTCGATCTGATATCCTTTTTTCTGGACTATAAGTCTGCATCGTGATTTCCATGATAGAAGAGCTTTTCGCAATATTTCCAGGGGTATTGCTTTCCATTCCTCTTCCACGACTTTCCAGTGTCCATCTATCGTGGTGGGTTTGCGTTTAGAAAGAGCCTTTTTTTTTTTTTTTAACAGACCAAAGGCACAATAGTCCATAGTTGAAACGTCAGGAGACTTCGCAGGGATATGTTGAAAATATATACATGCATTACCTGTATTAGTCATCATTTTTTCAAGGAATACAGTGGTAGTTTTCGAAGTATAACTTATACCTTTGTCTTGATGAAGTTTTTCTCTTTAAATGTCATTTGGGATAAAAAAAAAATAGAAAGTGGAATTTCCTTTGTAAATATTGGGCGTAAAAAACCTTCTCCTGATAGTACGATGAGTTGATTTTAATATTTCTTTCCACCCTTCTTATTTTTAATTTCCCATTTTAAGAGAAACCTGCAACAATCATAAACCCCTTACTGAAACTTTCTTTACATTGATAGAAATGGGTTTGTACATTTTTTCCTCCTCATTTTCTATAGTAAAAAGAGCTTTTTTAGTTACAGTCATTTAAATAAACCCTTGCTTCATCGAGGGTCACAATTGTTTTCCATTTATCTTCTGCTAAGTGGTTTTCATACAGGATTCTATAAAATGCTTTGCTTTGAGCCACATGTCTCGGCAAAAGCTGATGAACAATATGTTTTTTAACATTTTTAAGTTGTAAATACTGGTTTATTGTTTTATTTATTGTTGCTACAGATGTATCTAAAGACTTTGCAATTGATTTGTGTTGGCGGATTTTCTCTTGTTACCATTGATTTCACTTTAGAAACATTTGAAACCGTACGTACCTTTTAAGGATATTCGTTTAGAGTCTTCTTTCTGTGTAGAAATAATGATTGACAGTTTTTACTTGTCCGATTAATAATATTGCTTATTTTGCACTTAGAAATTTTAGCACCATGCATTTCACAACGTTTTTGAATTCTGGAATAAGAACGTTTATCTTCGGAAAGCGCAAAAATATATCCTTCAGTTCAAATCATGTTTATATGTGACATTTTGAAAGAAGAATAAATTTAAAAGTAGCTGACGATATTTCTCATTTCAAATAGTAAGCTGTTGCCAAAAATTTTTATTCTAAAACATTTACTTTTTTTAAATTTGTTATCGAAATCATTCTAAAATGTGTTAACACCCTCTGTATGTGATAGATGCTATTATTTTCAGATTTATTTATATTTTCTCACATTTATTTTTTATGAACTTATATGTACGCTCAGATAATTTCAAAACTTCCAGTAGAGTTCGTTGTCCAATTTCATCCTCATTTACTTAAAATTTTAAACGATAAAAGTCCGTTTAGGAATAAGAAAAGTTTAAAAGGTAAATTTAATTATGTCGTTTTCTTAGATATTTCCTCATTCTGAAAAATATTAATAGAACTAAAAATGTATCATTTATCAATGGCAGATTTTCAGTTTGTGAACAGTAGTAAAAACATTAAGTTTAAAATAATTTTTTTAGACGTCTTAATATGTGATAGCTAGTTGGAAAATATGTTGTAAAATTCAATGTATGTATGTCTTAAAAGGTATTGGGGTTTGATTCAAGGCTTTAAAAATGTTTCCTTGAATTGTACTTAGTGTTTCTCAAGCACTCTCTTTCTTGTTCTGATAAATCAATATTGAACTAATATTAAAAAAAAAAAAAAAAAAAAAAAAAAAAAATTACCTCATTCTATCCTTTTAAGCGAGTTTCACTGTATGTCAATCGCTGCATAGTGGATTGCTTATATTTATTTTCAATTTCTAAAAGCATATATTTGTGCACTTGAGTTTCTTTCATTTGATTATTTTTAATTTATGTAGATCTTTAATTTTACGCCTTCCATGTTTCAGTATGGTAACAAAATCGGTACACAAAAATATTTGTTCTTGTATATTAATCACGATCTGATGATAAAGGTTAAATTTCAAGTTGACTTTTCATTATGATGTATTTATTTTTCTTTAAAAAATGCTTTAAGATATCGGAGGTTGTTTTATGTTGGTTGACTTGCATGTATCCCTGGTCACTTCAACGCTCATAGATTCCAAGTGTTATGCCACTTAAAAAAAAAAAAATGTTTCGTGTACTTTGTGTATATTTGGGAATGTGTTATTGTTTTTTTTGAAATAATTCTATGTATTTGTGTATAGTCGTATGCTGTATTCCCTGTCATGGTTGTTAATTTTAATTAATGATCTGGGGTTTTATTATTTTTCATTATTTTTCGATGTTTTGTGTGTTATTTTTTTGGTGTTATTTGTGATTATTATCTAAGCATATGTTTATTCAATATGTAAAATGTGCATTTTATATATTTAAATATGCGACGTATTTTGTATTTAAATATGTATTATATGTTTTATACACATACCTGAATGATGCATTTTTGATGTGAATTCTTGTAAATAGATATGAATTTGTTAGAACTTGTATTCTTTTCAGAGACCGGAGAATAATTTTGAGTTGTATTTTATTCTGATTTTATTTTTTATTGCATTTGTATTTTATTTTTGTGATTCTAATATTACAAAATTCTATGCACTAATCTAAAAAGTGATGCTTATTTATTTAGTTATAGTGAGTTTTTTCTCTTTTGATATTAAGGAATTTTTAGTTTTAATAGTTCTTTGCATAAAAAAAAATTTTAATGTGGCATTTTTGTCATTGGTATTCCAGTAGTTAAGATTTTTCACACTTAATATTTACTATATATATGCAATATTTTATACAGTAATATCTTAATTACTAATGTGGGTACTAAGAACACTGATTATGATAAATCTTTGTCTTATGTTTGATTAATAATTTATTCACAAAGTAAGAGCGTGTTAAAAGACCCACGGTTGTTGTAGTTCTGCTATTTTCATAATTTTCAACTATTTATTTAAAGAAATAGTTAGAGCACTGTATTGTTTAATATAAGGCTGTCTTCTGATAGCTTGAGTTGTCATCTGGTTGTCAATGGTACTAAAAATATTTCACAGAAAACATAGAATAGAATTTATATAATATCTTGATTTAATTGGCCGAAGTTCATCTATTGATTTAATTCTAGATTTAATTAAAAAAATGTAAAATAAGTTGTATGAAATAACGGTCAAG